>WBNM01006538.1:179082-198966 GCA_013399055.1 Ramphastos sulfuratus | reverse complement strand
CAACCTGGCCTTGAACACCTCCAGGGAGGTTGTGGAGGACAGAATCACCCAATGTGGTCAAAGATCAAAGCTCACGTTGGGTGATTCTGTGCTCCACAACCTCCCTGGGTAACCTGTGCCAGTGTCTCACCACCCTCACTGCAAACAACTTCCTCCTAACATCCACTTTCAATCTCCCCTCTGCCACTTCAAACCCATTGCCCCTTGTCCTGGCATTGCAAGCCCTTGTCAATAGTCCCTCCCCAGCCTTCCTGTAGCCCCCTTCAGATACTGGAAGGCGACTCTAAGATCTTCTTGAAGCCTTCTCTTCTCCAGGTTGCAGAGCCCCAACTCTCTCAGCCTGTCATAGCAGAGCTGCTGCAGCCCTCTGAGCATCTTCATGGCCCTTTCTTCATCAGTGGCTCCCAAGCACAAAACTCCTTACAGTCCTTGCTGGTATCAGTCCCACTGCCCTCAGGAGGGCTCTTCTCTGCACCCTCTGAGGCTGTGGGGAGGGCAAGGCTTCAGGAACAGCAGGATGGTACCTCAGAATGAGCTGAGAACATTTGAGCAGATGCCCATTCTTCGCCCAGCAGCCTGCCCTCCCATGCCCACCTCAGCACTGGGAGCCTCTGCAGTGCACTGCAGTGTGTAAGTATCTCATGTATCATCTCATATCCACCTCGAGCTGATAACCACTGCAGTGTATATTATGTGTTGTGCACTTTGGAAGCAAAAACATCATAGAATCATCATGGAATCATAGATTCATAGAATGGCTCAGGTTGGAAGAATCCTCAGAGATCATCTATTCCAACCTCCCTGCCATGGGCAGGGACACCTCTCAACTAGACTCAGCTGCTGAAGACCTCATCCAGCCTGGCCTTCAACAGCCCCAGGGAGGAGGCAGCCACAACCTCCCTGAGCAACCTATTTCAGAGTCTCACCACCCTCCTACTGAAGAACTTCTTCCTCAGCTCCAGTCTAACCCTGCTCTGCCTCAGCTTCAAACCATTCCCCCTTGGCCTGTCTCTAGGCACCCTCAGGACAAGTCCCTCTGCAGCCTTCCTGCAGGATCCCTTCAGGTGCTGGGAGGCAGCTCCCTCTGCAGTCTTCTCCAGGCTGCCCAAGCCCAGCTCCCTCAGCCTGTCCCCACAGCAGAGGTGTCAGACAGTACATGCAAGCAAAGCTCTCTGCCTCCTGTGAAATGAAGGTCAGAGGTGACTGCTTGGTGACCAAACTGAGTGCTGCAAGTGTTGCTGCTTGCTCTGTGCCAGGCTATGGGGAGGGAGCAGGACTGCAGCCCCTGTGCATCAGTGCCCAGCCCCTGGTCAGCATCTGCTGGAGGGCCTGTGTGTCACCAGGACACAGACAGGACAGCAAAAGGACATGTGGAAGGTTTGGGGTTTGTTCATTCCTGACGCTGGCAGGACTAAGGGAAATAATTTGGGTTGCCTTTCAGACCCTAAATTGAGTTCCAGGGCAAATACAGTCAGAGGGAAAGCTGTAGTCTGCTTCTGCTTTGATCACACTTAAGCAGACAAGCACTACTGGGCAACTGTGCCAGGCTCCTGGAGTGGGAATTTAACCACACTGGCCTTCAGGAGGGTTTAGACAGCCCTGGCTCTTGCAGAATCATTTCCCCAAACTGTCAGGCACTTTGAACAAAATCAGTGGAACTGTCTTGCTAGTGAAGGTGCAGCCCTATTTTGAGCATGTAAATGAGCTGGCAAAACACCTGCCAAGTCAAGTGTCTTATCCTAATGTAATGGGTGACTAAATACACATTCCTATGCTGGAGATTTAAATAATCCTTTAGAGCACTGCTGAGAGTAGCAGAGGCTTTGGCAGACAGAGGAGAACCTACCAAAGGGGATGAACAAGCTGCAGAGACTGGTAAAAATCATCTATTTTCCTCTTATTGTTGAGTGCTGATGTTTTTGAATTTGCATTTCCTTAAGGCTGTGGAAGTACTATCAGGTTCTTGTAGAATGATTTCTCCAACTCATCACAGCCCTTGGGATAAAGCTGACAGACTGGTGGCTCTCCTGGCTGTGCCATCACAGTGGCTGGGACGATCCTGCAGAAGCCAGGAGTTAAGGAAGGTTTGGGAAGGGCACCTGTAAACACAGCTCTGCTCTGAGCACAGAACTGGCTGGTGGCTCCTGAAGGGAGAACCAAAGCAGTTTCCTTTAGCTCATGGCCACAAAAGAGCTCAGTGATGCAGGACCTGATAGGGGATGTACTCTAGGATGAAAGCTGGGAAATGAGCAGGAGTTACTAGGAAGTGTAATTGAAAAAGAAATGTGCTGCTGAAGGGAGGAGAAATCTGTTTGCCTTGGAGACCCAGAATAGCTGGGGGGAAGAGCAGAGACAGCAGGTGCACAGTCCTGGCTCAGGGCTCAGTAACAAGGAGTGGTGCAGCCAAGGGAAGTGTAAGCAAAATGAACCTGCTTCTTCCTGGGACAGGAGAGAGCTCAGCCTCTTCTTGCTGCAGACTTGGAACAGTCTGGGTTCATTTGTGTCCTGGCAGAAGGTCCTTTCTCAGGTTGATGTGGAAGCTATTTACAATAAAGGCTCTGAGGAAAGGCAAAACCTAAGGTTATTTGAAATTGAGATTTTAGAGCTATTGCAAGACAGGACAAAAGTTTCCTTTCTTTGATAGGTGGCTTTGTAAGGAGAAAATGACCAGGAGGAGCAGAAGGAGCTCCCCAGCCTTGGGTTATCTAAGTTTTTCTCAGGGTCACTAGGGTCATATTCATGTGGCAAAACAGAATCTAGCCTGAGGTGCCCTCTGCTCACTGGAGAGCAGCCAAGGCCGAGCACAGGCTCTTCACATCACTCGCAGAGCTGTCCCACTGGCAGAGGTGTGCAAGCAGGGGGCTGGCAAAGGCTGCCCTGGCCCTGGGCCAACCACAGCATTGTGCAGGAGGTGCCAGGCTAAAGGCCAGGGGCTCTCAGCTATCTCAGAATGGTCTTGAGACATGGAAGGGTGCTCCCAGTCCAAGGACAGCATCAGAGCACAGCTTGCCAGACAGGATCTCACAGTCAGATGGGGAAGGCAAAGACACAGGCACAAAATAGGTGTGCATGGCCAGGACAAAGGTGGCACAGAGAGACATCCAGCAATGGACAGTTGTGGCTGCAGCAAGGAAGGGATGATCATTGATGATGAGGTGACCATGGGGACACAATGCTGCTGACACTCAGCTGTGCTCCTCTGTAGGTCAGTTGGAAGGCAGAGTCACACAGGAAAGAGTGCAGGCAACAGTGACAAGAATGACCTGAGTCTCACAAGCATGACAGAGGGGAAAGAGCAATCAAAGTGTTTAGGCATTTTCTACACAGCATCCCTGGCTCTTCACAACTAGCCCCAGTGTGGTCCTGATGCAGGACACCCACTTACACTGTAACATTGAGAGCATCCTACTGTGAAGGGAAACGAGGTGCAGTTTTTAAGCTCACAAGCCTGCCAGGTTGCTCCCAGTTGCCAGCCTGGGTAGCCTATTCTACAGCCTTCATAAAGTCATAGCAACACCCTGACCCCAGGATGCTGCATCAAGCAGCCCCAATCACTGCCCCTGCTGTGGGAGGCACAGCAGCAGCAGTAGTGATGTGAGCATGGGCAGGAGTGGTGAAGAAATGACCTCGGGGAAGCCAGAATGTGGTAGAGGAGCCAGCATCTGCCACATATTTCACCTGCATCATAACACTGAAGATGCAGAAAATATTCTGGTCACTGACACCATGACAGACTGCTAAGCACAGGAACGTGTAGGCACAACTGGGTAATGAGGATGTTCAGCAGAGAGATGTTGGCTGCTCTGCACCTGTGAAAGAGCCTCTGGTTTAAACTGGAATCTGTGTCATTGCCATGCAAAGGCAGGAGAAATGGGATGGCAATGAATCAGAAATGCACTGGACTTACACAGGAAGCCCCCCCACAGCACAGACAAGGCTCATCCAGCAGAGCTTAGCTAGAAATGAGGCAGAAGTCATCAAACCCTGGCAGTGCTGCTTGAATAATTCCTCCTGTGAGTTTCATAGTGAATTGAACTAACTGCAGCTACCACCCCAGTCCTTACTGCTGTTGCACTTGCTTTGTCTAAGCATACACATTGAACCAAAGGCACTTGCAGACCTTTGCCCCAAAGCAGTCCCAGATTCCCTATGGATGGCAATGAATTTTTAGCACTGTTCTGCTGGAGAGAGAGAGTTTATCAACCTGAAGGGATTTTCAGTCTTTGGCACTTCTCATTTTACTTTTGTAGCCTGTTACAATCTTCACCTCACAGCTCTCAAAGTGTGAATGGCCCAAATGCCTGCTGAGCCTTTTTATTCTGTGCAGAGGAGCCACACATTTTCTATCCATCTGCTTAAGCTTCAGAGCAAGATCCTGATCCTGACAATATGTGCTGCTGGGATTGGAGGCACTTTCCAGTATGGCTACAACATCTCCATCATCAACGCTCCAACTTCGGTAAGTGGTGCCAGGCTGAGAGGCTCCTCCTGAGATGGGCACTTCCTTGGTGTCCTCTGCCCATAAACAGTGGCCTGCCTCTGAAAACATGCAGCCTGCTGCTTCTGAGGCTGAGATGGGAAGGATGTGTTGTTCCCTCTGCACAGCTCACATCTGAGGCTGCCAAGAGCCACCCTTGAGCAGGACCTAGTGTCACAAGGATTTATTCCAAAGCCTTGTTTCAATTGTGTTAGCAGCTCTAATGCTAAGAGTTCCCAACCTACATCCTTTGGAATTGACCTTTTCCCTTAAATTCAAAGATAGGCCCATGAAACAGGTTTAAAATAATCCAAGAGCTACACACAGATATAAACCATTACAACTTTGCAACAGCTACAGCTGTACACTCTTAACTCTCTGTTAAAGATGCATTAAGAACTGGAGGCCTTTTTCCAAGGGTTTGGAGGCAGGAACAGTCACAGATCCATTAATCTGGAAGCCTTTACAGTTCTCAGTGTCCTGCATCTGTGCCATGCTCCTGCAGCAGTGTGTCCCTCCCTTGCAGTACATCCAGACGTTCATGAACGAGACGTGGCTGGAGCGCACTGGCGCTCCCCTGGAGAGCAACATGATCCTGCTGCTGTGGTCCTTCACTGTCTCTGCATACCCTCTGGGAGGACTCACTGGGGCTGTTGTTGCTGGTCCCATGGCTATCATGCTGGGAAGGTAAGAGGTGCTGGATTTGCAGGATGTGGCAGCATTTCATGTCTCGAAAGCCAGCAGGGAGCTGTTCTCTCCTCATACTGTGACCCAGCTGCAGTGCTCCCAGGATCTCAGCCCAGCTCCGTGTCACAGTAACCACCTACCCAATGACTTTTGTCTCCAGTTTTCTGCCATCCTTTTAAATAGGAAATAACGACAGAACAGGCATGGGTTTTTTTCTTCCAAATGAGCTGTGGGAATTGGTAGGAAGGACACTGGAAAACCAGAGGGGGTTCACGAGGAGCAGTTGTTGTATGGCACGTCTTCATGCCTCACAGGCTGTATGGATTCCACCTTTTGGGCTGAAGTATAAATTAGGAGGTTAAATCTTTACAGCTGCTTTTACCCTGTGCTTGAGTCTCTGGAAAATACTTCTCACCTGGATTTCATGCACACTTCTACCCGCAGTTAGTTTTACTAACAGAGGCTAACAGGACCTTAGATTTTGCCTCCCTGACCTCAAATTTGTCTATGTGCTGTCATTTTGGTTGATTCTTCTTGTGTGATGCAGCAGGCATCAGGCCTGGGGTGGGGAGTTCTGTCTGCCATGGCTCACTTGTTTCACAGCTGTGAAGATCTGGGGAGGATTTGGCTTCCTTATCTGATGAAAGGTTCAGAGATGTCAGCTTGTTCTGCTTTGGAATAAAGCCATACCCCACCATCAGCAAGAGACAGGAGGCAGGGCAGTGAGCTGGGACCAGAGAGAACTGCTGCCCATTAGGGGTCAATAGAGCTCTCTTTCTTATTCCTGGTTTTGGACGGAAATTCCTGCTGGGACACAGCTTTCTGACCCAAGCTTCGTAAGGCTCATCCTATGACATGAAAAGGGCTGTTTCAGCCCCAAACACACAGGAGCTTCTGAAGCAACACTTCACTCAAAAGGGAAACTGGGAGTGGAGAGGCAGAGATGTGGGCAGAGCTCAAGATGCCTTCAGCGTGTAAAGGCAGCACTGCAGGGACACCCTGTGGTGGTGCTGGCAGGCGGAGCTGACTCTAATTGCATCAGCCACGCAGCTTGTCAGTGCTGCTTCCTGCTTTCACAGTGAGACACCCAAACTGCTCATCTGCCACCTGCACACAGAGCCCTCACGGAGGGCTTTGAGTAGCCAGGATGGCCGAGCCCAGCAGCCCACCTTGGGCTGCCAGGCATGGCAGGCTGGATCTGCCAGCTGGAATGTTTTCTCTGGCAAGTGAAGCTGACCCTCACCACTGTCTCTTTTCTCTCTGAAGGAAGATGTCCCTGCTGCTCAACAATGTCTTTGTGATCATAGCTGCAGTCCTGTCTGGATTCAGCCGGGTGGCAAAGTCCTTTGAAATGATTATGCTCAGCAGATTTTTCACTGGTGTGAATGCAGGTATGGCAACTTGAGAAACAGAACAGGGCAGCAAGGATCAGTTAGAGAGGACATTAAAATAGAGCTGATCCAAGACATTAAAGCAATGAATCCTCTGGTCTGGCCACAGGTGTGCACATGAACAAGGAAGGTGTCCACACAGGTGCCACACTTTGCTTCCAGGGACTGTTTGCAAAGCAGACACAGGCAGGGGGTTTGTGTAATACACATGAGGGAGCTCAGGGAGAAAATGAGCTGAAGATCCATCCCCACCTTCCTGTAAGACTGTTGTCACTCACCAGCATGAGCACCAACACTGAAGCTTTTCTAGAAGTTCATCCAAGGAAGTAATGATTCCTAGAATCACAGAATGGCTCAGGTTGGGGGGGGCCTCAGAGCCCACCTGCCCCAACCTCCCCACCCTGGGCAGGGACACCTCTCAGCTAGGATGCTTAAGGTCCCATCCAGCCTGGCCTTGTTTAGTAGATAACACAGTGACTAAGAGTGAGATTGAGGGTCTGGGTGAATCACAGGCACTGTTAGATGAGCCATTACATGGTCTGCAGCACCAGAGTCCAGCTGGCCACCTCCAGAGGAGTCTCCTTCTCTGGAGACATTCAAAACCCACCTGGTTGTGTTCCTGGGTGACCTGCCCTAGGTGATTCTGCCTTGGCAGCAGGATTGGACCTGATCTCTAGAGGTCCCTTCCAACCCCTAACATTCTGTGATTCTGTGATTCTGTGACTTTGTGGTTCTGTGGTTCTGTGGTTCTGTGGTTCTGTGGCTGCATTTGTCCTCATCTGCTGTGTCTACAAGCTGAGGTCAGTGTCTGCCTTGCCCAGGTGTCAGCATGAGCATTCAGCCAATGTATCTGGCAGAGAGTGCCCCGAAGAAGCTCAGAGGAGCTGTGGCCTTGACTTCTGCATCATTTACAGCCCTGGGCTTGGTGCTGGGGCAGGTTGTTGGACTCAGGTAATGTAGAGCAAGAAGCCCAGTTTATACTTATTTAATAGTTCTTCCCTTTTTTGTCCCCTCTGGTGTTTTGTCTTTCTTTACCACCTCTCTCCTTCCTTTTCCAGTGCCCATGTGCAGCAGAGGCTGCTGGGCTCTTGCCAGGTCATCAAATGTGCTGTGGCAATTGTGTTGGTTTTGTTCTGTTCCTCTAGGGAGCTCCTGGGAGGAGAGGAGAGCTGGCCCTTCCTTTTGGCTAGCAACGTGGTGCCTGCCCTGATCCAGCTCACAGCTCTGCCTTGGTTCCCTGAAAGTCCCAGATACCTCCTGATTGACCGTGGAGATGAGGAGTCCTGCATCTCTGGTGAGTTCAGCTGGGATCTGCTGGCTGGGCAGGTAACCATGGCAAGGTCAGCTGCGTGTTTTCAACGTACAGCCCAACGTATCCAGAGTGAAATGTAGACTTCTTCCCAACACAGACACTCTCTTTGGTGACTCTGCCAGCCTTAGCTGAACATCAGAGCTTGAAGGGCCATGGCACTGCTTCCATGGACACTGTGTTTCTGAACCAGAGGACCATATCTGGTCTGAACAGACTATGTGGTACCATCAGTGTTTGTCATTGCTTTAGCTGCTGCCCCAGGTGGTGGCTGGGTCTGTCTCTGCATGCAGATGGATTTCTGCTTGCTCTGCATCCTGCTTTTGTGCCCCAGAGTTTTGAGGGTGGTGCCCATGTCAAATCCCAGATGTGATCACTTCCTCCTTCCAAACTAAAGAGCATTCTAGAATCTTAAATAGTTTTGATCTATTTTGGTAATTGAAAGAATTAAAGTTGAAAGGTGGGGCCTGTGTCCTCAATGGCAAATATGTTTTGTAACTATGAAGTGCAGCTGGTTGAAGAGCTCATGACCACATTGGAAGCCAATTCATATTAAGAGATTTGCTTAGATTTGGAGCATACAAATCCCTGTATACAGAGTGGTTGGAATTAGTTTCTGGGAAAAATGTGCTGCCTACCAAGAACATCTTAATTGCCTGCATTTCCCAGGGAAGCCACTTCAGCCCTGGCTGCCTAAATGGCACTGGTGGGAAACATTCTCCTGTCAAACAGTGGTGAGGGCTTTGCACTCCTTTTCTCCAACCCCCTCAAGCAGCTACACCATCTCTGTGTGGGTACCACCACCATCACAGACTCTGCCCTGCAGTTTGCTGCAGCCACCAGCTGCCACTCAGTCCTGCAGCCTGCAGAGCAGGCAAACTGAAGGTAAAGCTCTGGGGCTGAGAGGTTCTCTTGTCCTTGCAGCGCTGCAGAAGCTCAGAGGCAACAGTGACCTGAGTGCAGAGCTGGAAGAGATGCTGGCTGAGCAGGCTGCTGTTAAAGGCCAGAGGGCAAAGAACCCTTGGGAGCTCTTCCAAAACCCCTCCCTGAGGTGGCAGCTGCTGAGCATCGTTGTGCTGAGCAGTGCCATGCAGCTGTGTGGGAATGACTCGGTAAGCAGCCTGGCACGACAGCACTCAGCAGCAGTGCTGGGGGCAAGATGTGGGTGCAGGCTCCTGCCTTTAGCTCCTGCTGCAGCAGAGGGATCAGTAGCAGTCTGCTCTGCCTGGGGACATCTCCAAACCTCAGCTGCTGGGTTCCCAGCATGTGCCTGTCGCTCTGGCAAGAGGCAGAGGGATGCTGCCAAAGCAGCCTGGATGACAGCACAGGAATCCTTCTCTCTGTGGTCCTTCAGGCCTACCAATGGGCTGTGTTTTCAGATGCTTTTCCTCACTGCTTTCTCCTCTCTTCTCTCCCCAGATGTACTTTTATGCAGCTTACGTGTTCAAGGAGGCTGGAATCCCCCAGGACAAAATCCCCTATGTTGTAATTGGCACAGGAAGCTGTGAACTGATCACATCTGTCACTTGTGTGAGACTCTTAATGCACTCTGCTGGCACTGGGAGGCTCTTAGTTGTGAATTTGGGAGTTATTTTGCTTTCCATGCCAAGGAAGCCCTTTCTGCCCTGCAGCCAGGCAGGCTCTCATCACTCGAGTCCAGACAGGTTAACGAGGAGTTGTTTTGTCAGACACTGCACCATCACTGCTCTCTGAAATCTCCAAACCCCACAGCTCTCTTGCTTTGGGTCACTGTGGAGAGTGGCAGGGTGTAGGCTGCAGCTGGGACATCCTCACCTCTCCTGAACACCCTTCCTACCTGACTCCTGCCAGCAGACTCTTTCCTTCTTTCGCTAAGAAGTGGGTAACATCCTTAGAGTAGTTGTAGAGCAAGCTGGGCAGGCAGTTTTGGAATGGGCAGAGGAAGCAGGTGGGGAAGGCCAGCACAAGTTAACTATCTGCTCAGTTTCACTGTGTTGCTCTGTGCAGAACATGGTTATAGACTACGCGGGTCGGAGGCCGCTGCTGCTGGGTGGATACATCCTCATGGCAGTGTGGGCAGTTGTCTTCATGGTTGCTCTGAGCCAGCAGGTAACAACCTTCCCTTGGTCCTTGTAGTGCAAGGGAGCTGGGCTTTGGCTTTTGTGTGAGTGGGGTGTTAGGTGGCAGCAAATACATGCAAGTGCCCTGACTGCCCCTGTGTTGGTCTCACTGCAGAGCCAGGTTGGCTGGATGCCTTACCTCAGCATGGCCTGCATTTTCGCCTACATCCTCAGCTTTGGGATCGGACCAGGTCAGTGCCCTCACAGCTTTCACTGAAACCTCTGGGCTATGGAGACTCTCAGGCCCTCTGTAACCACAGCAAAGCCATAAGGCAATTTGTGCTAGCAGCTCCCAGCTGTTTCCCAGGGGGCTTGCATGCCCCTGGTAAGCCAGCATTGGGCAGGGACAGTCTGTGCCATTCTCTGTGTCATTTCTCCATCTCCTGATGGCACTTGGAGGTGATTCTTGTCTTAGACAAAGTTGTGGTTTGCTGCCCAATCCTTTAGGGCTGTAGGTCAGCATTTCTAATGCTTCTCTCTAAGCCTAGAGGCTGATGGCTACATCCTCTGATCATTTTCTCCCAGCTGCCTGGGAGAACACATCAGTTGGTTAGCTGATAACATGCATTTTCTTGGCAGAATCCATTAGTCTGTGTGCTGTGGGAGCAGTACCCAGGCTGTGTTGTGCAGATGTTTGTGCAGTGTGTGAGTACATGGGAGCCTCAGTTCTCTTAAACAGCTTTGAATGATGGTTTGGGAGTTACCTGCACCCCCTTCTTGTGAAATCACCCAGCCTAGACTCAGCCAGCTGAAAGTTAAGGCACCTTTACAGCTTAGCACAAGATACAAGCAGATATTTACAATATATGACAAATATTTACAGCTATATACAAAAATATACAAGTTAAAGGTAATACAGAAACACAATCCCCCTCCCTGACATCAAAGTCCCCAGGAGGGTCTCCCAACCACCCTGCCACCTTCTTTCCACCCCTCTATCCTATCCCAGGGTCTGCCTTACATGCAAGGTGAGCTGGAGGATTGGCGAGGGGAGTTAGAAGAAGAAGGATTAGTTGGGTTACACAGCAGCAGAAGCCCAGGGAGAAAACACAGACACCAACTCCAACAGACAGAGACTCTGTCTCATCTTTGTGTCCTTGCTTTTATACATCTCAGCAAGCCTATGAGTGAAGCAGACATCACCATTGTTTGCTTTTCACAGCCTGTAATCTATTTTTCTCACTAAAATGCTCCAATTAGCCTCAAACCAGCACATGAAGGACACCAGGTAAGAAAAGAACCAAGCTGCCACAGGATGGGCACTAATTTCTTGTCCAGTCCCTGCAGTGCCATAGGACTGAATTAATTATGAGCTGTTCTCCCAGCTGGGTCCTGGTAAGAATAATGTGGATCACAAAACGTTCCCCAGCAGCTCATTCTGACATGATAGAGTCCAAACAATCATCCAAATCCTTAACATTTAACCTCAAACTCTTCCTTGCTGCAGCTGATCTGTTACTCCTTGTTCTGGCATTGTTACCTGGTCAGGATAATTTGCTGACTAATCATTTGCTGTTCTCCCACCCTGCCCGTTGGAATTGCTTCTTGTCATGTGTTTTTAAGCCCATGTGAGCAACAGTACTGCCTCTCTTGGTGTTTCTCTTTGCAGCTGGTGTGACAGGAGTGCTGCCCACAGAGGTTTTTGACCAGATGTCCCGGCCAGCTGCTTACATGATCTGTGGCTCTCTGCTCTGGTTCAACCTCTTCCTGGTTGGAACAGCCTTTCCCTTCATTGTGGTGGGTTCCCAGGGCAAAGCAATCACCTGCAGCCCTTTAGTGTTTTCTGTGAGAAAGAGGAAAAGAGAAAGGGCCTAGAATATCAGCAGCTGCAGACACACAGCAACATAGCAGTGCTGGTGTCCTTACCAGGAAAGTGGCCACAACTCCTCTAAACCAAACTTCCTCCATGTTCCCTGCGGTAATTTCTGGATGCAAGGCTGGAAGCAGATGAATTTGGGGCATGGATGACTGATAGTCCTCCTCTGTCCTCAGCTGAGAAGAGCTGGGACTGGAGAGGTGATGTAATTCCCCTGGGGCAGGCTCTAGAACCATTCCCTGAGGTAATTCCTGAAACAAAAGGGAACAGAGCTCCACAACAACCTGTTCTGTGCAAGTACAGAGACAAAGACAGAAAAAGCCACTTAGAGACACTCTTCTTGCTGTATCAAATCTCCCAAACCGTGCTGGGGACCACACATGTGAGGCCCTCCCCAGGGTGCACAGCAGTAATGCCTGGGTGAGGTCAGTCCCTGCAGGTGCCAGGGTTAGTGGCCCCTTTGGCATCGGACCCGATGTCACCAACACTGTTGTTTTCTTCCTCCTCCTCCTCAGAAAAGTCTAGCTCATTTCTGCTACATCCCCTTCCTTATGGTCTGCATCTGTACTGCACTCTACGTTGGGTTCTTCCTTCCTGAGACAAAGGGAAAGTCCTTCCTGGAAATCTCAGAGGAGTTCAAGAAGCGGAACTTCCGAGCTCCGACCCGTGCGGGCTGCTACAAAGGCCCCGAGGAGATCAAATCCACCACCTTGTAGCAGAAGAAAGGAGGATGGCATCTGGGGGCAATTCAGCTCTGGCTATCTTGTCTTGCAGGGACACAAAGGAGAGAAGTAGGGTTAGGAACAAGGTATTGCTCTGGAGTTCACCTCGAAAAGATAGACTTGAAGTGATGAATGCCAACAAGGGTCTGATGATCCTTTTTTAGTGCTAAATAACACTTAAACACCTTTAAATGCACCTTAGAGAGTGACAGAATGCTGCTTTGTTCTCCTAGCACCAAACAATACCATGCAATGCTTTAGCAAAGGTCTTCTTTCTCCCACCCAAACACTAACATCCTTCTCAGAAGCTTTTCTGCCCTCCCTCCCGAGTCTGGGCTGTCTAACACAGAAACTAATGCGATTAAGCTCTGTTTTCAGGCAGCAGATGAAGTTCTCAGTACCTTGTCTTGGTGCTCCCTGTTGTTTCTGTTATTAAGTGATTTCAAATAGACCCCTACTTGTTGAGCAACAGTGAGCAGTTAATTATTTTCAGCTATAAAACCCATGTGACAGATGGATTAGGAAGCAAATTCTGGTACTTGCTAAGTGGCTTATTATACAACTGACTTTTGGGCATTGTTTTGCAGACTAATTTTTCTGGACTGGTTTTCTTCATGGCTTGATTGTTGTCTTCCAGCCCAGTTTGTGCTGCTTTCACACTCTCACAGGCACTGCTGCTGCATCTTGGAGGGTTTTACAGCTGCACCCTGCTAAGGTTAAAGTGTGGTGAGAAGCTTTGATGGCAGCAGCGTGTTTGGGAGGTGGAGATCACAGCAGTATGTTCTCTGCTTCCTCTTGTCTCCATGCTGGGAAAGACCCAGATGTTTACAGGTTACAGCAATGAAGAACATGGAGATTTGCCAAACAAGTAGCTAAAGTTTCTTTCAGTGTATTCTTTGACTGCATTCAAAAGCAAAACACATCCTTCTTGAATGACAAGACTGTAAACAGTTCCAGAATGTTTTCCACATCTCCTTCTCAGAAGAGGAGTCTGCACAAGGACAATCTTCCACTACCTAAGGTTTACAACGTAGGAAAAACAAAACTAAACTTGTGTTTACTGCAATGGTTGCTATTTTAGAAGTCAGCTATGTACAGACATGGCCAAGAGCAGGGATCTCTGCTCTTCAACAACACTGAGATTTTGAAACATGTGGGACATGAGAGTCTGTGGAGCTGAGAATTGCAGAGGTGCTGTGGATTGCTGTAGTTTGGAGAGAGCGCTGAGGGGAAGGTGGAAAGAGTAAAACACACAGAGAAAGCAAAAAGTGCTGATGTCATCATGATGGTATCAAAATGTTCTGTCAGTCCTTTGGCAGAGGAGGACAGGAGACAGAAGTGAAGCAAAGAAGACAAGGCAGTAGAGAAGATACAAGCTAGGAAGCAGAGGATGGCTTGAAGAGACCACGTGGGCAGAGGGAGAGGCTGCTGGGATGCACAGGTCAGAGAATTGCTTTAAACTGAGAGAAGTCCTCCCATGTCCAGAGGTCCTCACCTTTGGCCACCTTTGTGCCTACTTGCATGAGTCAGCAGTGTTGAGCCTTTTCCCCAGTGCCCTGGAAGGACAGAGCCTGTGGCAGCTGGCAGGATGAAACAAGCCTGGTCAGAGGTGGTGCAGCTTTGCCTGACCCCCTGACTCCAAGCCAGCCCTCGAGTGTGTTGTGTCAGAAACCACTCATCCCAGCAGCCCTTCTCATGAGGGCCTGAAACCAGGGGGCTCTTTAGACTGATGAAGCAAAGATGAACGGTGGTTATATTTTAATTGGTCTAACTGGTTACATTGTAATTGAAGCATTTAACAAGTTGGTTAATTTTTAGTGAATTAAAACACCTTCAACTGAAAAAAAATAGATGGCACTTGTTCAGGTCAGCTTTCTTACCATGCCAAGTGCTGGGCAAAAATAAGCCTTGAAAGGTGACCCTCAGAGACTTGCAGTTCATATTCATGTTTAGAAATCATATCATAGAATCACAGAATCATTTCAGTTGGCAAAGACCCTTAAGGTCACCCAGCCCAACCACTAGCCACTAGGGACACTCAGTAAGAGGGAGAGGTGGGAGTGGGAGGGAAGGGCTATGCAAGTACCACAGTACTGCTTTGGGGGGTGGGCTTTGGGGGGGCCTCCTATCAGATAGAGTTCTAAGAAAGGGAAAACAGGAATGCCCTTCAATTGCCAAAGGTTTGTCTAGTGTCAGCAAAGTCACTGAGCAAAATATTCATCTAGGTGAGCTGACAAGTGGGAAAGGAGGAGGAGGAAGGACAAACAGATGGGAATCATGCAGATAATAGCTGCACATTAGACTGTGCTCCCACAGCTGCTCACCCTGTGGTAGCCCAGATGGAGACTGCCAGACTGAGGGCAGAAGCACTGAAGTGTCCAAGTAGCTGAGGCTGGTGCCAAACCCTGGCCCTCAGCACCACATCTCTGCATCTTTTAACACCTCCAGGGATGAGGACTCAACCACCTCCCTGGGCAGCCTGTGCTTGAGAACCCTTCTAATATCCAACCTAAACCTCCCCTGGTGCAACCTAAGGCCATTTCCTCTTGTCCTATTAATTGCTACCAGGGAGAGGAGACCAAGCCCCCACCTCACTCCAACCTCCTTTCAGGGATGTGTAGAGAGCGACAAGGCCTCCCCTCAGCCTTCTCTTATCAAGACTAAACAACTCAAGTTCCCTCAGCCACTCCTCATAAGATCATTTCTCCAGACCCTTCAGCAGCTTCATTGCCCTTCTCTGGGCCTGCTCCAGGGCCTCAATGTCCTTCTTGTAGTGAGAGTCCCCAGGCTGGGCCAGCTCAGGCTTCGGAGGGCTTTGCTGTAGTGCCACTCCAAGGAGCAGGAACCTTTCCCTTCAGTGTGCTAACTGATTACTCAGCCTATGTCTTGGGCTGTCCAAGCCAGTCCACTCCAGTTTGCACCAGTCCCCCTGGACTTTGCCTTCCATCAGTGCCTTTTAAATTGTCTCCTGCTAAGGTTAAAATTGTCTCCTGCTAAGGTAAAATTTACTCCTGCAGCCCTTATTCTGTGTCAGCTGCTGCTGGAGTTTCTCTTCCTTAGCGACCTGACAGGAATCCACAACTCATCAAAAGGATCCACAGTTTCATCAGTAACCAAGTCAATAATGACAAACCAACAGCAAGGACTTCATCACAAACCCAGGGGAGTGTAAACACTGAGAAAGAATGAAATGATGTGTTGGAATGTTGTCTCAGGCTCCTCTTGCTCTATATGTAGAGGGACTTTACCCAAAGCAACCAAAGACAGCATCAGGGAAGCCTGCAAGAGTTGATGACCACCTCTGCATGCACATTGGTATATGTTTATCCTTTCCCCCTCAAACAGAATATTTGCAGTGCATTCCCCCCCCTTTCTGCTATTCTCAAAGACCTGTTGCATAAATTAAGTGTGGAAATAAAAATCAGTCTGAGTCAGATGTGGATAAAATAGTAGTATGAGATCATATCTGAAAGACAGCAAGGAGTTAGTTTTTAAAAACATAGAAAGCTGAATTCAAGGGCCCTGATACATAACAGGGGAAGATTCACAGATTCATAGAATGGTTTAGGTTGGAAGAGACTTTAAAGACCACCCAGTTCCAAGCCCCTGCCATAGGCAGGGACACCTTCTGCTAGACCAGATCTAGTGGAAGGTGTCCAACCTGGCCTCAAACACTTCCAGAGAGGGGGCAGAGCACAGCAACAAAAGAAAAGCTACAAGGTTTGATAGATGGAGGAGGGCTGGCAGGATGAAGAAGTTCTCCACAATAAAAGAATTGTGAATGACAAACTACCTGGAAGATGTAAACACCAAGGGATGGAAAACAATTCTTTCCAGGCAAGGAAGCATAGGAACAGATTAAAAAAAAATAAAAATCAAAACCCAACATCTAACTATCTATCTATCTATAGATAGAGATATAGAGATAGAGATAGAGATATAGAGATAGATATCCCAAACCAAAAAATCCCAAACCAGAAGAGTTTTTTTAAAGCTATTTTAGATTAATATGGAGTTTTTAAAATCTTCCTGGATGTAAAATCTATGAGCCTGGGAAAGACACCCATGAGCTGCAGGAGAAAAAGCAAGCAGTGGTGTTAGAGTGCAGAGTGGGGATGAGAGCAAGGGATGAGCTGCAGGTGCAGTGCAGCATTTGCAGTCAGAACAGGGCTTCCTGACCCCTTGTGCTGGGGTGCCCCAGGCTGCTGTGCAGCAGAAAGGACAGCAGAGATGTCTAGCAGTGGGGACTGGGAATCTCACTGCTTCCTCACCACTTGACAAACAGGAGACTGTTGTCATTTAACCTGTGAAATGTGCCAAACACCAAATCTATCCAGAGCTGACTGCTTTGAAGCCAGTGAGGCTGCAGCATGGCTAGATTTGTTGCTCCTCCAAACAATGGCATTTATCTGGTCAGGAATCAGCTTGCAGCCGTTTGGCAGTCCCTGCTCAGCGCTGCCTTTGAACACGACCTGTTCTAGAGATAAAAGTGCAGCATTGTGCCACCCTTGCTGGGCAGAATAGTGCTGGGACACTCAGTAACAGGGAGAGGTGGGAGTGGGAGGGATGGGCTATGCAAGTACCACAGTACTGCTTTGGGGGGTGGGCTTTGGGGGGGCCTCCTATCAGATAGAGTTCTAAGAAAGGGAAAACAGGAATGCCCTTCAATTGCCAAAGGTTTGTCTAGTGTCAGCAAAGTCACTGAGCAAAATATTCATCTAGGTGAGCTGACAAGTGGGAAAGGAGGAGGAGGAAGGACAAACAGATGGGAATCATGCAGATAATAGCTGCACATTAGACTGTGCTCCCACAGCTGCTCACCCTGTGATAGCCCAGATGGAGACTGCCAGACTGAGGGCAGAAGCACTGAAGTGTGTAACTGGATTCTGGAAACAGCTATGAGCTTTGTCTCTCCTTGAATTTCTCACTGTCCTGTGCTTTAGTAGCTGTGGTCTTCTATCGCACCCTGCACTGGCTTCTCGGTCTCAGGGGCAGGTGCATGGCATTGCCCAAGCTGTTGGAGGTGCTGGAGGGAGAGCAGGAGAGCTGGGGGCATGTCTGAATAGTCATACCAGCTTTGTTTGCTCTTTTTAACTCCTGTCAGAAAATGAGCTACAATCTCATCCTCCTGGTTGTCGTCCTGGGCATCGGTGGAGCTTCCCAGTATGGACTGCAGATCTCCATTATCAATTCTCCTGCCGAGGTAAGCAAGGCCAGCTCAAAACCCTGAGCTGCTGATGTGGATTTCAGCAGCCTCAGGCACTCCTGCCTCCAGATGCAATCACTAACTTTACACTTAATGCTCTCAAAACCAGACTTACTGTGGTCTCTTGGTTCTAAGAGCAGCTGCTATTGCTCTAGTGTTTCACTGGGCTCTGACATCTGTGTGGTGTGACAGAACTGGGAAGGGGAAGACGAGTGGGATCTGTAAAGTGGGATCTATAAAGTAAAAGCCTTACTGAGTTGGATTGCTCACAGGACATGCTCCTCTTTCCAGTGCTCAGGCAGTGCCTTGAGGCATGTGCTTGGCCACAGAGACTAGGTCTAAGTGACTGTGAGGTGAAATAGGACAGGGAAGAACTGTAGCTCTAGAGCTGAAGTGAGCACTAATATCTGCAGCTGGAAAATTAGGGAAGGTGTTTGCCATCCTAAATGTGCCAAGAACATTGAGCTCATACTGCTACCACATTGGGACCCCTCAGCAAGTGTGAGAATGAACAGACAGACCTCACTATGGGCCACATTGAGGAACAAATCTTGAGCTCGCTGAAGTCAGCTGAAGTCAAACTTGGATTTCACACAAGGCATCAGGCAGGATGAGAGACAGGTGCAGGCATGGTGGGGAAGAAGGTGGCAGAACAATCAGTGTTTAGCACATAAACAGAAGACCAACCTGCCACTCTCTCAGCAGCACTCAGAGTTGATATTTGGTACTGGTGCATTTATCAATTGATTTATTCATTGCATCTTGTTGCTAAACCATTAACTCCCTGAATGACAGTGGGAGAATTCCCTTTGATTTCACCGGGGCTAAGATCTCAACCAAGCTGTGGGTAGAAACGTATCAGAATGGCCTGTAACAGAGGTCAGAAATGTCCAAGAGGTGAATATTGAGTCCCTTGTTTTCTGCTGGGTTTTTTAAAGTACATCCAAAGCTTCATCCGTGAGACCTGGCTGCAGAGGTATGGCTCCTCCCCCAGTGAAGACATGATCACCCTGATGTGGTCCTTCGTGGTGTCCATCTACAGCATCGGTGGGCTCCTGGGGTCCTTGTCTGCTGGATATTTGTCTGTTAGATTTGGAAGGTAGGAACAATCATTCCATTTGCCTTTCTGTTTACATCCACAGCTGCAAAAAGAAGCCACTGTGTCCTGGAAGGAAGGCTGCTTGCAAAGTGGCACTGTGAGCAGCCCAGAGCTGCTTCAAAGCAGTTCAGTACAGAAGCAGAATGGCAAAATCTGGCAGTGACCATGCAGAAAGTCCTGCCCTCTCCCAGATAAATTCCACAGTGAGACCAGCCCAGAGAAATAACTCAAGGACTGAATGCATTCTAAAGCTGATTTCTCATGAATCTGGTTCTTCAGTGTGGATATCAGCTCCACGAGAGGCATCAAAAGCTTCAGCTGGTTTATCAGTCCACGACAGTTTCCCCATTCCCATTTCCTTCACTGTAGCTGATCTCAGGAGCTGGGGCAGAGCCTTTGTAGCATGGTACAGTTCACACTGCTCCTGTTAGGCTGTGACAGGCACATGGACAATGTTTGTGCTCACAAGTTTCAATGGATTCCAGGAAGAAGGCCATGCTCTTTGCCAATATCCCTGCGCTGCTGAGCGCAGCTCTGATGGGACTCAGCCGCCTGTGTGGATCCTTCGAGATGCTCATTGCTGGAAGATTGTTTTCTGGAGTGTGTGGAGGTAAATTAGCATTCCTGCCTGTGGTGTTAAACAGTGGGTGAGCTGTGAGTGAGGGCCACAAGACTCTAACCAGACTGAGGGTGTGGACCACAGATTCTTACTGAAGCCAGGAGACTGCTGAACACACTCTTAACCAAGTAAGAAAACACAAAGAATTCCATCAATCCTCTGTGACATCTCCATTTCTCACTCCAAAAATGCTGCCAGCTTGTGAGAAGGCCAAAACCCACTCACTGTTTGAGGGGAGCCTGCTCACTCAGCAGAAAGCTCACCTCTTGCTGTGGCTGCTCGCTGTGGCTGATACTGCCTTCCATAAAGCAAACAAGGGGACAGTTTTCTAACTGGGCAGTTCTAATTTTCAGACCCCTCAGTAGGTTGTATTCTGCTGGTGGCTTTGATCTCTGAGCAGTTGGATAAAGATAATATTATGCATTCCCCTCCCCCCCCGCCCCAAAAAAAAAAAAAAAA
>WBNM01006538.1:0-179076 GCA_013399055.1 Ramphastos sulfuratus | reverse complement strand
AAAAAAAAAAAAAAAAAAAAAAAAAAAAAAAAAGGAGAGGATAGATATTAATTCAGAGAGCAAATGGAATGTATAACATTTGTTAACTTGGTGGTTTCAAGCACAAAGTAGGGCACATAGCATCCTGAGTAGGCACTGAGAGTCTGAGATTACAGGGAGCTACAACAATCCTGTACACATGGCTGTAGGGAATCACAGAATTACAGAATTACAGAATGGCAGGGGCTAGAAGAGACCTCCAAAGCTCATCCAGTCCAACCCCCTGCCAGAGCAGGATCACCTAGAGCAGATCACACAGAACACATCCAGGCAGGTTTTGAATATCTCCCGAGAAGGAGCCTCCACAACCCCCCTGGGCAGCCTGTGCCAGGGTTCTGGCACCCTCACAGGGAAAAAAGTCCTCCTCATGTTTAAATGAACCTTTCTATGCCTCAGCTTCCACCCACTGCTCCTTGTCCTGTCATCAAACCCTGCAAGAGCAGGGCAGGCTGCTGAAGAGCAGATTCCCCAGGGAGCACTCCTGCTCAGTGAGACCCTTGGCAGAGACCCAAGGCCACGGTGCTAGGTTCATGCTTCATGTCAGGTGGATGCATGGTCAAAAACATGTCTCAGAGCCTAGCCCAATATGCTGTGCCCATAATGTCTGCATTGGCCTACCAGTCACTTGTCACTGCAGGTTTAGGTCTGAACATCCACCTGATGTACGCTGGGGAATGTGCCCCGCGGAAGCTCCGTGGGCTCACTGCCATCACAGCTTCGACTGCCATCGCCCTCGGCAAGTTCGCAGGGTTTGCTCTGGGGCTCAGGTAAGAGGCTCTGAGACCCATTTTGTGCCTTCTGTGGTTAATATGTAAGTAGCTGTCAGCATAACCCTCTGAGCAGGCAAACCTGCAGTTCCCTTCGGGGTACTCTAGGCAGGCAGGCTGAATTAGCTCAGCTCAAATTCTGGACTTAAAGAAAGGGTAACAGAAATCACAGAAGATACTTAGTCCTGAAGAAGGGCACTGCTTCCTAGCAAAGAGCTCAAAACACAGAGAATAAAAGACTGTAACAGATTCCAGTGGCTTTGAAAGAAATCCATCTTTTGGAAGAAATGGCCTTTGCCTTTCATTCTTGTAGAAGGAGTGTCAGATCCACCCAAACTCACTTGGAAATGCACACAGAGTCGCACATCCTCTGCTCCAGCACTCACACTGAACCTGAAAGCTGTGTGGGTTCATTTCCTCCAGCACAGGTTCCTTCTGCCTCTCCTGTGCCAAAGGTGGTTCACTGCAGGAAACCCAACAGCTGCTCTTTGGGTCAGACAGTGCCAGGCTAATTACCTGTGGATTCTGTCTCAGTTGTAACTTTGGATCAGAACCAGAGGGATCTGCCACCACAGGTTCTGTCTCCAGCACTTGTGCCACCCGGGATTCAGTCAGCCTTGCTGTGCTCCCCACTGAGCAACAGGTGGCAATTCCCGTGCTGCAGGCACACAGCTCTGCTCCCCCGCAGACTTTCTGGGCTGAGAAATGCTGGAGATTCCTGGGCAAGAGCTGCCAGGACACAGGACCAGCCCACGGCAGCACACGTGGTTACTCAGCTCTGCTTTTGTTCCAGGGAGGTTCTCGGAGTAGATGATCTCTGGCCCGTTCTCATGGCAGCCAGCGCAATTCCTGCCCTCATTCAGCTTCTCACCCTCCCCTTCTTCCCAGACTCTCCTCGCTACCTGCTCATTGACAAAAAGGACAAAGAGGCATGCATCAGAGGTACGAGATGGGCCCCACTGGCTCGTGGGAAACAGAAGAGCTCCACCTGAGCCTGGAAAAGAGGTGGAGTTGGGGAAATGAGCAGCTCTAAACCCATCTTTGAGCCTAATGAAAGACAGCATCTTCTGGTTTCATACTGGTGCTCATTTGCCCTGCCCTCTGCCAGGCTCCTCACAGGGATGTGAGCACACAAAGCCTGCATTGCCATCACCGTTGATTCTGCCCTGAACACTCAAGGTGTGGATGTGGCACCTTCTGGCTCTAAGAAAGGGATGCTCTGGCCTGCCATGCCCAGTCTGTGACACCCCAGTTCTTCAGTAACCCTAACAGCAACTGCTGACATCAGCAGAGAAACAGCCACTGAGGGGTTTAGGTGCCAAAGAGAGAGCTCTGGGGATGGAGGTATTTTTCCACACAGGAGGCATTTCCTTGTCTGTGCTGTGGTGTGTGCCCTAGAACTGCACCTTTAGCAGGAAAGTATTTGGGGAGGGATTGGTAAGGATTTAGGTGTGATTTACATTGAAACTCTTTAAGCAGCTGTTGGCCAAAGGTGAGGTCAAAGATTTGTGGGTGTAGAATATGCCCATAAATATTCATTGAATAGATAGCAGTGAACTAGATCTGTGTCTAATTCCAACCCAGATCTCTAGGAAGCTCACACAAGCAAAGAGCCCAAGGCTTGAGTAAGGCAAGGCAGGAAATAATCCTCTGAACTCACATCTGTGCTGGGGAGCCTAGACAAAGAACCATCATCTCTTTTCCTCTCCTTCCAGCTGTGAAGCAGCTCTGGGGTGATGGTGACCACAAGGCTGAAATAGATGACATGGTGGCAGAGCAAGAAGCCATCTGTGGGGAGAAGGCCAAGGGCGTTTGTGACCTGATCCGTGACAGATCCGTGCGCTGGCAGTTCATCACTCTCTTCCTTGTCTCCTCCTGCATGCAGCTGATTGGTGCCAACATGGTTGGTGTGCTCCTTCTCTCTGATTTCTAGGGTGCCAACAGATCCTTGGCAGAGGGTAGCAGCAATACCATGCTGGCTGCAACCCTGGCTGGAGGGAGGGATCTGTTGTTACAGCTTAGTGTAGTTTTTTGCCACGTAAATTTGAACCTGGCATGTGTCACAGAATCACAGATTGCATTGGGTTGAAGGGACCCTTGAGGGTTGTTTTGCTCAACATCCCTGCAATGGGCAGGGACATCTCCAACTAGATCAGGTCAAGAATTGTTTTAGTAAGTGTCATCCAAAGGTATCTCTGTGGCTGACCCTGTTACAATGAGAGAATGGAGGGGGTGCAATAAAATCCCAGACACAGAGCAAGCAGAGGGCAGCATAACCTCCTCTGGGTGTCTGAACTCCAGAATGCCCTGCCCAAAGCTGTCCCTCCACTGCAGTACAAACTGAGTCTGGTTTGTGACAAACACTGATGGTGCACTTCCATACGTTCACCTCCTTGGATTTCTTTCCCCATCCTTTGACTTTGCTCCTTCCCAGATTATAGACAATGACAACATCCCAGTAGACAACATCCCAGCAGCTACTGAGAGCCACCTTTGCTCTGCAAATCTCCCTGTCTCAGCAGGTAGTAATGAGCATTGAAATAGTTATTACATAAAATGAGCTTTTAGTAAAAGCATAAAAGTTTCCAAATGCAGATGAATTTTGCAAACTCAGAAAGACTTCAGGATTCCTAAGACCCCTTTCTACCCCACCTAGTGCAGCAGTAACTATACCCTGAAGATATTGGGAATACTAACAGTGGAATTTCTTTTAGGAGTGCTTATGTCCAGGGGGGAAAAAAAAAAAAAGCGACTATCAAAATCACTGCAAATGCTTAAAGATGATGTAGAAAAAAGTCCACTTCAGTAATTTGCTTAATATGCACTGTCTACATTTCTGTGTGCTCCTCATCCAAAGGACCTGAGTCACTAAAACATGTGAAAGGTGTTAAGAGTTCTAAGAGCCTCTAAGGCAAAGGCAGTGTTAAAAGCAAGCAGAGAGACCAAAAGGGCTGAATTTGTTACTGAGTTCAGAACAGAGCTGCTAGTAAAAGTTGTTCTGCACAAATAAGCCTTGTGAAAACATCAAGGAGTAGTTACTGAGATCAAGATTTTTCTCTTTAGATCAAATGAATTATTTTCTGCCAAAATAAAAAAAGGGAGAAGGTAGTGGAAATGTGTCCACATGGGTACAGCCTTCACACATTTCTCTTCTGTCCAGGTTTACTTTTATGCATACAATGTCTTCATTGAGGCTGGAATCCTCCCTGATCAAACCCACTACGTGTCCCTGGGACTTGGGATCACTGAGATCCTCACCACAGTTCTCTGCGTGAGTGGCTCCTCAGCTGAATTTCATTCTGCTGTAATGTGTGCTTCAGGTCAGTCTTTAGAACTGCTGGAAATGGAGCTTCAGGAATCAAACTGCTCCAACAAATCAATAGTGATGCTTAGCAGAGGTCCCACAAAATCATCTCCACACCCCCTGCACACATGAGCCTTTATAGCCAGTTTCCTGGAGGACAGCAGAGTTGTTCCCTCAAAGCCACCACCCAGCCTGAGCCAGCCCTAGCTCTCAGTTCCCAGCTGCAGGAAGGGCAGATGCCAGTCCCTGTGCCCACATGCCAGCAGGACTCATGCTGCAGGATTCATGGCCATTACCAGTGCAAGCATTTCCCCTTTGCTGTCTTCCCTGGCTCTCCTTTGCCTGCAGAGTGTCCTATCAGGCCCTCTGTGCCCAGACAATGCTCCAGGCAGCCCTGCACCTGCCCACCTTCCCCGGCTCCCTGCAGGTCCTGGTGCTGCCCTGTCCCCCCAGATGCCTTTACTCACTCTCCAGAGGAGGTACCAGATCCCAGTCCCTGACTCCAGAGATGCCCTGCCTGGGGGCAGAGCCCCAGAGAGCCCTGCCTGGAGCAGCTGAGCAGTGCTCCCCGTGGAGCTCTGTCCTCTGGAGCTGACAGCATGTCCCCCTGCTTGCAGGGCTTCCTGATTGAGCGTGCAGGGAGGAAGACCCTGCTGTGGAGAAGCTACACAGTTATGGCCTTGGCTTTAGGGCTCCTCACAGCCACACTTTCACTACAGGTAAGACCCCACTCAGGTGTCAGAGCTGTGTGCTCTCTTCACCTGTTACCACAGGGCAGATACAGTTACTATCTCCTTGCCCTCAAATCAGTCTCTTAGTGGGAGTAGAAGTATTTTGGGGCTAACCATCATACTAAGAGACGTCTGTTGCCAGCCATGTCCATGGCTTCACACAACCATGCTCACTGCCAAGACTATCATCTTCTTGGGACATTTCTGGAAGTAACCAGAGGTGTGCCTAAGCACTGACATGCTAAGCAGTGCTGAATGTCTCTAATGGAGCTGGATAAATAATCTTTTAATTTCTGATTTGGTTTGCTTTTCATTTCCTACCACAGGATTCCTTTTTCTGGGTGCCATACTGCTCTGTTGCACTCATCTTTATTTTCATCATGTCCTTTGGTGTTGGGCCAGGTTGGTATTTTCTACTAGAATGGCTTCATATATCCCTTCCTTCCTCAGCACAGTCTTTAGGAGAGGTCCTAGGCATAACCGGTCTAGAACTAGCATGAATGCCCTTGCTCCTGACTCAGGGCAGGGCAGATGTTCCCCTCCATACTGTGATAGGAGGTAAAACTTCATTTCACATTGCATTCCCACATGCCTTCCTCCTGAAGAGCCAAGCAGCACCTCAAACACCTGCAGGTCAGTTGCAATCCTTAATGTGTGTGCTGATCTGAAGTGTGAGCTCCAGAAGCATCTTGCAGGATTTCTGAACTTCCTTTTTTCTCTCACATTTTTTTTCAGCTGCAGTGTTGTGCCCCTTGCTCACAGAAATATTTATTCAGTCGTACAGACCAGCTGCTTATGTTTTTAATGGCTTTGTAGGCTGGATCCTACTCTTCATCCTTGGATTTGCATTCCCTTTCCTTGTGGTGAGCACAGTAGGGTGTTTGGTTTCAGTTCGGGGGGGGTTAGACCCTTCTTGAGCCCAGAGTATGGTTCTCTTTACCAACACTTCATGCAAAGGACAGAGCCCAAACTAACTGCAGTTCTGAAGGCCTCTCTGCCCCAGAGGAAGCACAGCAAACCCACAGGCATTGGGGTCCAGCTAACTGCACTCAGCTGGAGTGTGGCAGGGAACATGGAAGGGGTGACAGAGGCACCAACACTGCCAGACGTGATTCGGATGTCATGGGTGGCTCCTTTCTTTCCCCTCCCTCTCCTGTATGTGCATCTCCTTGGGGGTTAAAGTGGGAAATGAGTAGTCCTCGAGATCTGACCCAGCACTAGTAAGAGGCAGGAAGGTAAAGCTCTTGCAGTGTTGCAGTGTGTGAGGAGGAACAGAGCTAAAGCTCCACATCCCTCCCCCAGCCTAGCACCCAGAGGGGTGGAGCAGAAAGGAAGCGTAACCGAAGCTCAGCCTCGCTCTGACTTGTCAAGCAAGGACTTCAGTGTCTGCTGAGCAGCCAGCCTGCCTCCTTACAACAGGAGAGTCAGCTCACCTCTCCACGGTGCCATTCCCCAGGTGGCAGCAAACAGCTGAGTCCCTGACCGAGCTTTTTTAGTAAACACAAACCCAGAAACTCGTGATCATGGAAAAAAAAGAAAGAATCCATTTATATGAAGACATTTTTGTCTCTTTCTTTTCCTATAGGAAGGTCTTGGCAGTTTCTGTTTCATCATTTTCCTGACATATTGCCTGTCCATGGCTGTCTTTGTCTTCCTGGTGCTGCCAGAGACCAAAGGAAAGACCATGCTGCAGGTCATGGAGGAGTTCAACCGCCTCAATTACCGCGGCAAGAAGAGACAAGCAGCCCCACCGCAGAGTAACTGCTCAGTGATGGTTGTTACTAGGCTTTAACAACAAACTCTCCACTCCATATCCCAATCTTTTACTACTGTAGTGCCCAGAAGCCTCACCAAGCAAGAGAGAATCCACTACTCCACAAACAGCACAGATGTGTATTGTTGAAATGATCCTCTGCAGTGCAGGGTGCAAGATAAAGCTGCTGGTGTTCTCCAGCTGCTGAAGTACCAGCTGAAGCAAATCCTCTGCAGAAAAAGCTAAACAGAATGTGTTAAAGGAATAAGGTATGGCAGTTGCTGCAAGTTAGCAGCTGTGTGAACTGCAAACACAGGAGCTGCTGCTTTCCTCTGCAGAACAAGGCCTCCACAGTTCCCCAGGGAAGTGAGCATGGCAGGTTCAGCCGTTCGGCGCTTAGAGAGAAGGCAGAGCTTTCACGTGCAAGGTGTCTGCTCCTGCTAGCAAGTCAGTGCTGCTGAGCTTTCAGTCCACATGAGAAGAGATGTGCAGCTCTTTAATCCAGTGGAAGAGGAGCACCTTGCCCCTGAGCAGACAGAACTGGGATGCAATGTGTCCTCCTCTCACAGACAGCCTTGAGAGCAAGCACATGGTATAGGGGCAGCTAGGACTTACTGGAGGAGCTTATGGCCACAGTTGTGTGACCTGCAGCACAGCCTTCATCCTCTTTGTTTGTTTGTTTGCTTCTTTGCTCCATCAGAAGAAAAAAGCTGCCCAGGAGTTAAGAGGTCCTGGTGTACAGAAGACACTATGCTAGAGAGGCATCCAAGCATCCTGTCACCTCAAGCCAAGCTTCTTGCTTGGTCATCAGGTACATTGCCTAGATTTTGGAGGTTCTTCCATTGGGATGAGCAGGGATATGTTAGCACTGAAAGAAGGCTTGAGTGAAGAGAGCAGAGCTGAAGGAGTTATGAGTGGGCTCATCCACAGAGAGGGGCAAGTGCTCCTTCCTCAGCAGCAAAGACTACATTGCATGTCTTCAGCCTGCAGTTACTCAGCAGAGAAGGAGCAGTGGCTTCCAGTGGCACTGAGTTCCCAAGAGTAACTGGGACACCAAAAAAGAGTGATTCCTCCCTTGGAGAAGTCAACCTGAATGTCTGCCTGTTTGCTTCTCTCTCCAGGTCTCTGATGCTCCCCATTTCTATTGCAAAGCCTGGTAGAAATGGCTTCACTGCGTTCATTGCTACCTGATGTGTTGTGCTCTTGCTCTTCTTCGTGCTTTGCCGTTTACTGATATGCAAATTAAAAGAGCAGTGAGTAGAAAAGATGTGCCTGGATTGGGTTTTCATTGATGGGGAGTCAGGGACAGGGGTGAGCCCATCTTCTAGGAGTGTGTTGTTGGGGTAATGGGATATTGTGTCTGCCTTGTTCTGGAAAGCAGATCTTTGCTGCTGACTGTTGCAGATGCTGCACAGTACATTCTGCAAAAGGACCAAAATATTGTGTGCCAATTTCTTTCACAGCCTCTGCTGGTTTAGCTTCACACCACCCTCTAACAACACTTGTTCAGCCTGGAGAAGGCTCCAGGGAGATCTTAGAGCTGCATTTCAACCTCTGAAGGGGACCTCCAGGAAGGCTGGGGAGGGACTATTCAGAAGGGCCTGTGAGGATAGGACAAGAAGCAATGGTTTGAATCTGGAGCAGAGGAGATTTAGGTTGGACATCATCGTGCAGCAAGTTCTGCACAATGAGACACTGGCACAGGCTGTCCAGGGATGTGGTTGAGGTCCTGCCCCTGGAGACATTGAAGCTCAGCCTTGCTGTGGCCCTGTGCAGTTTGCTCTAGCTGGAGGTGTCCCTGCTGCCTGCAGCAGGGGGTGGACAAGATGCCCTTGGAGGGTCCCTTCCAACCTGATGCAATCTGTGAACTTTTAGAGTCTCAGAAGACACTAAAAACTCATCTCCTTATAGTTGTCTTTCTACAGTGTGGTCTTGCCCAGCATGCTTGACTTCTTCCCTTCTTGCCCCCCACCAGAATCCTCTGTCTGCACGAGGGAAAGTGTGATAAATCATTAACACTGCCATAAACTAGCATGGATTGGGAATAGAGGTTAAAGAAGGATTTGTGACTCTGCAGTTTGTCAGGCTGAATTCCAGCATCACACAAGTGCAGCACACAGCACCTTTGAAAATCTCTCCAAGCCAAAGGGTTTGGGTGAGCTAAGTGCTGACTCTGCAATAAGCACATTTCCTGTGGTGTTCAAATCCCAGGTGGAAAGGCTAAACCTGCCCTCTTCTCTGATTGGAGACAAAGTTAGATTATGGGATGTTTTAGAAGAGGAAGTGATAACATTTGAAAAGTCTGTGCTGAGAGGGGAGGGAATCAGATACACAATCACAGCTGATGTGAGAGTGATAAAGATTTCAGGAATGATGAAAATTAAGTAGGTGGAAAGAAGAATTGTGATGGTTTGGGGGTTACCTGCCCCACACACAATGAAAATCACCCAGCCTAGACTCAGCCAGCTGGAAGTTAAGGACTGAAGCTCTATTTACAGCTCAGCACAATGTACAAGCAGAGATAGACACAATAAGAATAGTTACAGAGATAGACAAGTTAAAGGTAATACAGAAACACAATTCCCCTCCCAGACATCAGAGTCCTCAGGAGGGGCTCCCAATCACCCTTCCACCTTCTCCCCACCCCTCTACCTTACCCCAGGGTTTGCCTTACATGCAAGGTGAGTTTGGAGGATGGGCAAGGGGAGTTAGAAGCAGAGTGCTTAGCTGGGTTACACAGCAGGAAGGCCATCAGACACAGCAGCTCCCAGAGAGAGATTCTCTATCTTATCTGTATTTGTGTCCTTGTTTTTATACATCTCAACAAGCCTATGAGTGAAGTAGACATCAGCATTGTTTGCTTTTCACAGCCTACAATCTATTTTTTTTCATTAAAATATTCCAATTAGCCTCAAACCAGCACAAGAATTCAACTGGAATTATTTCACTGCACTGCTGTGCAACGAGACAGGCAGAGGGCTTGGAGAGAGCAATACTGGGACATCGAGCAGGGAAAAGGTCCTGCGTGACTGTGACTCAGCAAGCTCACCCTGTGCTGTGGGGCACATGGCCCAGGGGCCAGCCTGGGGCTGCTGTCAGTCACTGTAGCTTGGAGAGCAAACTGTAGGGGGAATGTCAGAGCTTCCACTCTGCTCCTGAGCAAAGCTTCTCTTGCCTTCAGCACCATAACCTCACCTTCTCACCTCTCTTTTTGGCACTAACCACAGAGAGTTCATTCTTTGTAGCATGTTGTGACTGCAACATTGCTATGTTATGTTATGTTATGTTATGTTATGTTATGTTATGTTATGTTATGTTATGTTATGTTATGTTATGTTATGTTATGTTATGTTATGTTCAGGGTGCTCCAAGAAGTTACAGGTGATACCCAGACATCTGAAGGAAGCAAGAATTAACTCACACTCTTTGTAAACAGCCAAGTCTTTAGCTGATTCAGAATCAGGTTTTTTGAGGTGAGAAGCATTTCCTAAAATCAAACCTCAAGCCAGAAGAGAATGAGCATCCTGCTCTGGCACCCAGGAAGTCATTTCCATTGTTAGAGAGAGGCAAGAGTGAGGCTTCCAAATGATGCTGAGTTAGGAGCTGAGTGCTATCAGGACCTTGTGTGCCAATCTTCATCTCCTTCCTGTCCTGCAACTGGGAGACTCTTCAAAACCCTTCAGGCAACTGAAAATCTTACAACATGCAAGAAGAGGCATTACAACTCAGATGCAACACTAAGTGGCTTATCTTTGTAGCAGGCTGGAGAGGAGGAAACTCACTGCCTAAGCTGCTCCTCAGAGGTGTGAAGAGAGACTCTGTTCCCCTGCAAGCAAGCTGCAGCTCCATCTTACTCCTCACACTGCAGCTGGTTTAACAGGGAGAATAAGGGGGAGCTCTCCCAATACAAAAAGGGCAAACATTTACCAATGTTGTTATCAGCCTGGCATATCTGGGTCTTAGAATAATTAAACCAGCAGGATGAGGCCCTGGCCAGTGTTGGGAGGAGGACACAATTCACTAAAAGCCACATAGTTAGAATTTAACTTCTGTGCTGTAATCCCAAGTTCTAATCTAAGTGTAAAAAGCATCTCTCTCATCTGACAGACTTGGGAAGGGCTCTGAGAGCAGGCAGGGGCTCCAGGAGAAATGGCTGGTTTCCTCTCAGACCTGGTGAGTAGCCAACTTCTTGTCTTCTCAGCATAGCCAACAGCAGCAGCACGATCTTCAGAGCGCAGGGAATCAAAGAGAGCACACGCGTGGGACAACGCTGCTGCAGCAATGAAACTGACCCCATAGAAATATAAAGGAGAGAGAGGTTTAAAAGAGGACCTGGGAAAGCAGGAAAGAATAGGCATTTTGAGGGAGACAGAGAAAATAGTAGCAGTGAAAAAGCCAAACCAGAAAACCCCTCTCACATAGTGCCCTGTGCTCTGCAGGATACTCATCTGTGCAGAGGGCGACTTGATCAAATGCCTGGAAATAGAAGTGCTGCTGAGAATGCTCTGAAATGCCACAGACAGCATTTAAAGGCAAGGCAGTCAAGCAGGGTCTCTAAAAATGCACTTTCCTATGGAGATAATGAAAGTGAAATGTAAAAAGAAAAATAGTTTTAAGAGGACAGATGTGATTAATCTCTGGAAACTGATGAACAATGGCTCTGGGGAGGCAAAGTTGAAGAAAAAAAGAGATTCGAGCAAGCTGTAGCTACTTCCTAGTACAAAAGCAAGCACAAACTGCCTGAACAAGGCTTTTATGATTATTTTTCTCCTTACTGTGGCTAGCAGAACCAAGAGAATCAGAGATGGCATCTTTTCAGGCTGCTGCTAAGGAGAGACACAGAAAGGAATGTGCAGATCTATGTCTTAGCAATTTCCCAGCAATTCTGCTTGATTATTGAACAATTCACAATGGGTTTTTGCACTTTAAAGGCTTCTTAATCACAGAAATGTGAAAATACAAGGTCCGATAAATTGTCTCGTGGTCTGAAAGCCACTCTGGTGTCAGGAACTGAGGATGTGTTTCATCATCTTTGGCAGGTTCAATACCAGAAGCTATTGCTAATGATCATGGTGCTAGGAATTGGTGGGACCCACGTAGCTGGTTTTCAGATGTCTGTGATCAATTATGCTTCTCTGGTAAGCAGAGCCTTCAGAAAATCACAGCTGTAGCTGCTCTTCCTGGGACTAGGCTGCCCACTTTGAAGGTTCCCTAAAAAAACCTGCAGGGAGTTGGTATCTAAGTTTATTCCCAGCTCTTCCCAGTGCCATACTGTCCACTGCCAGAGCACAAAATGAGTTTGCATGACTGTTAAGAGCTGTGCTCCAAAGACAACTTCCCATAGAAGTGGAAACAATATATGGGAACATCCTTACAGAACCTCTGAATGTCAGGGGTTGGAAGGGACCTCCAGAGATGAAGTCAAACCCCCCTGCCAAAGCAGGATTGCCTAGAGCAGGTCACACAGAAACACATCCAGGAGGGTTTGAAAGCCTCCTGAGGAGGAGACTCCACAGCCTCTCTGGGCAGCCTGCTCCAGTGCTCTGTTACCCTCACAATATAGAAGTGTCTCCTTGTGCTGAGGTGGAACCTCCTGTGTTCTAGCTTGTACCCACTGTTCCTTGTGCTGTCACTGGGCATCACCTCCAGCCTGGCACCTGCCCCTCAGAAAAAGTATGAGTCTCACCCTTCAGCTCAGCCCCTTCCTCTTCATATCTACCACCTGCAGGAGGAATAGGATCAGAGAATGGTTTAGGTTAGAAGGGACCTCCAGCAGTCATCTAGTCCAAGCCCCCTGCAGTGAGCAGGGACATCCTCCACCAGATCAGGTTGCTCAGAGCCTGACCTCAACTACCTCCCTGGGCAACCTGTTCCTGTATTTTGCTACCCCAACAGGATGCTGAGGAAGGTAGCTGAGGCCTCATCCCTGGAGATATTCAAGGTCAGGAGCATGTGCACTTCACTGGAACCAATACAAGGTCCCAATAGTTTGCTGTAGAAGAGACAGGATTCAACAGACTCAGGAGTGTGAAGCACCTCCGAAAGCTTCTCTTACACTTTGAGGCTGCATGAGAGGAAATACCAACACTGGTTTGCCAACAAGTGTCCCATAGCCATGCCTTTAGTAACAACTACTGATCTGATCTGGTTTAAATTGGAATCATTCTTAAGAGCTCTTGTGATCACTGCCTGAGGGGCATGCAAATCTCTCCTGTCTCAGCACATCCAGAAGTTCATCAACGAAACGTGGCTGGAGCGCTACAGTACTGCGCTGCGCCAGGAGACGCTGACCTTGCTGTGGTCCCTCGTCGTGTCTGTGTACTGTGTGGGTGGGATGCTAGGGTGTCTGTGCAGTGGCTACCTGACTGCAAAATATGGCAAGTAAGTGTATTTCCCAACAGCTTGCTAATCAGGGCTGTGATGAAACATCACTCACCTGACACAATGGGTATCAGAATTCTCATGACTCCCTTCTGGTGCAGAACAAGAGGACACAGCCTCAAGCTGTGCCAGGGCAGGTTTAGGCTGGACATTAGGAAGAAATTCTTCATGGAAAGAGGGATTGGCATTGGGATGGGCTGCTTGGGGAGGTGGTGGAATCACCATCCCTGGAGGTGTTTAAGAGAAGGCTGCATGAGGCACTTGGTGCCATGGGTTAGTTAATGAGAAGGGTTAGGTAATAGGTTGGACTGGATGATCCCAGAGGTCTCTTCCAACCTGGTTAATTCTGTGACCCTGTGATACTCAGCATGTGTAGCTACACCTAGGCATGCCAGGGAGACAAGAACATGCAACTGTTTCTGATGCCTTTGGCACAGGTTTTGGTGCTATAAGAATCCTTTATTTTTGCTGAAAATTTACTAAGAAACAAATATCTGAAAGTTCTTTGTCAGTACTGCCCTTAGGAGCCCAACAAGGCAGCAGCAGTGCAGAAGGGACCCGATGGCCTCTAGGCAAAAGCTTTTTTATTATTAAGTGATTGCAGCCTTTAAATAAATTGTGCAGGGCCACTCCTCTGTAGGAACATTCAGAGTCTCACTCAGCAAAGATAAGCAGGTCCCTCAGGCCACATTTGGAACTCTCTCTTTGAGGGTAGCCATAAAGGAGAACACCTGTAAGTCTCTAGCCTGAAGAGGGCAATGAAGCAAGCTCTCTGCAGCTGGGTTTGCCTTGTTCTGGGGACACCTACAGGAAGCTTCACCCACAGGATAAAAGTGGAAAAGACCATTCCTTATCGGTATTTATCCTGCAGGAATTTCCTTCAACCTCTTGCGAGGTTCATGTAGTGTTAGGACAGAGAAAAGCAATCTGGCTTCTCCCTTTCCACTTCTGTCATGCCTTTATGTAATCAGATACATTTCACAGAGTCACAGAATGTCAGGGGCTGCAAGGGACCTCCAAAGCTCATCCAGTCCAACCCCCTGCCAGAGCAGGATCATCTATAGCAGATCACACAGGAACACATCCAGGCAGGTTTTGAGTATCTCCAGAAAGGGAGACTCCACAACTCCCCTGGGCAGCCTGTTCCAGGGTTCTGTCACTCTCACAGAAAAAAAAAAAAAAAAAAAAAAAAAAATCCTCCTTATGTTTAAATGAAACTTCCTATGCCTCAGCTTGCCCCCATTGCCCCTAGTCCTGTCATCAGGTGCCACCCAGCAGAGCCTGGCTCCAGCCTCCTGGCACTCATCCTCCACACATTTGTATTTGTCCTATAACCAAGGCATATAAATTAAAGCATGGCCATGGCTTGGTCTGCAAAATCCAGAGAACAGGCAATGATGAAAAGGAAAGCCTGGATGATAGCCCTGTGCTGCTTGCTGTCCCAGGAAGAAATGCCTGCTGCTGAACGACGTAGTGCTGATCGCAGGCTCGCTGCACATCGGCTTCAGCAGGAGAGCCAGGGCCTGGGAGCTGATCCTCACCGGCCGCTTCCTCGAGGGCTTCAGTGCTGGTAGGACTCCTCACTGCTCCATCTTAGTGGGACTTCCTTGGGGTGCACACACAAATCCTCCTGCTAGGAATGCCCAGGCATGCACAGAAACCCCTGTGGAGCAAGGAGCAGATTGAGACAAGGTACGTTGAGCTGCGCTTTGCCTTCTAGGGCTCTTGAGGAGAGAGGTGTCTGAAGGGTTAGCTTGCTTAGAGGTACCTTTTTTAAGGTAAAAGGTATTTTTTTTTAAATAAAAGGCACTTTTTAAAAAGTAAAAAGGTACTTTTCCACCATATTACTGTGGAAGATACATGAAAGAGTTCAAAAGAGAGAGGAGAGATCTACCTTTAAGCTGCAAGTGAAACGAAAAGAGCTCCTGTCTCTTGCTTTCTGTAGCTTAGCTCTCTCCTGTCTTCTTCACCTTAGGAGTAAATATGAATGCCCACGTTCAGTATGCTGGGGAGATCTCACCTAAGAAGCTGCGTGGATTTGTGAATGTGACCTCCTCTGTGTTCCTTGCACTGGGAAAAGCTGTAGCAAGAGTTCTTGGCTTACGGTATTTGTGCTGCCCCTTCTTAACCTATCTGCTGTGCACTCATCTTCTGCACAGCAGGAAAGTTGTTGTTCTTCCAGTCCTACAGCCAGACATAGACTGAAAGGATGTATCTGTCCCATAGCAGTGACTAAGGTTTCCATGCAATTCACTTGGGAGAATTGAGTGAGAAAGGATGAGTCCATGTCTGGAGGGGAGCTCATCTCTGCTGAAGCTAAAGATGAAATGTAAACACTCTCAGCAAACCTCTGAGACCTGAAATCTCTGCTGATTTCCTGACAACCTGGTGCAGAACTGCAGCATTGGTTCAGAAGGCTGCTGTGGGAATACTCAAGCTCTGCTAATCTTCAGAAAATGCTCAAATCCCATCAGCCTTGCTGCAGAAATAAAGCTTTGGTCTATTTGCCTTTCCCTAGCCTAAGCATCTCCTGTTTGGGCTGACCTTTTCAAGGGCTGTACACGTATTGTGTCTCTTTAGCTAGCTTAGGATCTAGGAAACAGCAAAGCAGTTGTAAATCCCCCTTGTACTGGACTATGACCTCACTCTAACGTGCCCCCATAGGGATCTCTTAGGAACTGAAGACACATGGCACATGCTGCTGTCCTTCTCCGGGGTGATGGCATCAATCCAACTGCTCTTTTTGCCATTCTTTCCTGAGTCCCCTCCCTACCTCTTGCTGCAAAGAGGAGACAAGGCTGGTTGCTTGAAAGGTAAAAGAAACCCTTTAAATCCTTAATTTGGTACACCTTAACTCCTGGCAAAGTGAAGCTAATGGAGGGAATCTATTAGCCAAGTGCAGATCTCTTGATAATTCCATGATTAAAGCCCACCAGACTAAGCAGAGCCATTAGAAAGAGTTGAGATTTAAATATTAGATCAAGTTGAAAGCCATTTCCTAGGGAAGTCTCAGCATGTTTCCAGTTCTTTGCTCAGTGATTGGCGAATCAAAGCAAATGTTTAGTGTCATTAGGAGCTGAACAACACAGAGCTCTGTGTGGATCACATGATGGAGGAGTGTACTTCATTCTATCTCTTCTGTAGCCATGAAGCAGCTCTGGGGAGAAAGGAATTATCAGGCAGAATTTGATGACTTGCTGAAGGAAAAGGCTACGACAAAAGGCACCAAAATCATGACTGTCCTGGAGGTGCTGAGAGAACGATCTGTGTATCCACAGCTGGGCACCATGCTCATGCTTTTGCTGAGTCTGCAGCTCTGTGGCCTGAGTGCAGTTGAGTACACTCTATTTCCTTAAATCTCCTCTTAAGTAACCAAAGCACCACAATTCCAACCTGTTGCTTTCCTCTGGGTCTGCATTACTCCTCCTCAGACAGAGCCCACTGCCTGTGAAGATCTGAGGTATCAGTACTGGTATCCTTCATACCTTTAATGGAGCTTCCCAGGTAGGAACCCAAGAGAACAACTCATGCTGAGTCCCTGCAGGGGCACTGTTATGTTCATTTCCCTGCTGGTATTCCCAAAGGCTCTGTGGGAGGAAAGCTCACGAAGACCCTAAACCTTGCTACAACTCAGAGATCCATGTAGTGAGACTTCCAGCTCCACTTCCTTTGGCTTCTGCAGTAGCAGATGTTGGCTATAACCATCCATTTTTCATTCCTTTTGATAAAAGAGATTTATCTAGAAAGTAATTTCCTCTCAGCTGTTTACACATGGAGGTGGCTGAGGCCTCTACAGTTCATCACCACTTCCCTGGATGTCATTTTAATCACCTGCCAGGAGGTCTCTCTCCAGTCTTAAGCCTGTGCACTTTTCTGCAGCTTGTTCATTACAGTTGTCAGCAGGGTGGGCAGAGGAGGCACTTCTGCACTCTGCTAATAGAGAGCTGCTGCCCAGCTCCTCAGGGACTTTGCAGAGAGGCAGATTCTGCTTGGCAGCTGGGAAAGGGGAACAGAACCAACTGGTTGATAACAATGTATGGCCTGCTGAGACTGGGACCTGCTGTTCTTTTTCTTTGCTCCCTAACTTGTTGCCTTCCCTCTTTGCCAAAACAGCTTTTCTTACAGGCAGTATGATCCTTTTGATTCCTTCCTTCCCTCCTTCCCTCCTTCCTTCCTTGTTCTTTCTTGTTCTTCCTTTTTCTTTCTTCTTCCCTACCTTTCTTCCTTCCTTCCTTCCTTCCCTCCTTCCCTCCTTCCTTCCTTGTTCTTTCTTGTTCTTCCTTTTTCTTTCTTCTTCCCTACCTTTCTTCCTTCCTTCCTTCCTTCCCTCCTTCCCTCCTTCCTTCCTTGTTCTTTCTTGTTCTTCCTTTTTCTTTCTTCTTCCCTACCTTTCTTCCTTCCTTCCTTCCTTCCCTTTTTCTTTCTCTCTTTTTCTTTTCCTTTTTTATTTTTTTCTGGACTTTAGAATCCTTTCCTTATCTCCATTACCCTTTTGATTTCTCCTATCTCAAGCAGATTTGTTGCCTCTGCTAAGCCCCAATAACGCTTTGCTGCTCTTGCAGTGATGACAAAGGGAAGTGCTGCTGGGCAAGTACATGTCACATCTACTGACTATGCTTCATTCTGAAAATGGTTTTTGTTTCCCAGATCACCTTTTACACCTCAGAAATTTTTCAGACAGCCAACCTGCAGGAAAGCATAATCCCATATGTGTCTCTAGGAGTTGCAGTGTCTGAGATCATCTCTGTCATCTTCTGTGTAAGTCAGACCTTTCTGGGGCTCAAGGAGTTAAAGTACCTGAGCTGAGTCTAACTTTCCTTAAAGAAAATGAATCTCTTCCTCATGAGCTGAAGAATTATGTTGTGGTACTGCATAAATCTGTAAAGTGGGTTGCTGCCATCCACTCCAAATGTTGTCCCACCTTTTACATCCCTCTTCCCATTTGCTGGGAGGCTGCCAGCTGGGGTTGCCATGCTTCCAGTGACTGGCATTTTTGTTTCACCCTTAGAGCTCCATCATCGACCGTTTTGGGCGCCGGATGCTCCTGTGGAGTGGTTATTCACTGATGGCTCTGATCCTGGTGCTGCTTGAAGCAAGCCTTCTACTGAGTGTAAGCAAATGGCTCTCTGGGAGTAGATCTGCAGCAGAACTGCTTCTGCAGGACAGCAGATAGCCAAGCCTTAACTTTCATGCCCCAAACAGCAGGTCAGAATATCTTCTGAAAATAAACTCAGCCCCTGTGTAGAGACTTTCTTTGCCTTGCCTTGTAGTTCACCTTTTTGTAATCAGGTTTTCAAGCACTCACTGAAAACATTTTGTAAAACCATCAGCCTGGCTCAGCTTTCCTCCAGCTCTTTGCCTGCCTGACCTCTCCAAACCTCCCCTGTGTCTTGTTCTGCTGTCTCTTAAATCTTCAGATAAGCATCACTGCTGTTGCCTTTCCCATTTGCTGTCCCACACCTCCTGCAGCTGAAGCAGTGTGTGCTGAGCCTCCCAACAACCATCAATTTTCACCCTTGATAGAAGTGACCCAGCTGCTGCTCTCCAGATACTTCCATGTGGGATGATGGGAAGTAGTGAGGAACTCAGTGTCAAGGCTTAAGCAGTGCCAGTGCTGTCAACCCATAAGCTTTTGCTTTGCAGATGTCTTCTGGTTCACAGGGATTTAAACATTTCTCCAAAGTTGTCCAATTCACTCAGAAAATGAGGTTGAACCAGTAACAATTTTCCCCAAGCTGTAATCAGCTCGGGGACCTTAAAGCTGCCTTCCAATACCTGAAGGGATCCTGCAGGAAGGCTGCAGAGGGAGTTTTCCTAAGGGTGTCCAGTGACAGGCCAAGGGGGAGGGGTTTGAAGCTGAGGCAGAGCAGAGTTAGATTGCAGCTGAGGAAGTTCTTCTATATAACGTTGGTGAGACTCTGGTACGGGCTGCCCAGGGAGGCTGTGGATGCCTCCTGCCTGGGAGTGTTCAGGGCCAGGCTGGATGAGGCCTTGAGCAGCTGAGCCTAGTCAAGAGGTGTCCCTGCCCATGGCAGCAGTGTTGGAGTAGATCTCTGAGGTCCCTTCCAGCCATTCTAGGATTCTGTGATTGGTTACTTGTCTTGCAGACCAGGGTGCAGCTCAGCTCACCTCTGTAGGTAGTTTCAGGCACCTTTAGCCTCCCATTGTGTTCATTACAGAAAGCTAAGTAGTTCTGTGAGCACCTCGACAGAGCTGAGCATCACAGACTCTGCCACAAGTGCTGCTTTTCCTATGTGTTTGGATCAGGCATGCTACAGCTATACAACTAATTTTCATCCTCTCCTCTCCCTCCTTTCACCTTTGCCTAGGATCGGTTCCTCTGGTTGCATTACTGCAGTGTTACTCTCATCTTTTTATTCATCATCACCTATGGAGTAGGACCATGTGAGTATAACAGCAAAAGCAACATGGATAAGCACAGGGCATGACTACATGGAAGCAGAACTAGATACATCTTTGAAAACCAACAGCTTAGTCTGGGCTGAAACTGGGGGAGTCACAGCTTTTGATGAATTAATGACCCAAGAAACAATTGATTTAATAAATTATACAAAACTATTCAGGATGATGAATCAAGATTCTGTTTCCTCTCACTGCATTACAGACTCAAGCCAAAAACCCCACTTGTTAATTTACTAAGCCTTGTTTTGGAGGGTGTGAATGCTGCACACAGGCTCTGCCTTTGCCTAAGGCCATAGGCAGCCTCTTCTAGACCACCAGGGTGTTCTCAGCTCACCTGTAAAACCCTACTCTGTTAAGGACTGATCCCTGCTGGCACAATCTGTCTCTCAGCATTGCTCTGTCCTTTCTCATCCCCTCCTAATGTCACCTGAATCACCTACACCTAGGTAACACCAGAACCAAATTTACAGCTCTCTAGTAAGACTCACTTAAGACCAATATTTACTCTGAAAGATCCCTGACTAAACCCTGCCTGTATTTGTTGCAATCTCCAAATTCAGCTGGCAGCCTCTGTTGCTGTAAGGGCTGTGGATGAGGACCATGAATGTCTGGAAAAGCTAACAGAATTCCCCTGGCAGCAGAACAGTGGGCAGGAATGGGCCATTAGGGGCATTCAGCTCTATTTTTACACATCTTAGGTGGGTAGAAACTGCACTTCAAGGTGTCCATCTCTCTCCAGGGGGCTGTGTTTGACCAGTGATGTGAATTTACTGAGTTGGAGGGAAATGGTTAACTACAACAATGTCTCTATTGCTTTTTAATGTTTTTCTCCTCAGCTGGAGCTGTTGTGTCTGTCATGAATGAAATCTTCACCCTCTCAACGAGGGCCTCTGCTTTTGTCATTGGTGGAATCGTCATCTGGCTGGGCCTCACCTTCACTGGGATGGTTTTCCCCTTTGCTGTCGTATGTAATCTGGTTCAAATCTGCTCTTTGCCTCTGCCAGTTTAAACTGGATTTCTAGGCTGGTCTGGATAGGGAATAGGATGAAATGCCTTGCAGATGATCAAAGCTGTGGTTCCCTTACTGGTGCTGGTATATGGAGGCCATTTATGTCAAACACTTCCTCAGTGTTCAGGACTAGTCTGCACAGCCAAATCAATGTCCCTTCACTAAAATCCACCTATCCTCATTTCCCAGGGGCAAATCCCCAAGCTACAGGAGTCCATAAGTGCAAGGGAAATCACTCATCTCATTCTATTTTTATCTCCAGATGCTTCTTGGTCCTTTTTGCTTCCTCATCTTCATTGCAGTACTGATAGTTTCAGCGATTGTCATCTATCTGTTCCTCCCAGAAACAAAAGGGAAATCAACCTCTGAAATCACAGAAGAGTTCGACAGGCGCCGATTTCAGAAGAAGCATGGTCAGGCCGTGGAGGAGAATGCTGCTGAAGAAAAGACTTTCTGCACCAGGCTCTGACAGGCCACCATAGGCAACTTCCAGTGCCAAAAAGCCCTGTCTCAGAACTCACCTGAAAGCTAAACCTTAACGTGGACCTTTCTCAATAAAATGTGATGCCCAAAGTACTGCACTGCGAGCTTGTCATTAATCCAAGCACTCCTATCTTCCAGTCTCCTTGCTCCCCATGCAAGCATGGCCCTGCCCTGGGACATCTCTGGAGCAGGAAGATATTCAGAACTATGCACACTTCTCAGGACAGTCACCTGCAAAACGTTCCCAGGCACAACACATCCATTTCTTTTCAGCTCTCTCTACTTTGCTCTGATTTTAGAGAAACAGGGTTTGTCTTTATATTCATCATTTGTAAGCAAGTTCTGCTCAGGATTAAGAGCAGGATGAGAAGAAAATGAAAGATAATCCAAGGGCTGGAACACCTCTGATATGAGGATAGGCTGAGGGAGCTGGGGGTGTTCAGCTTGGAGAAGACTCCAGGGGCACCTTAGAGCTGCTTTCTGATAGCTGAAGGGATCCTACAGAAAGGCTGCAGAGAGACTTCTCACCAGGATGTCTATCAGCAGTCATCCTCCCAGGCTGCACAAACCCAATGTGCCAAACTTCAGGAGGCCTCTTCTCCCAAATGCTTCCTACTGCTGCCTCTCTGGTGGTTACTGATAAACCAGGCAGTCCATGATTAACCTGCCAACATTAATGTTTGTGTGTGCTCTTAACTCCATGCCAAGGCCTCTCTTTCTCACCCTTCTGCAAGCACATTCACTACTCATCCCTCCCCTGCTTTACACAAAGGCAGGGATCAAGCAAGTGAGCTAAGCCTTTTTGGTTTAGCCTTCTTGTCTTTGTACTACTGCTTCAGTGTCATTGCTGTGACTAACACCCTGAAGAAGAAGGTGGAAGTTTAGGTGCCACCAAGCCTCACTTACTTCAGCATAGGTCCCATATGTTAAGTAAGGTCATAAACAACCTTGATGCTTGTAGACTGCAAAAGGAAACAAAGGAAACTGTTTTGTTCTCTGGTACTGGAATATATCTGAATATTCCTTCACAGGCACAAGTTCTATCACCTTAGAAACCTGAGAGCAGTCAGTAGTCAATAGGTCATCATAACACAATATGGACATGGACATGATGGAGTGGGTCCAAAGGAAGGCCACAAAGATGATGCTGGAGCACTTCTGCTATGAGAACAGGCTGAGGGAGCTGGGGTTGTTCAGCCTGGGGAAGGCTCCAGGGACAACTAATAGAGGCCTCCAAGTACCTGCAAAAGGCTACAAGAAGGCTGCAGAGGGACTGTTTCCAAAGGCCTGCAGTGATAGGACCAAGGGCAATGGTTTAGAATTAGAGAAGAGATTTAGATTGGGTGTTAGGAACAAGTCCTACCCCAGTAAGGTGTTGAAACACTGCAGCAGGTTGCCCAGGGAAGTAGGTGAGACCTCATCCCTGGAGATATTCAAGGTCAGGCTGGACAAGGCTCTGAGCAATCTGCTCTAGTGGAGGATGTCCCTGCTGACTGCAGGGGGTTGGACTGGATGCCCTTTGGAGGTCCCTTCCAACCCAACCCATTCCATGATTCTATGACTCCATGATTCTAAACATAGAGATTTCACTTAGGAACTGTTTTATGCCTAAGTGTCTTCTCTAGTTCCTGTCTCTGTGATTTTGCTATCCCAAATTTAATTGGGAGTTTGGGATTATAATAAACAGTGTCTCACACCAAACTTAGAAGAAACCAAGTTCCTATTTTTCATCTAATAAATGATTTTTACTATGCAAACGAATCCCAAAGAGGGCACACTTCACCTAATAATAAATGAGTCCCTCAACCTTGTAGCAGCTGCTTTGTGCAGCCTCTGGCAGGTGCACTCATCACTCTGCACTGTAGGAATGCAACATTTCACTCTTCCTGCAAAACTGTTCAGCCCTGAACTGTTCTCCTTTCCCTTTCCAAATCCCTGGATGCCTCTAAGGTGCAAAACTTCCTCTGTTTCGAAATGTTTTCCCCCTGGGGACTGGACTAGATACAATTATTTCCTGAAATCTTTAATCCAGCAGTGTTAACTTTGCCCAGGTGAAGTAAATGTGAACGAGTGAAGACGAAAGAGTAAAAAATTAACTCTGCTCCCTGAAGTCAAATGCCCACTGCAGTAGCAGCAGGCAGGAGACAGAGACACAGAAGCCTGTGATGACAAGGACAGATCAGACAGTGGACAGGCAGCCCCCAGCCAGAGATGCCCAGCTTCCTAGCAGACCGGGTAAGTACTTGCTGGGGTGTCCTAATCTGTGTCATGTTTGTACACTGCTACTGTTGGAGCAAACCAAATCTGTATCTCAGCCAAACCAGCAAGGCTCCTACTCGCCAAAAGCATCTCAGAAGTGCTTCTGCAGATGTTTGCACTTCAGGTGCTCTGCCATCCACGTTTTGATCTATTCATTAACATTTCTGAAATGTTTTCATGTACTGGAAAATATTTGCTTATCCTCAAGCATCATTTGCTTTGCTCAGCTGCTGAAAAAGGAGTTTTCTTACATGTAGCACTAAGTATGTAGTGTAAGAGGTGACAGCAGAGGTTTTAAAAGGCAGGGAATAGGACCAAGTGTTGGCAGCTGTGGCATCTTGACAGAGATGTTTGTGGGAGCCTGCAACTTTTATATCCTGGCTATGGCTGAGTCTTGACCCCTGACACATCAGTGAGGCTCTAACTAGGGCAGTGTCTCTTTAAGGAAGAGCTCGCAGCTCCTGCTGGGCTACTCCACCTCCGGTCCAGGGAAGAGCAGAGCTCCCTGAAAGGCTGACAAGTCTCATTCATTCAGAGCTTATTCACTATGCCCTGCTGCAAAGGCTGCTGCAGTGCAAATATAACCCCCGGGCTGGGTGTGCATTTTCAGATGTGTACCTCACCAGCTCTGTCACTCGCCAGCTCTGTTCCCAAAGCTCCCAAGAGGTTAAGAGGAGCAATGCTGCTTGAGACAGACAGGAGGGGCAGTAACAGCTAAAGACACCAACCTCCTACAGCACAGCTCAGCAGAACCAATCCAGAAAGGAAATTCTGTCCCTATACTGTTCCTCACTGCTGCCTCCTCTCCAGCTATGTAAAAAATTAAGGATTTTCAAGAGCTGCCACACTGACAGAAACTAGAGTGAAAAAAACATGCTACAAGAAATATCAGTCTCATTTTCACCCATTTCAGTGTCCTTTTCTTTGATTATTATTAGAAGTTTATTTTTTTGTGAGGTTTAGGGAGGCTTTATCACAAAATCTGAATGGAGGGATCACTGCACACTATTCCAGGGCCTGATGAGCAGCTAGCACAGCAGCTGCTTTCTCAGATAAGAAAGGGAAGGTCTGAGTCACTACTGTGGGCACAGGTCTGAGCTGCAGCTAGCCTGGCCACTGTCCAGATAGCAGAGAGGAAAGTAAGACCTCCCTCCTCAAACCCACCCTCACAAGTATTAGCCCTGGATGACCTTCAGCTCACTACTCTCTGGGCTAATTATCCACGAGAAGAAGGAAAGGTAAAGGCTTCCATAGGATAAGGCTGGATGCAGGGAGATGACAGGAGGATGCACCCTTCACAGCAGAGCAGGCAGAGGCTGCATGCCTATCTGCAAACCTCTTGAGCAAATGGAAGATGCATTCCAAGAGCAGCCTGAAGCAGCTGCCAAGCAAAGAAGCCTCTGCTCTGTCTCTGCAGGTGCAGTACCGAGGGCTCTTCCAAATGGCTGCTGTCCTGGGGATTGGGGGAACATTCCAGATTGGCTTTCAGATTTCTACCATCACCTACATGTCTCAGGTAGGCAAAGAGCGCAGGGCACAAAGCTTTAGGGTGGCACCGAGCCTACGCTGCTGCCTGAGGATGCTCCCTTGTGGCAGTCAGCAAGGGTCCAAGCCCAGTGCTCTCCTCTGCCGACTCTGCCCCCTTGCCGTGCTGCCATGTGAAGCACAACACATCAAAGTGTTGCAACGAGGAGAAAAAAGAGCCCTGCAACTTGTCCTCAGATGCACACTGGCTGGGGTGGCATCTTGTCTCCCCTACAAACCTACAGCACCTCTGCCTGCTTCAGTGGGCTCATTTGACACTGTTCTTCACCACAAGTCCATGCCTCAGTTCCTCAGATTTCAAGGGCAAAAAGCCAAAGAATAAACTCCTTTTAACGGCAAAATGAATGCCTCATACTCTGTCACACTGTGTCTGTTAGCTAATGCATGCTTAGAGTCTATCTGAGAGAGTGACTTAGGCTGAAGAAACGAACTTAATGTCCTACTGTAACAGAATAGCTGCACTGTGGTCACTGTTGCTGCTAATGGAAACTCTTTTTCCCTCTCAGCACGTTAAGGCTTTCATTAACGAAACCTGGCTGGAGCGGTACGGACACCCCATCCACCAGGACAACCTCCTCTTCCTCTGGTCTTTGACTGTCTCCATCTTTGGTATAGGAGGGCTCTTGGGTTCTTCAGGAAGTAGATACCTGACTGTCAAGTATGGCAAGTATGTCTGTTTTAAAACTGCTTGCCAGCTGAGTCTTAGCTTAAGGAAATCACAGTAGAGGTTTTCAATGAGACAGACTTTCAGGCTTAGTCACGACTGTAACACAGCTAAGTTAGCCTTGGTGCCAACAGCCTTTGCTGCTGCTTGCCCTTGCCCTGTGGCACAGGCTAATCAGCTGTGCTGCCAGCCTCCCACACCAGATGCAGTTACTCAGGTTGGGAGGAAAGGCAGTCCTCAGATGAAGACTGAGTGGGTTGAAGGTGCTACTCAAAATACAGCATCACTGAGACACCAACATGCTACCTGTGTGCTTCATGATGCTTTTTGCAAGTGCAGAAAAGCTCTAAGACTTTCCTTCACTACAACATCCAGAATTATTCCCAAACTCCCAGGTCCAACACTATGATCCCAAAGTATCCAGTACCAGCTGTGCGGAAGGGCTGATTTAGTCCTGGATTACTGTGGTGGTCTGAGGGGTGGGGGGTGAGAAAATGAGCACTGAGGTTTTGGTGGTTTAGCTTGGTTGGGGGGAAGGTTTGGGGGGAATTCTCATGTACCCTGTACCTGGTTTTGCTGTTAAGGATTCATGTATGCCATAACTTTTCCTGCACATCTTTAAATACAACTTTCCTGTATTCCTCTCCAATTCAGCAAGAGCATTATTGTTGTATAGAATCATAGAATAGTAAGGTTGGAAGGGACCTCAAAGATCAGCCAGTTCCAACCCCCTGCCATAGGCAGGGACATCTCCCACTAGCACAGGTCACTCAAGGACTCATCCAACCTGGCCTTGAACACCTCCAGGGAGGTGGCGGAGCACAGAAGACCTCCAGGGAGGTTGTGGAGCACAGAATCACCCAATGTGATCTTTGATCACGTTGGGTGATTCTGTGCTCCACAACCTCCCTGGGCAACCTGTGCCAGTGTCTCACCACCCTCACTGTAAAGAACTTCCTCCTAACATCCAGTTTCAATCTCCCCTCTGCCAGTTCACAAAACTAGCAAGACAGTTTCACCCAAGATAGCCTCCATGCTGGGAGCTCAAGTGCCATTCCCTTTTGATTTCCAGGAAATCTTTTTCCTTTCTTGTGTTTTCAGAAAGAAATGTCTCCTGTGCAACAACCTGCTCATGATGGTGGCAGCATCTATCATGGGCTTCAGTAAAGCAGCTCGGTCCTTCGAGATGATCCTGATTGGACGCTTCATGTGTGGAGTAAGTGCAGGTAAAAGATTTCTCCCACAGCTCAGAAGGCTCTGCCCAGATCTTACATCTCTATTCAAAGTAAATAAGAGCCCTCCACTAAGAAAATAGTGCAGCTACACCCCAAAGGGAAAGCTGTATGCTTCCTAAGAGCAGGGGATTGCACTGTGAAGGAAAAAAACTCCAAAAGACAGGACCCAGCTACTTCTGCAGGAGGAGTTAGAAAGTCTGGCAATGAAAATAAATCTCAATTGTGAGTCGAGGTATGAGAAATAGTTTGGTGCATGAGGCTTAATTACCTCCATGCAATTGTACTTCCACTGGTTATGAATGTCATCTTTCTTCTCTCTCCCAATTCTCACCTCAAGGCCTGTGTGTCCCTCTACATCACCAATACGTTGGGGAAATTTCCCCCAGGAAGCTGCGTGGATTTGCAAACTCTACCTGCTCTTGCTTTTGGACTCTGGGAAAAGCCATAGGGCAAATTTCAGGACAAAGGTACAACTGATTTAATTTCTGGCTCTCCTCTCCCTTTTGATTCTTCCTCTGCTTTCCTGTATTCTACTGTCTCTCCTCAAAACCAGTACAATGAACTTTCTTTCTACACATCTTTTATCCCCACCAGGGAGCTGCTGGGCAGTCAGTCCCTCTGGCCCCTGCTGATGGCATCCTGTGGGCTTCCAGCACTGGTGCAGATAGTCACTCTGCCCTTCTTCCCTGAGTCCCCACCATACCTCCTCATGCATAAAGGAGACCAGGAAGGCTGCAAAAAAGGTAACCAAGGGCTCCAGGTTCCTGTTCCTCACTTGGCTTTCAATTGGTTTATGATGTTTGCTCTCCTCATACAGAAAATGATAAGGACAAAATTTATCCTTGCTCATTTCTAAGATGACTCTCAAATATCTTCTATTTTTGTTGTAGTCCTCACTCAGAACATGAAACTGCTCCTCACTACAGTTCTGTATTACAAAAGCTTTTGCATTCAGCTGGCACCACCTGAACAGTCAGTCTGGTGCTGAGTGACAGGTGACAGATCACAGAATCATAGAATAGTAAGGTTGGAAGGGACCTCAAGGATCATCTAGTTCCAACCCCCTGCCATAGGCAGGGACACCTCCCACTAGCACAGGTCACTCAAGGCCTCATCCCGCCTGGCCTTGAACACTTCCAGGGAGGGAGCAGCCACCACCTCCCTGGGCAACCTGTGCCAGTGTCTCACCTCCCTCACTGTAAAGAACTTCCTCCTAATATCCAGTCTAAATCTCCCCTCTGCCAGTTCAAACCCATTGTCCCTTGTCCTGTCATTGCAAGACCTTGTAAATAGTCCCTCCTCAGCCTTCCTGTAGGCCCCCTTCAGATACTGGAAGGGTGTTTGCAGTGCAGGGCTCCACAGGGCACCCTTCAGCTCTGGTTGTGGCTGTGCACTCCACACTTATCCCAAGAGAAGAAAGGAGAAAAGGGGACCAGTGGGCTAGGAGAGAGTCATCATGCACCTTCCTAGGCCCCTCTGTCAGAACAGGTCCCTCTGTGCAGGAGAGGACCAGGGTTCTGGAACACCCTAGAGGCCACCTCTGCCACAGCCCACAGCCACAGCCCATGCATGCTGTTCTGTCAGACATTTGCAGCACCTACTCAACCAACTGCTTAGGCAGAGGTGAATTAACATGGTAGGTCTTGCTCTCCTTCTCCTCTACAGCCATAAGGCAGCTTTGGGGAGAAGGCCATCACCAAGCAGACATTGATGACATCATGAAAGAGAAGGCAACAATGAAAAACACCAAGATCTTGAGTGTCCTGGAGCTAATGAGAGAACCAGCCATCCGTTGGCAGCTGTACATGATAGTTATTCTGACCACCACAATTCAGCTATGTGGCATCAATGCAGTTGAGTGCATTTCCCCCTTAAAGCCTCCACACACTGGTGACCTTAAAGGAGACATCACTGCTCCCAGGAGCTCCCTCCACTGTTCTCAGGCTTCTCAGGCCACAACTTGCTGTTTACCAGCCCTCCTGCAGCAGAAGCAGCTGGCAAAGCTTGGCCATGCTCTTCATGTGACATCCCTTTGCCCTGCACTCCTTGCTGGAGTTACCTCCTTCAGCAGTTAGGCCACTTTTGGAAGCCAGCACAAGGCCCCAGGATGGACTCTTACAAACGAACCCACTCTCAGCAAAACCCACAATGTAGTTCTAGATTCCTACTCTCTGCCACTGCTGCTCTTTGCCCCCAGGTCTCAGCACCCTGGGATGTTGGGGTGGCAGTGCCCTCACTACACCTTTAAAGCTAACCCATGAGCATGTTCACTGCCCTGCCAGCTTCTGCAGCTCTCCCTTTTCTCTCTCCAGCAGAACTTTTCTGGGATCAGTTCTGAAGCCACTGCTTTGCAATTGCCTGCATGATTCTTCTACCTCTAACATCACAATGAAGCAACATCTGTAAAAGAAATAAACAGCTGTGTGTAATCCATCTTAGGCTGGAATCTATCATCTCACTGTATCTCCAAAGAGAGACTTGAGAAGATGTTTGCTTTGCCTCCTCATGACTCCATAACCTCTGCTCTCCTTTCCTGAGAAAGAAGAGTTTATCCTACAAGGATGGACCCCAGAACTGCTGACACACCTGGCGGTTTCTGAAAGCACCCAAATCAGGACTCTGCCAAGCTAATTACACTGCAGCAGCTGGAGGTCCTTCTATCCCAGCATTCTCTCTGTTATCAAAGTAATGAATTAATTACATTTTGCAATGTTTTTGTCTGCCAAGAAAGTGAATGCTACCAAAAAGAGCACAGCTCACTCCAAAGCTGAAGAGCAAGCTCCTTGGGTAGCAGCTCCTCTGCAGGGCAGTGGCTGGCAGGTATGGGTGAGGATCAGTTCTTTCCTCCTCTTACTGCTTTATGTTTTTTTTCCCCAGATTTATTTTTATACTTTTGAAGTCCTCCAGGCAGCTGGCTTTGAGGAAAGAATGATCTCCTACATGACCCTGGCCATTGGTCTCTCTGAACTTGTAGCTGCTGTGGTCTGTGTAAGTCTCACTGCTATGGGCATGGGTCACAAGTTGCTCCCCTGGCACTGACACCAGAGGAATTTCTGTCTTTCAGAGCTCCATCATTGAGCGACTGGGCAGGAAAGTGCTGCTGAGAGGAGGCTACTTGATCATGGGCTCACTGCTTGCTGGCATCACTGTGACTCTCTCCCTGCAAGTAAGGAAACTCTTCCCACGACAGCTTTCTCTCTCTCCTCTATTGACAAGCCCTGCTCACAGGCAGGACCATGCTGCTAAGAGGAAAGTGAGGCTTGGAAGTACCAAATTAACTTTTGTGTTACCCTCTGGGATATTCATATACTAAAGATCAAGCTCACCTCTACATAGGATTAAACCCTCTTGTGCTCCTGCCTTCCTTTCCACATAATCCCACGAGCTCAGCAAGGAGCACATAAAACACTGGGAGACTACCACTGATTCCTGATGTCTTCAGACTGCAAGCACCAAGCACTGGGCAGCACAGATCAAAAGACAGTCCTAGGAAAACAGCCCTCAGAGCCTTTGCATCAGTTAATTAGAAATGTAACTTTGCCCCAGAAGATGCTGGGAATGGATTTTTTTCCTCACAGTACAGAGTCCACCTCTGTAAGTGTCACTGCAGCAGGTTCTTCAGAAGCAAGTCATTGACCCAAGAGCAGCTCCACAGACACTATTGTGTACCAGCCTGGAAGCAAGGTGGCAGCAAACTGCCATTTTCATTTCATTCACGAAGGCTCCCAAGCATAGACGGAAGAAATCTTTTCTCTCTTCAAGCATCAGGTCTTGTATCTTCTTGACGAAGATGTAGGAAGTTCCTTTTCAGTACCAGTTATCGAACCTATCATTTAATAAAAGCGAAAAAAGGTGTTGTTTGGCCTTCCCATATCTCTAAGTGTTGGTGGGAAGCACGTGGGATCAAGAAGCAAGCAGGACAGGGTGCAAAAAGACTCTTCAGACTTCCTTCAGTCGAAGGCTTCCAAGCTTTACAACTGCTGTGCACTGCAAACCTGCTTCTGTGCTCACCTAACAAACAGCTCACTGCTCTGTCCACCAGCAAAAGCACTCACACTGCTCACACTTCTCTGCCAGCCCCTCCACACTGCCAATCTTCTCTCGAGGTGGCAGTGTTGGAAAAGAAGCAGCATTTCTCACCTATGCTTAGCAGCAGATTTCACTCAGAAGTTGTTTGGTTTCATGTTTGTTTGTTTCCCAGGACTGGTATTTCTGGATGCCATACTGCAGCCTTTGTCTGATCATCTTGTTTGCAGTTGTCTTTGCAGTTGGGCCAGGTGAGTACTTCATTCAAAAGAAAAAAAAAAGGCATTGACTCATACAAGTTTTTCACATGGCTAGGAAAATACTGCATAATATTGAATAATACTTAGTGTAGGTGAATTCATTTATATTCATTTATTCATTTATTCATTTATTGAATAACGTTGTAGTTATTCAAATGTTGTAGCTATTTAAATATGGGCCCAACCATTGGCCAGAAACTTCAATGCCATCAGGTTTAGGTTTTGCTAATGAGAGAAAAGGAAGAAAGCTAAAAGCACTCCCTGAAAAAATACAGCAAAGAGAGCAAAAGCAGATGGGTAAAAGATTTTTTTTTTTTTAACTAAGAAAAGAAAGAAAAATAAAAACAAGAGTTCATTTAAATTCAATATTCTTTGCTCTTACATCTTATCCCACAGGCAGCAGTGCTGAAAATCTGCTTTGGAGTAATTCTTTCTGTGGCATGTACTACCTGTTCTTCAGTCTTTATTTTTTTGCTTTATTCTTTATTGCTATCTAAAAGATTTGCCTTCCCAGGAAGAGAATCCAGGAAGAGCACTCATTGGTGACTTAGTAGGATGATGTTGGGAATCCTTGTTAACACCAACAATTGTCATTCCAGCCTTTCATGAGCTGTCAGCCTTTCTCATGTGCTCATAGGCTCTTAGGTGCACAGAATGGTTTGCTGGAAGGGGCCTTGATGNTGCTGGGGGCTCCAGAACTGTATTTTCATATGTTCAAAATGCATTTGAACAATGTGCCATCTTAATAAGCTGACCCCCAGCAGTTTAGAAGATGCCAAGAAGATTTTCTTGTCTAAAATCCAGTGAGATACTGAAGTCTTTTGAATGCCAGTCCATGACAGCAGCATCCGTTTGCTGACTCTAGAATGTTAATGCCCAATCCAAATGTCCAAGCCGAGCACATCAGCAGCTCTTACTCTTCTTTCCCTTCAGCTGGTGCCACAGTTGCCACTAGGGTTGAGATTTTCCAGCTCTCCTGCAGACCTTCTGCCTTTGTGATCAGCTCAGTTATCAACTGGTTGGGCGTCTTTGTGATCGGAACAACCTTCCCCTTCATCGTGGTGAGTGACCGCCCCTGGGACACTCCCCAGAGCCACCAAGCTGGAGCTGGCCAGGAGCAGGAAGAGCAGCAGGAGCTGACACTGCCATGTCGGTCCAGACTGGCCTTGGCACCTGCTCTCCCAGCCCACTTTGCAACCAAAGGGCCCTGATCTAACAGACTGAAATGTAAAAGTATTTAATACCTGATTTAAAGGTGTTTAATTCAGACTGAAATAGCTGTCAGAAGTCAAAATGCAAAGAACTTAAATTCAAAGCACTTTGGGACCCACCTACAAAAACTGTGCCAAGAGAATGATGAAAGCAAAGAAATGCTCATCTTGCCCTCTCTCTCCCTTTGCTCTTGCCTGCAGGAAAGACTCAAGCACTTCTGCTTCCTCATCTTTATGGGGGTGCTTTTCACTTCTGGGGTCATTATCCACCTGTTCCTCCCGGAAACAAAAGGAAAATCAATCACGGAAATCACAGAAGAATTCCATAAGCTAAACTTTAAAAAGAAGCCTATTCCAACAGTGACAAAGCACGTGGCAGAGGATTACACCTTCTGCACCAGGCTTTGACTGGTCCTCAGGAGGAGTGAGGCTCTCTTCAGAGGAAGGAATAAAGGCCTTTGCCATTCTCTGGCCAGCGAGTCAGTCCAAACGGGCTGTCAGCTTTCACATCTGTCACTTACAAGGTTCCCACTTTGCCAAACCAGCACCTTTCTTCAGCACTCCACTCAGGGCAGGTTAGAAAAGGGTGATGGCTGATATTAACAGGACAGACTCCTGTGAATGGACAACATTTTGGCTTAACTTGCTGATGTGTAAATCTCTCCTTAACAGAGCAACTAATACACACTGAAACCCCATGTAGAATTTACAGACAATCTGCTGACCACAGAGAAAGGGCAGACCTGTGATCTCCTCTCTCTCTATGATTTCAGAGTGTGTTTTCACAGCCCTAAAATGGGAATGGTGAAGTTCTTGGCTTGCTCTCTCTGGCTAAGGTTCAATTCATAACAGATGAAAGAAAAAATTCAGTGGAATAGGAGAGTAATTCTTTGTTTCTCTAGACTCAAGTGAACAGTCAAACCTTGCCAGGTTCCCATGCACAGCACCATGTTGTCCTCCTGTTGTATCTAGCTTGACAAACTTGAATTCTTTCAGACTGAAGCTTTCCACAGCAGCAGCCTTCCTTGCTTCAAATTAATTTTTTTTTACTAAAAAATGGAGCCATCTGATTCTATGCTCAGACTTGTTCATGAAAAAGTATGGGGGGAAAAGTTCCTGTATAGCTCTTCTCAAGGAACAGTGCCTTGCAGTGGCAAGACAGCTAAAGGACTCATGGGTGGAAGCCACCAAACAGCAGGAGCAACTGGAGTCGTTTTAGATCCTCTGTGACATTTTGACCACCTCCACCTTGAGTCTGTAGCTCCTCTTCCAGGATCAGAATTCCCAGAAACACCTCGTGGGCTTGAAGCCACAGCAATTTAGCTGCTGTTATCCTTTCTGTGACTTTCAGCTACCTGGCCCTGCCTTATCCTGGGAGAGCACAGCAGACTGGAACTGCTGGCTGCAGCAGAACGCCTCTTGCTTTGCAGCCTCCACTAAAAGCACCTGCACAGCAGCTTGCAGTGTGCAGAGCAGACTGTCAGCAGAGCTCAAGCACACACTCCAGCTCTTGGATACATGCAGGGCTTCTGCCCAGGGTGGATCTTTCTATGAAGACTAAGAAGTGGTCACATATACTCTTCTTTCAGGGATGTGCAGTCAGTACAGACTCTTGGGTTATTGCTCACTGCAGGTGCAGATGCTGATTGACAGTTGTAGAGATGACTGTTAACTGTTTTGTGCCTTGAGTATTTTGTCAGGCCCACAGCTGGATGAGATTTACAGTAAGAGTGGGAAACATCATCCTGATGTAAGGAACTTCTAAGGTGTTCACTGAAGCATTTCTAACAACAGTTTGTGATTTCATGTACAGTCTCTCAGAGTTTTGCCAGGTTTTGCACACTTGGAGTGTGCACAAAGATAAGGAAATAAAGTAAGAGAACATGTTAAAACATATCAGATGCAGGTTCAGTGTGAGATACCACTCCCAAGGACCTCTGTTGTAGGAATGGATCTATGACTGAGTTCACTTACTGCAAGCTTTCAAACTGTGAATGATCTTCGAGGCAATCAGAGCTCCTAATTCTTCTTCCTGCTATGTCTAGTTAAAGGTAAAAAGAATTTGTGAGCCTTATAGGATGGAATGATCTTGTAAAAGGTCTGATTTCACCAGAAACTTGGTTTTTAATATGTTGTTGTGGAAATTCTCTTTTCTTTGGAAAGTGTCTAATCTTCTGCATGTTTCCCCCTATTAATGAGAGTCTCAGACAGTCCTAGTAGCAATGCAGTCCTATTAGGAGGGACATGAACAAAGCTAAGGCTCACAGTGGAGCACACTACACAAATGAAAATGCAATCCCTAGACTTGCACAGTAAAATAAGTGGGGTTATCTCTGCTATTGCTTTGACTAGCATATTTATTTCAACTCAAATGAGGTTATTCAAAATACGGATTCAATTGTTCATCCTAACTGCTGCTTAAGCATAATAAAAATGGCAGATTGCCTTGTAATAAAACTTCTGGCCTCTGAAAATCTTTCTTTCCCCTATCAGGGTCTCCCACAGGAACAGCTGGCTAGAAAAAAGTTACTGGTGTGCATACAGAACCACAGAATCACAGAATGGTAGGGGTTGGAAAGGACCTCTGGAGATCACCTGGTCTAATGCCCTACTGGTGCAGCTTCACCCACGTCAGTTGGCACAGGAGTGTGTTCAGGCAGGTTTTGGAAGTCGGGAGAAGGAGACTCCACAAGCCCTCTCAGCAGCCTGTTCCAGGGCTCTGGCACCCTCACAGGAAAGAAGTTTCTCCTTAAGTTCAAATGAAACCTCCTGTGTTCTGGTTCATACCAGCTGCCCCTCGTCCCAGCACTGGCCACCACTGAGAAGAGCCTAGTCCCATCCTCATGACCTCCACCTCTTAGACATTTAGATGCACTGCTAAGGGCTCAGTCTGCTCTTCTCCAGGCTAAAGAGCCCCAGGTCGCTCAGACTCTCCTCCAAAGATGCTCCAGTCCCCTCATCGTATCCGTGGCCCTCTGTTGGACTCTTTCCAGTAGTTCCCTGTCCCTATTGAACTGGGGAGCCCAGAACTGGGCAAAATACTCCAGGTGTGACCTCACCCTTCCATAGCCTTCCATGACCAGGATTTTTCACTATTCCTGTCTTTATTATTGAGGGGACAACTGCCAACACAAAAGGGAAATCTCAACTATTTGCAAAACCAGATGATTATTTCCTAACTAATCATTCTGAAAACATCCTTCACTCCTTTAGGACAATACCTGAGGTCTTGGAAATGCAAGCAGAGTGGCCTAAAGAGGCACTGCTGGAGTGCCTCTCTGGCGAGCCACTTGTCCAATCTCAGTTATTCATTAGATGTTATTAGGAGAGCCTTCCCCATAAGATCCTCAGCAGGAAGTGAGCAATGCCCTATGGAACATTAATGTGACAACGAAGTGGAACAGTTAGTTGGAGCACAGGTCAACCTTCGCCATGCTCAGTGGAGCAGGAGCTGCATTCTGGCAACAGTGTGGTCAAAGGATGAAACAGCAAAAGGGACAGTTCAAATATACGTGGGAGGAGAGAGGGACAAAGAGGAGAGTCACTCACAAGAGTCAGGAACACTACATGTGTGTGTTCTTCCAGAGACATCAGCTGGCAGGTGAGATGTACCCCAAATACTAACTGAGGCAGATATAAGCACTTAACAACTGGAGCAGTGAGTCTGTCAGCCAGACACCAAAAGCATAGCCCTGCTCTAGCTGGGCTGTATGAGGGAAGGCCTGGTGCAGCTTTGCACATCTGTGTCACTCGTGACTGTGAAACCCCAAGGTGAATGACTAAATGACCTGATGTTGTCAGTTTTACTCTTTCAACCTCAACCATGGCTAAAGGCCACCTGTGAGATGTCTGCTAACTGCTCTGAAACTGCACATCTAACACAGGGAACCTCAGCACCATGGAACTATTGGATGCACAGAAGCAGTACAGTAAATGCAAAAAACATCATGCATCTAATAAGCCCTTTATGATTTCTTCATCCTCCTCTTCTTTAACTGAAGTGTAAATGGCAAATAACTAAGCCATTAGCAACTTAATGCATGCAAACTCCTCTTAATCCTGAAATAAAGTTAAAGCCTGAGACTTCTGTCTGAAAGAAGACATCAATCCAGCTATGGAGGTTGCAATACAGTTTCAAAGCAATCTTTTGTTCATCACAAAGAACTACTGACTGACTCACTGACTGATGGAGATGCCAGACAAAACTGCATGAGGTTGAATCTTTCTCTGTTAGAAAAGGCAAATCAGCTACAATTAAATATTGAGCTGGTCAAGCCTGGTGTGGCACTGTAGAATTCAGTTGGTTCCCCACTCTGCAATGATGGAGCCTTTCAGTTCCTTTAAGTAATGATTAAGTTACGATGTGGTCCAGTTGCCATCACACGAAGAGAGAACTGCTCTTTCCTATGGTATGTCAAAGTCCTATAGTTCACTGTCCAAGCCCCATCTAAGATTCCCCACAGACAACTTTGTCTTTATGTTTCCCATATAACAAAAATGAAGTAAATTGTGCTATCTGGAATCCTGTTTAAAATTGATGCTTCTGTTCCCTATCCCCCAGCACGAGACTCCCTGCGAGTGAAACCATCTCTTGTTTACTTAGGCTTGACACAACCACTGGTTGAAATATTTAATCCAACAATTCTAAACTTTGTTCAACAGCTGAAATATCTGTAATTAACTCAAAAACCTTTCAAGTAAAATTTAACTTCAATAACATGGGACTAGTTCCCTGCCACTGCTATTGCATAAGGCGAGCATTTGGTTCTCCTGGCAGGTACCAGGCAGTCAGCAACAGGAACCAACTCTGTCACAGGACATGGCCACCTTCTTCTCTGACCTGGTGAGTAAAAAGGGAGCTGCTCCCTTTTTAATCAGGGCTCTGACTTACAAAAGACAAAGCTAACATAATACTGAAGATCCAGATCCCTTAAAAATGCCAAGCTCTCTTGGTACAGAGACAATCTTTCTCTTCTGTGTTTAAACATCACAGAGATAAATGGGGCTTGGTGCCATCAAAACCATCGTTCGCTCCAACAGGTCTGGGTCCTTCTTAGAACAGGAACACCAGAACTAGATGTAGTGTTTGAGGTGGGGTCTCACCAGAGCAAAGGGACAGAATGCCCTCTCTTGCCCTGCTGGCCCAGCACATGATTTGCCTCTGGGCTGCATGAAGGCAGTGCTGGCTCATGGGCAGCTTCTCATTAAACACCACCCCAAGTCTCTTGCTTCAGAGCTACTCTCAGCCTCCTCTGTGCCCGGCCTGGATTTGTGCCAACCTGTCAACATCACAGGCACGCAGTGTGAGCTGTGCCAGTGGGAACAGCTCTAAACTCTTTTCCCTTCCAAGCAAAGTGGTGAGTTGCTACCCTTGCATTAGCACCTAGCCTTGCTGTGGCTGATGAGCGCACTTCAGCAGCAGGTTAGAGGGGATCAGGAAAGATGTTCCAGTTCAAGAGGCTTTTAAGTGGACAAAGGGGAAGGCCAAGCCTGGCTGCAAAGGCACAGGCCCTGCACAAACATGGACTAAGGAGGAGCTGATGGAGCATTTCATTTCTGTTTTGCAGGTTCAGTTCCGAGGACTATTTCAAATGATCTTAGTGCTGGGAATTGGTGGCAGTTTCCCATATGGATTCCACATTTCTGTCATCAACTACCCTTCTGTGGTAAGCAGCCCTCTCTTTCAGGTTGGAAACACAAAATGGGGAGCCTGAGTTCTCCATAAGCCTCAAATTCATTCAGCTTTCAGCTAATGCATCTGTGCCTTTTCTTTGGCTGTCAGTAACATCCAATGCGTAGAGAATTGTTTCTCCTTTATAGAACAGGATGGCATTTGCTGTTTTAAAAGTTTCTGCCTCCAAAAGAAGGCAGAAAATGTGCTTTTAGTGTGTCCCTCAGAAGCCTACTGGCTGATACAAACTTGAAGATTTTGCAATGACATCTTGGCTAACTTGAAGGTTAGAAGGTAAGAAGGTTTGTCTCAGAAGAAGTCTAATATTAGACCCACAGGCTAGATCTGAAGTACAACAGCTAAATAATAAGGATTTTATTATCCAGTCAAATTTCATTTTATGTTTTTCAGCACATCAGAAAGTTTATTAATGAAACCTGGATAGAGAGACATGGCTCTGCCCTCCACCCCGACACAATCATGCTGTTGTGGTCCTTCATTGTGTCTGTTTATGGGATAGGAGGACTTCTGGGGAGCCTCTGCTGTGGCTACCTGACTACGAAATACAGGAAGTAAGTGTTTCTTGTAACAGCTCTGAAAGCACAGGCAAACTGCAAGTCTGACTGAAGACAACTGATCTGGTTTGCTAGCACACCCAGCACTTCCAAGCAGGCTTGTCTCTGCCCTGCCCACCGAACTTAGAGATACAAGCTGCAGAGGCAGCATTCGCCATGGCATCTGTGCCTCAGGGAGTGTCTGGGGAGTCCCTGCCCCATGTTCTCTTCAAGAGCCACTGCGACTCTTGTAAAGATCTCCCAAAAAGCAGCTGTGTGTCTTGCACTGTAATACTTTACAGGCAGTTACTCTAAACCAGCTGGAAAGCACTGTGTGGAAGACAGCCTTAAGAGTCCAAGAAGGGCCAGATTTCCATGTAAACACACCACCTGTGGGGCAATGACTTTATACCAGACGTTCAGATCTAAGCTAACAAAAGTGTGAAGAGAATAGAAAACAATAACAAACTGCCTGTAACTGCCAAAACCCAGCACCAAAATCAATTCTCCAAGAGCCATCTCTGTCCTTGACAATCCACTTTACTGAAAGGCAGTTCCAAATTATCTTTCCCACTGGCTGGAGAAAGGATTCCTCAGCAGCCTGCTCTGTTCTCAGTGCCTTGTGTGTAACACCACTGATTTCATTTACAGAGAAATTGGCAAACATATCTACTTGGTGTGACCCACTTAAAGATCTGCTCCACAACCCACTGATCCAGAGGCCCCTCACATGGGTCTCAACAAACCATCTTAGCCTGCCTGCAATTGTGTTCTTTCCTCTCAGGTAAGTGCCCCCAAGAAATTTCTTGTGGGACACTGCCTCATCCCACACTCAGAGGGTCTCCCAAGAGTGGAACCAAGCTCAGGCACTTCTCCCGTGGGTTGTTTGATTCATGATAACCTAACTGCTGAATCACAACCTTCTAAACACAGATCCCTGTGAAGCCTTAGTGTGGACAAGAGGACTCTTAGGAAGCATCACAGCAAAACAACTGACTGCAAAAGACTTTAATCTGAGCCTGAGACATCAGGGCTGTCAATGCACCAGCTCACAGTTCACACCAAGTGTCTTTAAGAACTCTTTCTTCCATCTCAGATCACAGCCTTTCAGCCAAGAGTGTCTCTGATATGAGCCCTTCTAGAGTGGGAGCCATGGGCTCATGAATTCTGGGGAAGAATCTGACATTTTCAGACTTGATGTGCCCCTGGGCAGCCTGACCTAGTGAGGTGTCCCTGCTGACTGCAGGGGGGTTGGACAAGATGCCCTTTGAGGGTCCTTTCCAACCCAATGCAATCTGAATCTGTGAATTTCCTGAGGCATTCTAGCAATTTTAAAACCTCATTGACAAGCTGGGCCAGTTGATCTCTTTCAGCACTGGAGATTCTGACAGAGTGTTCTGGTGGTTTAAATTCTAATTAAAAAATATGAATGGATTAAAGCCTAAAGCATCCTGAAATGCTAAAGCATCACTTTGATAGGCAAAATTATTTCAGCCATTCCTCACAAAAGCAGGCACAGCTGTACCATGCTTCCTGTCACAGCCAGGTCAGTCAGAAGAGTGCAAAGAGGTTCTCGAGAGCTTCTCATTTTACACTAAATTCTCATGGGATTGAGGTTTTGTTTTTTTTTATTTTAAACCTTTTTGGTTTGTTTGTCTGTTTCAGAAAAAAGTGCCAGATGGGCACCAACGTGATCATGCTGGTAGCTGCACTTTTCATGGCCCTCAGTAAGACAGCCAAATCCTTTGAGATGATTTTGGTGGGACGCTTCCTGTATGGCATTGGAACAGGTATGTGCTCATGGCATGTCCTTGCTGTGCCAGGGCTGCCTCCACAGGCACTGCCATCCTTGGGGAATGGGTGTTAACACAAGGCACATACTGGGCACTTCAGAAAGTGAAAGATGCCATCCCCTTTGCAAGAAACTACAACCTAAACAGCAGAGTGCATGGAAGCAATGTAAGAATGACAGAATCACAGAGACATGCAGGCTGGCACAGCCCCTCAGGATCACCAAGTCCAACCCAGAACCCTGCTCTACAACATTCACCTCAAACCATATCCTCAAGCACCACATCCAAACAACACAGCCAGGGTGGGTGACTCCACCACCTCCCAGGGCAGCTCATGCCAGTCCTTGGCCACTCTCTCTGTGAAAAACTTTTTCTTAATGTCCAATCTAAACCTCCCCAGGCTCAGCTTGAGGCCATTCCACCTTGTTCTGTCTCCAACTACCTGTGAGCAGGGCCCAGCAGAAGCCTCTCCACAATGTCCCTTCAGGCAGCTGCAGACAGCAATGCCCTCAGCCTCCTCTGTCTCAAACTAACCATCCTCAGCTCCCTCAGTCGCTCCTCATCAGATTTATTCTCCAGGCCCTTCCCCAGCTTTGTTGCCCTCCTCTGGACCTGCTTCAGCACCTCCACATCTCTCTTGAGAGGGTGAGGCAGAAAGTGAAGCTTTTCTCAATATTTTAACAGTCATTTATCCCCTCCTGTGTTCAAGGTTTTTCTCTCAACATCCATCCTCAGTACGTAGGAGAGATTTCACCCAAGAGGCTGCGTGGATTCACCAACTCCACTGTTTCTGTTTTCCTGACGCTGGGAAAGCTCACAGGACAGCTTATTGGCCTAAGGTAAATACTCCAATCTTCCTACCAGGTTACACTGGAAGTAGTAGAAACCTTTCTACAACCTTGTCCTCTCACCTTGGCACTGGCTGAGAAAGCCTCTCATCTTCCTCAAAGCAGGCCTTAGCTTATGCCAGAAGAAAAGTGGTGATCATATTTGAGGCAAACAAGTAGTTTGAAATATAATGGCCAGAAAATTACTGATCATCTGATTTCTTCTCATTCCCACACCCCTGCTGCCAGGGAACTTCCCCTTAAAAATTTACTCTACTCACATGGAATGTCTTAGCAAGGTGTTTTGATTCTGTGGTCAAAGCAGTGGTCAGATGAGTCTCCTCAGCTCTCCAGACAATATCCTGGACCCAAATGATATTTAGAAAGCTTTTCAAAATAATTCCCTTTAAATTGTCAGAAATAAAAATAGCCAAATCTGAGAAATCTGCCAAATGATCCATTCAGGTTTGGGCTTCACTGCAGCCTTGGATGGAATTTGAGCAATCTTCACCACTCAGAAGACACTTCCTGGAGCTTCATTCCATTATTTCAGCATGGTTTTGTTTCACATACACTTTCCAGGGAGATTTTAGGAAGCGAAGCTTTGTGGCCATGGTTGTTAGCATCTAGTGGACTTTCAGCATTGGTTCAACTGGTTACCCTCCCATTTTTCCCTGATTCACCATCCTACCTCCTGATACAGAAGGGTAATGAGGAAGCCTGCAGGAAAGGTAGAGTGTCTGCTTTCCTCACTTACTTCACTTGGCTTGGTGTGTTAGCCTCTGTAGAAGACAAGCAAGCAGGGCAGAGCTGTGCAGCCCAATGCAGTGCCCTGGAGGAAGAGCAGAGGCAGCTCTGGAGAACCAGCTGAGGTACCTACAGCTATAGAATCTTAGAATCATAGAATCATGGAATCACAGAATAGTCTGGGTTGGAAATAACCTCCAAAGGGCATCTAGTCCAACCCCCTCTGCAGTCAGCAGGGATATTCTCAACTAGATCAGGTTGCTCAGAGCCCTGTTAAACCTCACCTTGAATGTCTCCAGGGATGGGACTCCAACCACCTCCCTAGGCAACCTGTTCCAATGTTCCACAACCCTCATGCTAAAGAACTTGTTACATCTGCATGAACCTGGGGCCTCACTCTCACTGATGTAACCAGTTAGGACAAGAAAGATGCATAAATAGTAGCACGTCTAACTGTTCCTGCTCTGGTGGGAACTACTTTAAAGGACATGGTTTAGGCAGTTCATTATTTAATAGCTAAAACATACTTAAATGTTTACTTGGATTATAATGAAGGCATCTCAACAGTAGAAAATTTTGCTAAACTGACAACCAGAAAGGGAAAATTCTTCCAATTGCCTGCTGCCCCAGACCCAACCAGAGGGCAGATGCAAGCAGCACCAACACCACCCCCCCCAGCAATGGACAGGCAGACTGAAGGTTTTAACGTAACCACTCGCGATGGAGCGATGCTGGTAGGATGATCCAGTCCCCTCTTTCTCCCCAACAGCCATCAGGAAGCTCTGGGGGGAAGGAGACCATCAAGCAGAAATCGATGACATTATGAAGGAGAAGGCTGCTGCAATGAGGAGCACCAAAGCCCTGCGTGTCCTGGAAGTGCTCAAAGAGCGATCCTTGCGCTGGCAGCTTTACATCCTGATGACTCTCATGACCACCTTGCAGCTCTGTGGGATCAATGCAGTTGAGTGCCCTCTTTGTCCCCAGAACAAGAGACAACTCCAGGCAGTGCCACTAGCCCCTCTCAGTTACCATCAGCGCACCAGCTTAGAACTGGGTCACAACTGCAGCCCTCTTGTCACAGGCACATCTCCTCTCTGCGTTTTTCAGATCTACTTCTATTCCTTTGAAGTATTCCACACAGCCAGGTTTGAGGAGTACCTGATCCCATACGTGTCCCTGGGAATTGGCCTGTGTGAATGGTTATCCTCCATCCTGTGTGTAAGTCTTTTCTGGCTTCAGCTGGAAGGCAACATTTTAAATATTCAACAACTGTACTTTTCCTTACTTAGGACTGGGATTAGGCAAGATCTGCATAACCGAGGACGCAACTTCCTGCCTGTGAGAACCACATGCAGGGTGAAAGGCAGCTCTTCTCCCTAATTACTTCCCTGGCTCTGTGTCTTTGGACCCATTTTTCACTCCATAAAATACTTCTCTGATGTAGTGGGTGAGGTGTGTGTGCCTGTGTGCACAGTTTGATAGATACCAGCACGTGAGGAAAGGAACTGCCTACCAACAGCCTAGGGCTGACTAACAAGCACAGCTCAGTTCATAGAATCATAGAATCATAGAATCATGGAATCAGAGAATGCTTTGGGTTGAAAGGGACCTCCAAAGGTCACCTAGTCCAGCCCCCCTGCAGTCAGCAGGAACTTGGTGGGTTCTTCTAGGTTTGATGTGAGACACTGAGTTAATTATAATCCCAAACTCCCAATTAAATTTGGGATAGCAAAACCACAGAGACAGGAACTAGAGAAGATACTTAGGCGTAAAACAGTTCCTAAGTGAAATCTCTACATTTAGAATCATGGAGTCATAGAATGGGTTGGGTTGAAAGGGACCTCCAAAGCTCATCCAGTCCAACCCCCTGCAGTCAGCAGGGACAGCCTCCACTAGAGCAGGTTGCTCAAAGCCTTGTCCAGCCTGACCTTGAATATCTCCAGGGATGAGGCCTCAGCTACCTACCTGGGCAACCTGTGCCAGTGTTCCACCAGCCTGATGCTAAAGAACATCCAATCTAATTCTGCTCTTTAATTTGAAACAATTGCCCTTGTCCCATCATTGCAAATCTTCGCAAACAGTCCCTCTGCAGCCTTCTTGTAGCCCACTTCAGGTACTGGAAGAGTGCTCTTAGCCCTTCCCAGAGCCTTCTCTTCTCCATGCTGAACAATCCCAGCTCCCTCAGCCTGTCCTCATAGCAGAGGTGCTCCAGTCCCCTGACCACCTTGGTGGCCCTCCTGTGGACCCCCTTCACTGGGTTCATGTCTTTCTTGTAATAACGAAGTAGCTTTGAAGAAGCTAAGCAAATCCATTAAGAATTAAGAGGCTCTTATTTTATATTCATTTCTGGCTATTGTTCAGAGAAGTCTTCTGCAAAGAGCAGATGGAGAGGGGAGGGATTATTTAACTGGAGAAGTGTGGTTCATGGGCTGGTGGCCTGTGGCTTTATTCCAGAGCACCCTCATCGACCGCTTTGGGAGGAAGGTGCTGCTGCTGGGAGGATACACACTGATGTGTTCTGTGCTGGCACTCCTCACCATGACCCTGTCCCTGCAGGTAAAGAGCCAGCAGCCTTCTGGCTGCTCACCCAGCACCAGCTCACCTTTCTGGTCTTGCCTTACAGCAAGTGTACAAATGCTCGGCAGGAAATGCAGAGCTCTGCTGTGCTGTCATGCACCTAAGGGTTTGCTCTCACTGCTTTCTTACTTCTAGCATCAGTTTTTCTGGATGCATTACTTCAGTGTTATCCTGATCTTCCTATTTGTTATCTTCTATGGAATTGGACCATGTGAGTACATCAATGGCAATGTTGGGAGGAGATTTTCTATCATATTGGTTGGTGACACAACTGGCAGAGGAAGAACAGACTAGTCCCACAGTAAAGAGTTCTGAGAATTAGGGAGGGAAAAGCAGATATGTACAAGTGGGAGACAGGGAAAAGATAGAAGCACCTCAAATTGTATTGCTGATCACAGGATCTAAATAATTTCAAATGCAGGATTATCTTCTCCAGAGGGTTTGACACAGAAGTTTCAGAACCATTTTAAAGCATGCAGCTCAAAACAGGATTCTAGGCACTGCCAGGTGTATTACAGTCATCACCTGCACTGATTTTGAGAGTTAAACTTTATGCCTACCAACATGCTTCAGGTGGAGCCAAAAGGTGAGCTGGCTTTACAAACTCCTGCACTAGGAATGGCCACTACTGCAATGCAGAGCTGGCACCAGAAACAGGATTCCAGTATGTATGAGAGAAACCTAAATGAGTGTCTCAAGGCCTCAATGAACAGCTGTATTCTGTTCTGGAATCAAGGTCTTTCAGGCTCCTAGCAGAGCCCACCTGCCAGCAGGGCACTGATTCCACCTGTCTGCTATTTTCTGCCACTGCCCTTTTGAGGATCTTCAGCAGGAGCAAGGTGCACTCAGGAGCTAAGGAGGTCTGCCTGGATGTGGTCCTGGGCACTCTGCTCTGGGTAAACCTGCTTTAGCAGGTGGGGTTGGGCTAGATGATCTCAAGAGGTCCTTTCAAGCCTTCCCATTCTACGATTCTGTGAACCACTTACACTTGGTTTGTGTTTTGCTGTTGCTTTTCAGCTGGAGCCACTGTATCTGTCATGGTTGAAATCTTCAGCCAGTCCTTCAGACCATCAGCCTTTCTGATTGTTGGCTGCATCAACTGGATGGGGCTGTTTGTACTTGGGATGATATTTCCTGTGATTGTTGTAAGTGGTTCTAACTGGATCCCCCCCTCCAGGCTAATTCACTTCTGAATGTTGACTAAGGAGAAAAATAACAGCAATAAATTGCAGCAACTCCCAAACCATAGAGCTCTGTCCAAATACCAGACCTACTCAAGAAGCCCAGGGCCTGTGACAGGAGCAGCAATTGCACTCAGGTCAAACGTGGCCAGTGGAAGTTCCTGGTTTGATGCCAGTCTTGGTTTGTGTTGAGCACACCTTTGAATTTTAATTACTAAAAGACAGACTTACCCAAGGGCAGGGAAATAAAAATTAGATTCTTATTTTCCTTAGAGTCTCTCCCATTTCTGCCTGCAGGACAACCTTGGAGCCTTCTGCTTCCTTATCTTTTTGGGAATCCTTGCTTTATCAGCAATTGTCATCTACCTGTATCTCCCTGAGACCAAGGGCAAGTCAATCATGGAAATAAAAGCAGAGTTCAACAAGCTGAACTTTGGGAAGAGAGACATCTCAGTCACTGAAAACAACCTTCCTAAGGAACAGTCGTTCTGCACCAAGCTCTGAATGCTCAGAGGAGAAATTTGCATCTCTTAGAAAAGACAGGAAACAATGCTGCAATGGAGCTGAAAAGCAAAGATTAAAACCAGACTGCAGACTCCTCTGTCTCTTGCTCCTTTTTTTTTTTTCTTCTTTTATTTATTTTAAATACAGATACAAATTTCATTATGCTACAGTTTTAATTCTTGATGATATCTAAACATTTTCACAGGAAATTTCACCACTTGGTCTTAAGATTATTGGTTTTTTTTTTTTGTCTATCAACCTCCCCCTTTTATTCTAATCTAAATGAGATAATTTAGAAGGGCAAAGCAAGTGAAGAGAGGATTAAGAAGGTTAAATGATCATCAGTCATAAGGCTGGGGAAAGACTGAAGGCTGGAATAGCCACCTAGCAGGCTGATAGCAAATGTGTGGTTTGAGGCCATTTGAGCAGGTAAGGATTCAAATCACAGAATCACAGCATGTTAGGAGCTGGAAGGGACCTCCAAAGATCATCCAGTCCAAACCCCCTGCCAGAGCAGAAGCACCTAGGGCAGGTCACCAGGAACACTTCCAAGTGGGTTTTGAATGTCTCCAGAGAAGGAGACTCCACAGCCTTAGGACACCACTGAGAAGAGCCTTAGGAAATAATTAGGAAATCATCAGGAAAAAAAGGTTACCAGCCATGGTAACAGAAAAAAATACCAAAATTGAATTTGTTCTGTGCAACAATCATTCTGGAGATGTGGTGGAAATGTCAGTGGAGAATATCCTAGTAACTCTAGACAGGGACCTGCCACACAGATTCTTGCATGCAGAAGAAATAAAATGGCTGCTATAAAACAAGCTGCATTCCCAGGAGCATCTGTGGTGTCTAAGGATCTGACTTCCAGCCTGGTACATCAGCTTCTGGGAATTACATCAGATGTTTTCAGAGAAGAAAGAGTTTGGTCTGGAAATGTTTTTCTTGTTATGCAAGCAAGCTGCAGCCAAGGAGTGGTTCTTGTACCCAGCAGGAAAAAAAAAGGTTGTGAAGCTCACTGGAAATCCAGTCTAAGTTTTTCCAACTGATCACTAGCAAGTCCAGTCTGATCTGTGACTAAGTGCTTTGGGCCATGCCACCTGGTAAGACCTCACCTGGAGTATCTCATCTAGCCCTGGAGCCCTCAGCACAGGAAAGACATGGACCTGATGGAGCAGGTCCATAGGAGGGCCTTGAAAATGATCAGGGGGCTCGAGCACCTCTCCTACAGGACAGGCTAAGGGATCTGGGGAGAGCTTAGAGCAGCCTTCCAGTACCTGAAGGGAGCTACAAGAAGGCTGCAGAGGGACTGTTTCCAAAGGCCTGTAAGGGATAGGACCAGGGGCAATGGTTTGAAATGAGAGAAGAGCAGACTGAGATTGGATGTGAGGAACAAGTTCTGCACCCGGAGCCTGCTGGAACACTGCAACAGGTTGCCCAGGGAGGTAGCTGAGGCCCCAGGCCTGGAGAGATTCAAGGTGAGGCTGGAAAAGGCTCTGAGCAACCTGCTCTAATGGAGGATGTCCCTGCTGAGTGCAGCAGAGGCTGGACTGGATGACCTTTGGAGGTCCCTTCCAACCCAAACCATTCTAAGATTTTGGCTGCTTAGTGAGGACTGATCAATAGTACACACAGCAGTTCCTCTCCTCAGGGATGGAGCTGTCATTGAGTTTGGTTTTAAAGACTTTGACATGAAACATGCCCTGAAAACTGTGTTTGTACAATCAGCCTTTATTTCTGGATGACACTGTTGCAGTAACAGCTTTTGGGGCAAGCTGCAGAAAGGTCTCCATCTTTTTGCTTGGGCTGGGGGTTGGAGTTAACAGAAAAGCCCTTAAATCACAGAACCTACTGGGCATAAACACACCCTTCAGCTTCAGCACACAGATAATAAACCTTCTCTTTCATCCCCATCAGCATTTTTGACCTGCTTTCCACACAGACATCAACCAGTTTCATCAAACATGTAAGAAATCAGCCTCTGGAAAAGCTGACCAAAGTTAGTTATCTTGGGGAACAGTCAGAAGCATCTTTCAGGCTTGTATAAAGCCTCTCTCCACAGAAAGCAGGTTTAGCTGTAAGTGGGAGTAAGATTATTTTTGTCCCCCAATAGATGCAGTAAAATAATGAAATTCTTATGTAAAACTGATGTGTTCTACCCCTCTTAAAATAAAACTAAATAAAACAAAACAAGAGCAAAAGCAAAGCAAAAAAACCAAAACGAAAAATAAAAACAAACCCAAACCAAGCAAACCAAAACCAAACTCAAAACCCAACATGTTTGCTCAGTCTAGCAAACAAGCAGTTGCTGCTGAGGTGGGGGTGTCAGCTGGTGGGTCTTGCATAACAGCTCCTGAATATAAAGCTGGAGGCCAGGGCTGGGATGCAGCTGGAACAGGTTTGTGCAGCCGTGTGGAAGTGATATGTAATGGGACTGAGAAATATACAGGGAACAACAAAGAGATTTTTGAAGAGGACATGCAAGCTCTTCGTGACAAAGGAGGCAAGAGGAAGGGGAGAGTGTCTTAGTTATAACACAGCAAGAAGGAAAGGATTAGGGTGGGCTGGAATGCNCTGTTTCCAAAGGCCTGTAAGGGATAGGACCAGGGGCAATGGTTTGAAATGAGAGAAGAGCAGACTGAGATTGGATGTGAGGAACAAGTTCTGCACCCGGAGCCTGCTGGAACACTGCAACAGGTTGCCCAGGGAGGTAGCTGAGGCCCCAGGCCTGGAGAGATTCAAGGTGAGGCTGGAAAAGGCTCTGAGCAACCTGCTCTAATGGAGGATGTCCCTGCTGAGTGCAGCAGAGGCTGGACTGGATGACCTTTGGAGGTCCCTTCCAACCCAAACCATTCTAAGATTTTGGCTGCTTAGTGAGGACTGATCAATAGTACACACAGCAGTTCCTCTCCTCAGGGATGGAGCTGTCATTGAGTTTGGTTTTAAAGACTTTGACATGAAACATGCCCTGAAAACTGTGTTTGTACAATCAGCCTTTATTTCTGGATGACACTGTTGCAGTAACAGCTTTTGGGGCAAGCTGCAGAAAGGTCTCCATCTTTTTGCTTGGGCTGGGGGTTGGAGTTAACAGAAAAGCCCTTAAATCACAGAACCTACTGGGCATAAACACACCCTTCAGCTTCAGCACACAGATAATAAACCTTCTCTTTCATCCCCATCAGCATTTTTGACCTGCTTTCCACACAGACATCAACCAGTTTCATCAAACATGTAAGAAATCAGCCTCTGGAAAAGCTGACCAAAGTTAGTTATCTTGGGGAACAGTCAGAAGCATCTTTCAGGCTTGTATAAAGCCTCTCTCCACAGAAAGCAGGTTTAGCTGTAAGTGGGAGTAAGATTATTTTTGTCCCCCAATAGATGCAGTAAAATAATGAAATTCTTATGTAAAACTGATGTGTTCTACCCCTCTTAAAATAAAACTAAATAAAACAAAACAAGAGCAAAAGCAAAGCAAAAAAACCAAAACGAAAAATAAAAACAAACCCAAACCAAGCAAACCAAAACCAAACTCAAAACCCAACATGTTTGCTCAGTCTAGCAAACAAGCAGTTGCTGCTGAGGTGGGGGTGTCAGCTGGTGGGTCTTGCATAACAGCTCCTGAATATAAAGCTGGAGGCCAGGGCTGGGATGCAGCTGGAACAGGTTTGTGCAGCCGTGTGGAAGTGATATGTAATGGGACTGAGAAATATACAGGGAACAACAAAGAGATTTTTGAAGAGGACATGCAAGCTCTTCGTGACAAAGGAGGCAAGAGGAAGGGGAGAGTGTCTTAGTTATAACACAGAAAGAAGGAAAGGATTAGGGTGGGCTGGAATGCAGAGCTTTCCTCTCTCAGGAAACAGTGCTACTTGAAAAAATACTGATTTTTATTTTGAATCAAACAGTTGTTTGTTTTTTTTTCTCTCCAAACATTTTCAAACTGCTCTAAGAACAAAATAATGCTGGTTAATGCTTCAGCTTAATGTTTAGTTATTGACCTTGAACAAAATGCTTCCAGGGTAGATGGCCTATGTGTACCTATGTTTGGCATAAAGTTGAGAGCACAGAGTGTCCAGCCAGGGGATAACTGGGACAAGCAAGTGGTACCTCAGCAGGATCTGCTTGACTTATGCTGTGCTGTGGTGGTGTGATCTACCTTACACCCAAACAAGCTGTAGATGACAGCCAAGGCTAATTACCCAGACAACTCCTACTACTCAGGCTAGCTTCTTTTACCAAGAGGGTTAATTGCTGACGAGTTCCAATGATGCACTGCTAATAAACGTGGGTAAGAACAGAACAGAAGCCAGATGGATGCCAGAGGAACTGATCCCTGGATTCCCCAGTGTGTGGATCTGACACTGTGTATTAGCAGCAGGGAAAACTGCAGGCTGGTCATTAATATTAACATAGATACTTTCTTCTATTTTCCCTGCTCTGAAGAACAAAAGCAGGATTAGGCTGTATTTTGTTTAATGAGGGGGATGTTGATTTAGTCCTGTGCTGTGTCAGTTCCCATTTACCTCAGCAGGGAAGACTGCAGCAGGAGCCAGTGAGGTGCAAAATCTCTCTGGAACGCAGGGCAGCAGCAATCACAGAATCACAGAATGTTAGGGATTGGAAGTGACCTCCAAAGATCATCCAGTCCCACCCCCCTGCCAGAGCAGGATCACCTAGAGTAGGTCACACAGGAATGTATCTGTCATAACCTGCTGTCCTGAGCCAGCCCTGGGCAGCAGGGACAGGCACAGTGCAAGTCCTTCAGTGGTGCCTGTCCATAAATACAGTCCACACAAACCACCTTCCCCACCCTGTAAGTCCCAAAGACATTTCCAATGCAACCCACAGTGCTAGGGGCCAGTCCCTTGAACCAGTCCTCTTGGGTTTGATGATTCAGGAACAATTTGGTGGTCTGATTGGAGACTTCTTTTGCCTCAGCTGGGCCTCATCAGTAGGGGCAGTGGAGTGATGTAACATTTCTGTAACATCTCCAGAGCAGTCTGTTCTGCACAGTCACTGTAGATGAGCCTTCCTGGTCCAACATACTTGGACCAAGCAAATCATGTCACTTGAGGGGCATGAATCTCTGCCACAGGGTAACTTCTGAACAAGGTGAAACTATTTGTGTTGTAGTAGTGGTGAAAAGCACCTCTGAGTGGTGTCCTGCTGAACACACAGTTGAAAGTATCACCTGACAGGTGAGCCCACACATCTGACATGACTTTCCACAGACTGCTAGAACCATTCATCCCAACTTGCCTTTGCTGTTCTTCTGTTAACACACTGCTTGAAGAGGCTAAACCCCAAGTCCATAGAGTAAGTCTTCAGTTAGAGACAGGAAAGGAGCAGATGCATGAGCTGCAAAGCCAATGCCCAGAAGATGCAGTGAAAATGACAAAGGCTCAGGCACTGTGTGCACACAGACCTCACAGGTGCAAAAGCCCAGGTAGAGATAGGATTACCTGATGTTACCAAATTGATAGCCTGAGTGTACCAACACTTCCCTACTGCCTGTGGAGCACAAGAGGGGGTCTATTACCAAAAGCTCCCACTTGCATAAGAGCATTTCTAGTCCTTTTCTTGAAGGTACATCAATCTGCTGCAGAAATGACTGTGAATAAAATACAGCATCCTAAGAGCTGCTTAACACAAGAAAGAGAAAACACTAGAAATTCCAGAGTGCAAGTGAGCAAAGCATTAAAGCATGGGGGTGGGCAGAGGGAAGAGAATGTGAAGCCTAAGAAGAGTAAAGCCCTGGGGGACAGTCTGCAGCACTGTGTCCCGCTGCAGGAACGCCCTGGCCAGCCTGCAGCACTCTGCTCTCAGCAGCTAACAGTGTCTGCCTCCCCTTGCAGAATCCATGTCAGCTTGAGATCAGCGCTGGCAATGTAGGCTGGAACAACATCACCTTTGCTTGAGGTGCCCTCGGGTGGCCACAGCTCTTTCTTGAAGCCTCACTGCATTTTTTTGAGTACTGCAGTTCTAGTCTTGTTACCTGCTTTTAGTGGTGCCTCAGCCACTGCCACCCAATGCTGCCTTAACATTGTGCCTGCTGCTTAAATAAAGGCAAAAATCCAGCAGAAGCCTCAGAGTTGGGTCTCCCTTGTTATTCTGGAAGGTCCTGTGGCTGAAATGGAAGATGCCTTCTCCAAAAGCTTCACAGAAGCTTTTCTATATGTTTGTTTGTCTGCTTTTAGAAACAGGTTAGTGTTCTGTGTACAGCTGAATGCTCCATTTGGATCTGTCTTTGCCCTGTCCATGCTCAATGACCTGGCCAAATTTAAACAGAACTATCTTAACCTGATTTCAAAATACATTGAAGCCAATACATGTGGCTATCAGTGTGGCATACAGGCCTCCCTAGGAAAGAAGGAAAGACCTGGCTGCCCCTGATTTAAAATGGACGGATTGCAGTCCAGGTCACCCTTGGATCTAACACTACATGGACCTCAAGCTGCTTAGCAGAAAAACCTGTGCTGTGAGATCTCCCAGGGCTTAGGATGGGCAGAGAGTAAGTGGAAAAACCCACTGCTCACTGTTCTGCCCTCCCCTTTTCATCCATTGAACAATTTGCAGTGACAGTGAAGATCAGAGCACAGCTGAAAATGAGGCAGAGGCACAGTGAGCCATTCCCGGAGGCCAAAGTCATGAATTACTTACAAAAGGAAGATTTCCGCGTATTTATTATTCAAGCCCTGGGTCAAATAAGAGCATTTGCTTCTGAATTAAAATAGAAACACTGAGTACAGATCTGTTTCCTGAATCTCTGAAATTAGATGTATTGTAACTTTTGAGGGGAGGGGAGAGCAAGTGCATCTCACCCCTGCTCTGAGCTCTATTTTGTCCCTATCACAGCTTCGCTTTTCAGCCACAGCCTTTACACACCTCAACCTCCAACCAAAACCTGCGACCTGCAAATACTAAAGTTGCACTAGTGAATCAAAGCAGCAGAGCCAAACAAAGTGACATGCTACTGCTCATCTAAATCCAGAGTATCTTATCAGAGATTGGTCACTCCACCTACAGCCCTATGGAGCTGCCCAGCTGAGAAAGGAAGATATGATATGAGGTAGGGAACCTTTTAGCTTGCAGCGAATGTCTACAAAGCCCCTAGAACAGCAGGACCTTTGATGGGCAGGCAGCTCCCTTCTCCAGAAATCACTCTGCTGCCTTCTGCCTTCTTCATAGAGCTACCCTCTGCAAGAACACTGCCTCTGTCTCTGGTGTTCTTAGGGAGTGGGAGGAATAAGTGGTACTACACAGTGGCAGAGGCCTGACGATGTTAGTTCTTGACAGCACTGTTAATAGCACACAACCCCCCCATGCTCCAGTCTCGCCGGTTCTGTGACAGCCTGTGCCACTTCAAACCACCCTCATACAAAACCATCCCTCACCACCTCATTCAAGGCTCTGTTCACATGTGTAACATGCATGTACAGTCAGCCACACATGCACACAGGAGCAGCAGTGCTGGGACTTTGTTAAAGTGGCAAATGTTCTATTTTTTGTGTGCAAAACGTCTGCGTGGAGCAGGTTCTGGGCCTGATTCTCTTTAGTCTTCCTGTGAGTCATTTCAAGTCACCGCAGGGTGGGGAGTTGTGCCCTCTGCAGCCTACGTGCATCTCATCACACAGCACAGGGCTCGTCTCTGAGGCTGCCTCTCACCTCCGAATAGCCACGCACCGTTTCCTTTCTAAGCAAAAAGTCACTCCTGCCTTTTCTGATAGAAAAATACGACCCGAATACGAGGATGCTGAGGCACCTCACTCTGAATTTAACCAAAAAACGTTGGAGAATAATTAACGTGCCAGCAAGTCAGATGCTTCTGCTTGCATCGTGCTAAAGCAATGCAGACAGTTAAACACCCCCCCCCCCAAGCATATACATGTGCCTTTATTTTGCAAAAGAGAAAAAAAACCCCAAATCCTAACTGAGTCAGGACTAACACCGCAACTGTCCAGACAGTGCCCGTAGCCCGCAGAAGCCCGCGGGAGTTCTGCAGCCGTAGAACCACATGCGCCGATACCAGGTCGTGCCTGCACCTCTCACGCTGCAGGACTCCGTGCCAGGGCGGAACCCACAACAGAGCCTCCCGAAGTGCTCACGGGCAGCAAGAGAACGAGCGAGTAACGGCAGCGAGAGCGGCAGATCGAGGCGGCACTGCCCCACCCCCGCATCCTCCCCGCCGGGCGCGGCCCCTTTAAGGCCGGCGCGGCCCCGCGCACTAAAAGCGTCGCCGTCGCCGCGCAGCTCCACTCCGCCGCTGCCGCCAGCCCAGTAGCATCGCTCCGCTCCCGCCGGCCCCGCTGCCGCCCCCCGCCGCCGCCACCATGCCCATGTTCGCTATTCACACCAACGTCTGCAAGGACGCCGTGCCCGAAAGCCTGCTGGGCGACCTCACCCAGCAGCTGGCCAAGGCCACCGGGAAGCCGGCGCAGGTGAGGGCCGGAAGCGGCGGGCCGCGGCCCGGCGGGAGCGGGGCGAGCACGTGAGCGGCGGCTGGCGGAGGGGCGGCGGGGCCGGGGCCGGGGGNCAAATACAGTTTTGAGGCCTTTATCTACAGCTGCGTGCTCTTTGCCCTGTGGAACAGCGATGCTACTGCAGGCAGAAGTACCCATGTCACCTGTGGCTTTGCACAAGGGCAGCCTTGGCTCCTGAAGCCAAGAGCCTGGCTGAGGGGATCCCTGCAGCAGGCAGTGCAGTGCCTTGGGCCCGTAATGCTTCCCCAGAGCCTGGCAGGGTGCAGGGGGCAGCGCTGGCAAGCAGCCTTCTCCCGGCCTGGGGCACCGCACACAACTGTGCTGGTTAAAGTTGGTACCTGAAGCAGGTTTGCACCAGGAGAGGTGAACTCTGCAGTAACCTTTTGTTCTACCGCAGTACATCGCCGTGCACATCATACCTGATCAGATGATGTCCTTCGGGGGCTCCACTGACCCCTGCGCGCTCTGCAGCCTCTACAGCATCGGCAAAATCGGGGGGCAGCAGAACAAGAGCTACACCAAGCTCCTGTGTGATCTGATCTCCAAGCACTTGCACGTATCTGCAGACAGGTGAGGCTGGGGCAGCATCTTAACTTTATTTCTCTGGCTTTTGGAAGCCGCTTTGAAAAGTCTCCTTAAAAAAAGCCAGAAGTCCATGTGTTTGGGGAAACACAAAGTGGTCACTTGCAGTGTCTGTATATTCAGTCAAGAGTTGATGCCTACATCTTTCCCCATAAGAAGAGTTCCTGTTCTCAAGAGCAGGGAGGAATACCAGAGCACTGACAGGTTGCACAGTGCCTCTCTTTTGCCTCTGAGGTCATGTCTCATCCTCTCTTGATGGGAAGATGAAAGCACAAGAGGCAGGCTGGAGCTAGGAGACAAAGTAGAAACTAGCAGGCTCTTAACGGCTCCTTCAGAGGCTGCAGAGCCTTGGGAGAGATCAAGGTGCAGTAGTGAAGGGTGAGAAGAACCTGGTGCCACTGTGGTTGGAAGGGCGAAGCACAGAGCTGGCCCTGGGGCCCTCTTTGGGTTTCATAAGGCTGCCTGTCTGTTGGATGTGTGTGAAGGGCTGCAGCACTCTGAAACAGAAGGGTTTGATCTCTGGGAATCCTTGACAGGCTGCAAACCAGAAACTGTCTGGTGTCTGGGCAGTGCCTGGCTGGAGAAGAGCTCTTTGTTTTCAGAAGGGCAAAAAGTGTAATTCCAGGAGCCGTGAGGCATAGTCACTGTTCAGAGGCTCTCTCGGAGAGCTTAGCTGAAGCATTTTGCTATAAAAATGAAGCTTGACATTTCTCCTGAGGAATGGGAAGCACTGTCCCCTGTATTGTTGTCCTTTCTCACTCCTAATAAGCTCACAAGATCATTGCTTGTGTCTTCCTCTGCCTCTTCTGCAGGGTGTACATCAACTACTTCGACATGAACGCTGCCAACGTGGGCTGGAATGGCTCCACCTTTGCGTAGAGCTCTCCTGTCTGAAGATGCTGCTCCTGGACCCACCCTCACCCTGTCCCTTAGCAGAGACCACTGCACAAATGGGCCTGTGTTGCATTTTGTGCACTCTCACAGATTGATGGCTCCTTACTAGTGTGTTTAAATATTGCTGCTTCAACATTCCTATTCTCTCTGTATAGAAAACCAATAAAGATTTAGAAGTAAGCTGTCTGGTGGAGGCTTTGGCAGGAGCTGGGCAGCTGGCAGGGTGTCAGCTTCACTCTGATTGCTAAAGCAAACAGAAGGAATGCTTTAGGTTCACCTCACTTTCTCACACATGGTGTGTCACAGCAGTTAGACTGAGTGGCAGGTACCTGACAGCACTCTGGGGTGATTTTTATATTTTTTCCAATTTTTTTTGCCTTGCTGGGCTCTAGGAGCTGTAGGTGCCTCCAGGGCTTCTCCTGGCTCTGAGCTTTGCAGTAGTCCTTGGGGCTGCTCTTTGAAGGAGCCTTTTTAGCCATGTGCCAGCCGTGGGGCAAGCCTGGAAGGAGTGCTTTAGCTCACCCAGCTGAAGTGCTGCTGTCCCTGCTGCTTACGCAGGCCTCCTTCGGCCAACGATGGCCCCCACAGGCTCTGAGCCACGGCTGGCACTGCTGCACTGGGCCTCAGGCAGTGCTGCCTGCTGGCCTGGCCCTGCAGGGATCTTGGGCTCTGTTTCGGGGGCAGGTTTCTGCAGCGGGGGGTCTCGGGTGGGTGGTGGAGCGCGTCAGAGGCACCTCCCTCCCCTCAGCGTTTTCTTACCACCGCCTTCCCGCCTCGGACCCCTTCCCGCCTCAGTCCTGCCCCTCTCAGGGCGCGTGGCGCCGCCCCGGCCGCCAGGCGGCGCCCTCCCGCCGACGCTCCTTCTGGACCCTTCCGCCGATGTCTCGCGCCACGCCGGCTCCGTGACGTCATCTCCGTGCGCCCGAGCGGCGCGGCCATGGCGCTCTTCTGCATCAACAGGTACCCCCTGCCCGCGCCCTGTCCCGGCCCTGCGCTCGGGCCGGCTGCGGGAGCTGCGTCCCGGCGTCCTGCTGCGGCACAGGCTCAGAAAGGGCTGGCCAGGCGGTGCAGGCAGGCGGCTGTGCCTGAGCAGATTTTGTCTGCGCTCTTTCAGGTACGGGGAAGAAGAGAAGGGGAGCGAGGCGGAGGAGCGGGCTCGGGTCCTGCTAGAGCGGCTGCGCCAGCAGGCGAAGGCCCGGCAGCTGAAGAAGCAGCAGCAGGAGGCGCAGCCCGAGGCAGGAGAAGAGGAACTGTCCGAGGGAACCGGCCGCGGGGGTGAGCCCAGGGAAGGAGCACGAAAGAGGGGAGGGGAGAGTGAAGAAGAGGCATGTGCGCGAGGACAGAAGAAGCTAAAGAGGAAACAAGAGCGTCGCAGCGCTTCTGAAGGAGGGGAGGATGCTGAGGAGGCAGCAAATGGCAGCACCGCATCGAAGAAGAAGAGAGAAAACGGCAAAAAATCCAAAGTGCTGCGAGAGAGGACTGAAGCAGGTACCGATAAACTGTGGAGTCGTTTTGGCTAGCGGCTTTCCACAGAGAGGTAGATGCAAGTTCCCCTTTAAATAACTTGCAAAATTCACTTGATGGTAACGTTTGTTTTTCTCTGCTTATTATGCTCTTAAAGTAGTTCTTTTTTTTTTTTTTTTTAGGGGAAAGCCTCATGTAGCAGAATTCTAGTAACTGATGCCTCAGTCATCAGTTGCCTCCGTGCCAACACAGAAATGTTTGGCTTTTGCACTTGGAGTTAGGAAGAAAGAGAAGCTTGCAAGTTGTTGCTGAATTCCATCACCATAACATATTTCCTACATCCCTTTTCTGCAGCACTTTCTGACCTGTAGCTCTCTTATCCCTATTCCAGATTCTGAAGGTGACATCCAACAACAAGGAAACAAAAGCAACCTTAAAAATAAGCCTTTTAAAAGGAAAAGGGGGAATGATGAAACAGAGGGAGCTGAAACAAGAGAGGAAGAGCAGAGTGAAAGGGCTGAAGGACATCAAAGTGCAGAGGAGGAGGTGTCCTTAGCAGCCTCCAAGGAAGAGGCAGTTCCTCCACCCTCCAGTTTGGTGGTGCTTGGAGACTACGACATAAAACCAGTGCAGAAGGTAACTCATTGCCTGAGGTTTGATGCTGGTGAGGAGGGAATGTGCATCCTGCCAGCTGATTGTATGTGTGGTATTGTCAGGCTGATAGCAGAAATGTTTTCTTGTTCCCCTTTCCTGCCCCTCAGGTTCAGGCTTTTTTACCACAGTGGCTTGCTCATCCCAAGCTAGTGAAGAAACGTATCAAGGACAATCTAGTTCCAATTGGAGATGTCCCAGGAATTCATCCTTGGCTCTTGAAGAAGCTGAAAATGAATGGGATAGAGTCTTTTTTCCCAGGTACTTTGATGGGGCTTTTGTTTCTTTCTGAACTGCCTGGCACAGTTCCTGCAGTCTCTTGCTGTGTATTTGATGTAGTCAGAGAAGTAGAACACAGAATAGAAACCATTCTATTGGCATCACAGTGATTGCCATGTGACTTAACCCTTCATTTTCAAAGCTTTACCTAGGCTGAGTAGTTCACAGAATCACAGAAGGGTTTAGGTTGGAAGGGACCTCAAAGCTCATCCAGTTCCAACCCCCTGCCATAGGCAGGAACACCTCCCGCTAGTACAGGTCACTCAAGGCCTCATCCAGCCTGGCCTTGAACACCTCCAGGGAAGGAGCATGGGCAACCTCCCTGGGCACACTGTGAAGTGTGTTAGCTTGCTGTAAGTGGCACGCCACAAAAGAAGGTGGCTTGAAGCAGCAGCTCACAGCTGCCACAGGAAGGTATTTAGCTTGTGTCCTCCCATTTTCTTCCCTGGTGCCATTGTGTTTTAGTTTCTTACCTTCCACCGTCTGCTGCTAATCAGACCTCTCTGGAAACCAACTCAACTCACTAAAGTATCAGTAAACCATTCAAGCAGAAAAAAACCTTGGTTTTCCACTGTTCTACCAGTTTTGCAGACAAGCACAATAAATGCAAGCTCCTAAATCAATAGAAAGCACAGCTGGGAGCAGGTATAAGGCAAGGAGGCAATGGAAAGGGAGGGGGGAAGGTGGAATCTCTGACCCTCACTCAGTTGCTTGGTCTACCTGAGCCTGGAGGCTTCAACTGTATCAGAGACTCATCAAGGCTGTGTTGGAAAGCCAGTACAGGGAGTGTGATGTTACCTAACATTTAGTGTAAATGCTGCTGCTTACTTTGTCCTGGGAGATCTGCAGGTGATGTTTGCTCTCATTCCAGTGCAGGCAGAGGTGATTCCTGCTGTTCTGCAGAGTGCATCCAACGGGTACCTGCTGGGGCAGGGAGGCTACCGCCCCAAGGACATCTGTGTCTCAGCACCCACAGGCAGTGGTAAAACCCTGGCTTTTGTCATCCCCATAGTGCAGGTGAGTTGACCTTCATGAAATGAAGGCTGGGGAGGGACTATTGACAAGATCTTGTCATGACAGGATGAGGAGGAATGGGTTTAAACTGGCAGAGGGGAGACATAAAGTGCATGTTAGGAAGAAGTTCTTTGCAGTGAGGGTGGTGAGACACTGGCACAGGTTGCCCAGGGAGGATCTTTGATCACATTCTGTGCTTCTGTGCTCCACAACCTCCCTGGGCAACCTGTGCCAGTGTCTCAGTACTTTCCCATTGTGGCTGTTATTCTTGTCAGGCAATCTTGGCACTCTCCAGTGTGCTTCACAGGGCTGCAATCCAGGCAGGAGCTGTTTCCATGCAACAGGAGTTTTAGGTGCAAGAGTGCCTCCTTGTCCCAGCTCACTGTACTTGTGCCTGGGACAAGAAGGTACCAGATTATCTCACTGCTCCAGCTCCAGCATGCAAGAGCAGAGGGTACCAGCCTGTCCCAGCTTGCTGCATTGTAACTGAGACAAGAACACAGTGTTGGCTGGGGCTGACATTGCAGTGCAGCCCATGAGGGTCTGCACCACCACACCCCTGCTTTGGGGACTCACTTGGCCTTTGTCTTGGCAGGTTCTGCTAGATCGAGTAGTGTGCCAGGTACGAGCTCTGGTGGTTCTGCCCACCAAAGAACTGGCACAGCAGGTAAGTGGTTCTTCACCCCCTCTCTGAGCAGAACTGGGGTGTTGGAGGGCAGCAAAGGGGAAAGGGACTTGGTGGACAGAAGAATGACTGTGAGCCAGCAGTGTGCCCTTATGGGCAAGAAGGCCAATGGATCTTGGGGTGCATTAGAAGGGCTGTGGTTAATAGATCGAGAGAGAGGTTCTCCTGCCTCTCTACTCTCTGCTACTGAGGCCACATCTAGAATATTGTGCCCAGTTCTGGGCCACTCAGGTCAAGAAAGACCTTGGAGAACTGTTTGCATGAGCCCAGCACAGAGCCCCCAAGCTGCTGCAGGCAGTGTGAGGCCAGGCTGAGGGAGCTGGGGCTGCTTGGAGCACAGGAGCCTGAAGGCTGCCCTCAGTGCTACGCTAAAGATGTGCAGGGCAGTGTGGGGAGGACACAGCCAGGCTCTGCTCAGGGATGGCCAAGGACAGGACAAGGGGCACTGGAGCCAAGCTGGGGCAGAGGAGGTGCCATGGGAACAGAAGGGAAAACTTTTTCCCTGTGAAGGTGCTGGAACCTTGGGGCAGGCTGCCCAGAGAGGCTGTGGAGTCTCCTTCTCTGGAGACCTTCCAAACCCAGCTGGATGTGTTCCTGTGTGCCCTGCCCTGGGTGATGCTGCTCTGGCAAGGGGTTTGGACTGGATGACCTCTGGAGATCCCTTCCAACCCCTGGCATTCTGTGATTCTGTGACCTGGGCTGAGGGAGAGGCTCCTGCAGTCAGTGCCTTGCTTGGCTGTTGTGTGGAACAGGTTGAAGGCTGCTGGGTTTGGTGGTGTTAAGGTAACAAGCAGCATTCAGCAGGCTGTGTAGGGGGTAACAAAACTCATCTCTCTGCAGGTGAGTAAAGTCTTCAATGTCTACACTGATGGGACAAGTCTGAAGGTCGTTTTGATTACTGGCCAGAAAGCTTTTGCGAAGGAGCAGGAGATGCTTGTCCAGAAGAAGTAGGTGGAAAGGTCTTTGATAAGGTTTATAGAATTTGTAAACTGTTAAGTCTCAGGAAGCAGAGGTCAGAATGCAGCCTGCTGCATCCCACCATCCTGGAGTCATGGCTCTCAGTAGTGGGTTTCTGTGGCAGACACTGGTGGCTTTTGTCCAAGTGCCTGCCCCTACCCCTTTTTTGGTTTCTTTGTTTTGTGAAATTTTGGGGGTGCTTCACCAGCTGAGTAGGATGCAAACATTTACCTTATAGCTACAGGCACAAATGGTTCTTACAGGAGTTTGCTGCAGTTTAAGAGCAGTGCAGCCTAACTTGTTGTGTTTCAGGTGGGAGGTTGGTGTCCAGCGCAGCCTTCGCCTGCTTTCCAGTCAGCTGCCTCTCAATTGTCCTACTCTCAGTTAATTGATAGCAGGAAAACCTTAAGCTCTGCTGAGCAGGGATCTCTGTTATCATGCTTTATGGTGTGGGGAGCAACTACCTGATGGGCTGTTTGTTGCTTCAGAGTGACAGGTTACTGCAGCCTGGCTGATATCATCGTGGCTACGCCCGGGCGGCTCACAGACCACATCAGCCAGACCCCAGGGTTCAGCCTGGCACAGCTCCGCTTCCTGGTGAGTCCACTCCACCCCTCTCCATCTCCCTCTGAGTGCAGGGTCCATGACAGCCCTAATTCCTGCTTTGTGCTTCCCTGGTACTTAAAATGGGTCTCTGCTGGAATGGGCCTGGTCTATGCTCCAGGTTGCTCAGGCAGTGGTCTCAAGAGTCATAAATTCATAGAATGGTAAGGTTGGAAAGGACCTTCAAGATCATCCAGCTCCAACCCCACTGCCATGGGCAGGGACACCTCCCACCAGCCCAGCTTGCTCAAAGCCTCATCCAGCCTGGCCTTGAACACCTCCAGGGAGGGGCCATCCACAGCCTTCCTGGGCAACCTGTGCCAGTGTCTCACCATCCTCACTGCAAAGAATTTCTTCCTGCTCTCCAGTCTTAATCTGCCCTCCTCAAGCTTTTATTCCAACTCATGACACACAAGCACCCACCCACTTCCTCTTCTTCTTTAGTCTCTTGCAAGCACAAACTCAAGAGCAAATCCTTTACAGTCAGGGTAAATCATCAGACCATAGCAGACTGCTGTGTGGGAGTCTGTGCAGAGACTCATTTGCCATCTTCTTTGGGATGCAGGGAATTTTATCCCTGATTTGGAGACATGGATTGAGTTTAAGTGCAGGTTAACTTGTGTGCATCTTAGCAGCCAGACTGATGTTCGAGTCACTTAAAAGCAGAATTGACTTTTGGGGTAGAAACTTCTTTGTTCATTTGATTTTTGGTGGCATTTCAAAAGGCAAGTAAAAGCTGCCTAATGCTAGACAGTATTGGACAAGTAGTGGCTTTCATCCTTGTGCATCCAGGTCATAGATGAAGCTGACAGGATGATTGATGACATGCACCAGAACTGTCTGAACCAAATTGTCAGAGCTGCATTCCAGGCAGGAAATGACTCTGGCTCCAACATGCTTTTTCAGAGGACCAAACCAGGGCCTCTAACAGCAGCCAGGTAAGTTAGCAAATGCGTTTCTTTGAGCTGGGGGCACAGACAGCAGCACATAGCTGTCGTTGTGCTGCTTCACAGGCCTCTCACAGGCTCTCCCAAAGCTTGCTTGCTCTGAGGACTGCCTGCCAAAGCAAGGAGATGTTTTCTGAAAGCTTGAAAAAAGCAGGCAGTGAATGGCTGATGCTGAAGGATGTCTTTTAGTCTAAAGCCTAAGTATTATATTCTCCAAGCTCTCCTTAAGCAGGCTAAAGGAGCACCAAAAGAATGCAGAGATGCTGCACACCTGTGGTTCCTTTGCATAGCAACTGCAGGCATGCCCTCTGCCAGGCTGAGGAATGGATTTGAAGGAAAAGCCTTGGGATTTACTGTCTGCAGCTGCTGGTTTCATGCAGCATGGTAGAAATGTGTCAGCAGCACTGGTGACCAAGGAAGGAAGCAGCTGGGATGAGGACATGGGTTGCTGGGGTGCAGGGATGTGTGATGGGGTGACAGATGGAGGTTCTGCAGTTGGCTGAGAGTGTTGATCAATTCCAAATGTGCACACCATAAAACAGGGGGAAAAGAACCTACAGGAGAGGCACAGGGCAGGAAAAGGACATCAGAAGGAGTTAATTGCTTCCCTCATAACATCTGAAAGCACTTGTGGAGGAACTGCTTTGCCCCATCCCCAAAGCTCAGTTTCCCTGTGCTCTATTTCAGCTCCTGCTCTCCTCAGATACCCTTACAGAAACTGCTGTTTTCAGCCACACTGACCCAGGACCCAGAGAAGCTACAGCAGCTGGATTTATTCCAGCCTCACCTCTTCACATCTGTCTACTCTGAGCAAAAAGCACTTGGAGATGTACCAGAGACTGAGCAGGATCCCAACAGCAAATACACACTCCCCGAGGAGCTCTTGGTACATGAACTCTCTTGGCTATAGATTGTGCTTGAAGATTGTTTACCTGTGGAGCATTAGTTGGGTTCTGAACCTGCTAACAAAAATGTGGCTCCTTGTGCTGGGCAAAAGTGCCCTGGGGGTTATTGATGACCCAGAGAGCTCCAGCTCTGTGCATTTGTTTCTCCTTCCTTAGGGGTCATTTGGTTAAGGCTGGGTTATTTGGTTTTAATTCAATTCTCTTTGTGCAGAATTAAGTTTCCCAGAAAAGGGATACAAAGCAATAATGATGCAGTAGCCTTTGTCAGCTGTACTTAAAGCATCAGTTTCAAGACATGTATAGAATCATAGAATGGTCTGGGTTGGAAGGGACCTCCAAAGCTCATCCAGTCCAACCCCCTGCACTCAGCAGGGACATCCTCCACTAGAGCAGGTTGCTCAAAGCCTTGTCCAGCCTGACCTTGAATATCTCCAGGGATGGACCTCAACTACCTCTCTGGGCAACCTGTTGCAGTATTCCAGCATTATCATGCTGCAGAACTTGTTCCTAACATCCAGTCTCAATCTGCTCTTCCCTCGTTTCAAACCATTGCCCCTGGTCCTGTCCCTGTAGGCCTTTGGGGACAGTCCCTCAGCAGCCTCCTCGTAGCCCCCTTCAGGTGCTGTAGATGCAGGTCACTCTGTAGACCAGAAGGCAGTGCACATTCTTACTTGCTGTGGAGAAGTGAGAACCCATGAACCACTCAGATCTCTCATCTCCACCTTGTCTGGTATCCTCCCAGCCTGTAACTGTGACTTGCTCTGTGTGACCTGCTTTAGGTGGTCCTGCTCTGGCAGGAGATTTGGACTGGATGAGCTTTGGAGGTCCCTTCCAGCCCCTGACATTCTGTGATTGTAAAGAGGGTGGCATTCTGGGGTCTGATCTTGCTGCTGTTAGTCAGTTGTAAAACTTGCAAGCCTGCGTAGGTCAGAGGTGGTGGCTTTGAGAGCAGACAGGCTTGGCAGGAAGCCATTTCTCTCTCTGAACTTCTCCCCTGTTGGCTGCAGCAACTTTACATGCCTTGTGATCTGAACTCCAAGCCTCTGATCCTCTTGCATTTCATGCTGACAATGAAATTCACTCGAGTGCTGTGCTTTACCAACTCCAGGGAGGCTTCTCACAGGTGAATATATCCCCGAGGGCACTGTGGGTGTAAGCTGTTGTTGTTGGGGAGGTCATGAAGTTGCTGCTTCTCTCCCATTTACCTACAGGTTGTTCCTGCTGATCCAAGCCTTTGGTGGTGTCCCTGTGGCTGAATTTTCTTCTCGGTTATCTCCAAGCGAGCGGCAGAGAACCATGAAGGAGTTTGAGCAAGGGAAAATACAACTGTGAGCATCTGAAAGCAGTTTCCTGCCTCTCTTCCAGAGTAGGCTGTTTGCAGTGTGAAAAGTGAGGTAGAACCAAGAACACAGTTAAATGGGGACCTCTTCTGCAGTCAGAATGGGTGTGAGACTTGGACTCGTGGCTGAAGCTGTTTAGCCCAGCTGTGATTGTGATGTCTCTGTTTTACTTTATAACAAGCAGGAGATGGAACTGCTTAGTCATATAACTCCCAAAACATGGGCAGCTTCTCAAGCTTAATGTGTGTGCTTGGCATCTGGTGCTTGCTGCAAGGAAATGATGCCAGTGCTAGAACTGGAGATTAGGAGGAAATTCTTTGCAGTGAAGGTAGTGAGACACTATAACGGGTTGCCCAGGGAGGTCATGGATGCTCTCTGGAGGTATTCAAGGTGAGGTTGGATGAGGCCTTGGGCAATGTGGTTCAGTGGAAGGTGTCCCTGCTTGTGGCAGGAGGCTTGGAACTAGATGATCTTTGAAATTCCCCTCCACCCTAAACCAATCTATGAAGATGCAAACACTCAGTAACTTTTGAAGCACAGCAGTTGGTGCCAAGCCTGTAGGGGTGGCAGAGGTCAGAGGCTGGCTTGCCCACTCTGAGCAGAGATTAGCAAGGGTTGTGCTGTGTACACTTGTGTCTGGGTGTGTGTAGTGCAAGAGGTGTCTCCTGAAAATGATTCTGCATTTCCAACCAGGTTAATCAGCACAGATGCCACTGCCAGAGGGATTGATGTGAAAGAGGTGAACTATGTCATAAACTACGACGTGCCGCAGTACATCAGGACCTATGTTCACAGGTGAGCTCACTGGGAGCCAGGCAGGTGCCTGAGCTTGGCTTACTGGGGAATACATAGCAAAGGTGACAGGTACTTAAAGGAGTGACAGGTACTTAAAAGAAACCCAAAGGTTTCATTTTTTGTTTAATAGCACTGCAATCAAACCGAAGCCCTTAGCATGACTGGAGCAATGCAGTGTTGGGACAGCATTAACACCCTGTTAGAGAGAAGGTTTTACAGGAGCTAGGAATGCTGTCCTGAGCTGCTGGCTTCCTAGGTGGTCAGCAAACTGCAGTGGCTCACCTGTGAATGAGCCATGGAAGTGTTCAAGGCCTGATGACAGGACAAGGGGCAAGGAGTGGCAGCTGAGGCACAGGAAGTTTCATTTAACATGAGGAGGAATTTTTTCCCCTGTGAGAGTGACAGAACCCTGGAACAGGCTGCCCAGGGGAGTTGTGGAGTCTCCTTCTCTGGATATATCCAAGACCTGCCTGGATGGGTTCCTGTGTGATCTGCTCTAGGTGATCCTGCTCTGGCAGGGGCTTGGACTGGATGAGCTTTGTAGGTCCCTTGCAGCCCCTGACATTCTGTGACTCTGTCACACATAGCTGCTCCAAAAAATTGGGATCCAATACTGACAGTGGCTGTGTGGGTTAACTGCTGCTGCTTCTGTTTCAGAGTTGGAAGAACAGCTCGTGCAGGGAAAGGGGGTGTTGCCTTCAGCTTGGTCCTTAGGATTCAGGTATGTGGTTGGTGTGGGATGGGTTTGTTGGGTAAGGATGCACACAGGGGCATAAGGAAGATGAAATTCATACTAGTTCCTACCTTCTCTGGCCAGCTGAGCTTTGTACTTGGAAACTTCACTGCTTTCCTCACTAGGCAGCACTGGCCACAGTGTACTCATCTTCTAGCTGATCAGCCATGGGCTGGCTCTTCTCCTCCTTTGCTCTTGTGAGACCCCACCTGGAGTCCTGTGTGCGGTTCTGGAGCCCTCACCACAAGAAGGACATGGAACTGTACAGAGGAGGCCACAAAGATGCTCAGAGGGCTGCAGCAGCTCTGCTATGAGGACAGGCTGAGAGAGTTGAGGCTCTGCAGCCTGGAGAGGAGAAGGCTTCCAGGAGACCTTGGAGTAGCCTTCCAGGATATGAAGGGGGCTACAGGAAGGCTGGGGAGGGACTGTTGACAAGGGCTTGTAATGCCAGGACAAGGAGGAATGGGTTTGAACTGGCAGAGGGGAGATTGAAACTGGATGTTAGGAAGATGTTCTTTGCAGGGAGGGTGGTGAGACACTGGCACAGGTTGCCCAAGGAGGTTGTGGAGCACAGAAGCAGAGAATGTGATCTTTGATCATATTCTGTGCTTCTGTGCTCCACAACCTACCTGGAGGTGTTCAAGGCCAGGTTGGATGTGGCCTTGAGTGACCTGTTCTAGTGGGAGGTGTCCCTGCCTGTGGTGGGAGCTTGCAACTGGCTGAGCTTTGAGGTCCCTTCTAACCTAAAGCATTCTGTGATTCTCCTGTGTCTGTTCTGGTACACAGGAGCGAAGGTTCCTGCGGATGTTGAGGGATGCTGGCATCCAGGACATCCAGAGGCAATCAGTGAAGGGCAACTCCTTAAAGCCTTTGGTGCAGCAGTATGAGGAAGCTCTGTGTAAGCTCGAGAAGACAGTCAAGGTAATGGAAGTGGGGAGAAAAGGAGATGCATAACTCCTGGAGTTTATTGCAGCTCATGATTAGCACAAGTTTTAGCACCCAGGATCCTTCCCTTTAATGGAGACGTTCTGAAGTCTCTCTGAAATAGTCAAAAAGGGTGGGGAGGGTAGGAAGAGGTTTTCATTTAAAAGAAAGGTAGGTGGCATCCCTGCAGGTCTGCAGGACATGTAGATGTGGTGCTTAGGGACATGGTTTAGTGGTGGCCTTGGCAACATTAGGTTTATGGTTGGACTCTATTAAGGGTCTTTGCCAGCCTAAGTGATTCTGTGCTTTGGTTGGTGATGTTTATCTTCCTGTTCTGCCTTTATCTCTGCCACTGGGATTTTGGCAGCTACCCAGAGGAAATCAAAGCACAGAGGTTAAATGACTCTTCACTGTCATTTCAGTTTTAAGACTGTAAGTTAGGGATATGCTGGCTTAGAAGTTAGGAATACCAAGCTAGGGAAGCATTTCCTGCAGACCTTCCTCTATACAGCAGTGGGAAGGTTGAGAGCCTTCAGGCTAAAGCAAGGTGCACAGCTGAGGGGTCCGTCGCAGGCTCTCCTGTGCTGTGTGACTTGGGCAAGTGTTCTGCTAATCTGAGGATGCCTGATAAACATCTCCTCTTGAAAAATGATGATTCTGAGCTGTGGAGCAGGAATGTTAGAGAAGTGGAGAACAAAGTATTATTAAATTGTCCCCGAAGTCCCTTCTGTGTGAGCCCTGAGGCAGGGAGGAGCATCTTCAGTCACCTTCTCACCTTCCATTTTGAACAGAACGAGCGAGCACAGAAGCGAGCCTGAATGAAAGGAAGCTGAGAAGTGTGTCCTGTGGCTCTGAAGCTGCTCGGTGGGGGAGGTCAGGGACTGCCACCCAGCACAGAAGTACTCCATGAATGCACTGAGTGTGCTTGCTTCCTGAACCTTAGCATATTCAAGTAAGCAATTCTGGGCTGCATTTCCCTTTCAAGGACACTGCAAGCAGAGTTCAGGTACTGGTTTAAAAAAAACAAAGATAATTTTTGAGATACTCCTATCTGGAAGAGAACTTTGCATCCTGTTCCCACTGAGGTGTGGAAAGCTACCAGCAGTGCTGAAAGGAGCCACAAGGCAGCTCCTGGTCTGCAGGGGTCGGGGCTGTGCCCTTCTTGCCTCTGGACAGGGCCAGCTCCTGCCTCAGGCTTGCTGCACAAGCAGCTCGATCTGCAAATGCACAGAGACCTGTTCAGTGTCTCTGGTCTGGCTGAAGAGCTGCTGGAGGCTCAAGTGGCTGCAACTTTGAAATAACTGCTCTGTGGTTTCATAGCAATGTCTGATGAAGATTTCTGCTTAGAGGGATGGAGCAGGTGTTAAAAGTCTTTTTCACTTCTGCACTCCTGTGCCCTTCTTGTCACCTCCTTGCCCACCGTGTTCCTTTCCCCCGCTCAGTGCCAGTGGGACCAGCTGGGTGGATCGTTTGGTTGGTGTTAACGCAGACAACACTGGTGTGCAGTGTCAATGTCCTGGAGTCAGCACATAAGCACTGTGAGCCATGGATCTGTCTGGCACAGCCTGCTGATACTTCCAGCTGCCCCTGGCAGGAGGCTTAAGAACTACCAGGTAGCTGCAGCCTTGCAACTACCCTCCAGGACCTTCATTAGGAAATAGCTCAGCTCTGGATTATTTAATAAACCAAAATAAAGCCACGACAGCATTAGCAGAGCATTACTGGAGCAAAAGGAAGGGTTGGGAGCCTGGGAGAGATGGGTGTCAGGAGGGTGGTTGCACCTTGTAAAGCCAGGAGCTAAGTGGAGCTGCTTTATAGCAGTCGAGCAGTAGCTGCCCTCCTGCTCTGTAACTGCTGCTTTGTGAGGGAGCTGCTGCTGCTCAGCCTGCACAGACTCAGGCTGAGGGGAGACCTCACTCTCTACATCTCCTTGCAAGGAGGTTGTAGTGAAGTGGGGGTCAGACTTTTCTCTCTAGTAACAAGCAATAGGACAAGAGGAAACAGCCTAAAATTGTACCCGGGGAAGTTTAAGTTGGATATTAGGAAATATTTCTCCACTAAGAGGGTTGTGAGGCACTGGGAGAGGCTGCCCGGGGAAGTGGTGGAGTCACTGTGCCTGCAGGGAGCGAATTGCTGTGTAGATGTGGTTGGTGCTGAGGGGCACGGGTGATGGTGATCTGCTGGTGCTGCCTTATTGGATGAAGGTCTTGAAGATACTTTGCAACCCAAATGAATCTCCAAGCAATTAAGGGCAGTAATTAAGCCGCAGTTGAAGCTGGCAGGGACTGGCTGGACCTCCGTCCTGGAACACGGCCATAGCTTCCGCTCTACGGAACCGCGGGGGGCAGCGGAGCTCACGCTGGAGTTGCGAGGAGCGAGCAGAGCTCTACCCGCGATGGCAGCAGCCCCAAGAGCCTGCAGGGATGCTGCCGCTGCGCTCCGCCCCGCGGGAGGGCCCAGGGCCGCCCCGCCCTGCCAGCGGAAAACGCGGCCGGGACCGCGGCCGGGTGGGACGAGAACCTGAGCAGCGGCACTAGCAGTAGCACCTGAGCAGCAGCATGGGGCTGGAGCTGTACCTGGACATGCTCTCGCAGCCTTGCCGAGCCGTCTACATCTTCGCCCGCACCAACAACATTCCCTTCGAGTTCAAACGCGTGGACCTGCTGAAGGGTGAGCGGGGCCGGGGGCGGCAGCGCTGGGGGCGTCCTGCGCCGGTGACCGAAGCCGCTGCGGAGGGCAGGATGCCGCAGGGTGGCCCTCAGCGGCAGAATGTTCCAGATGCTGAGACGAAAACAGGAGCTCCTTTTGCCCAGAAACCCCGGCTTGTGGGAGCAGTTCTGGTGCCAGTACTGCCCTGCGCTCCTGACCCCGCACTGCTCTGTGCCAGGCATGAAACTGCCCGCGGGCAGCAGGCAGTGGTGCCAAGCACGCAGGCCTGCTCTGCTGGGAAGGAACCTCAGGCCGCGCCGGATCCGAGATGGTTGCGCAGCTGGAGGAGGAGCAAATCAGCAGGGCTGGGACGCTGCAGCAGGGGCGGGGACAGCGATGGTTTGTGTTGCTGCCTCTGCTCCAACCTCCGCGGAAGTCTCTGCACTGAGGGAAACGGCAGCGGCTGCAAGCTGACAACACAGGGCACAGCTCCTGTTGCTATGCAGCACTTCTTGATTGCTTATAAATTAAAGGAGACTCTGATGTGCAGTCAGAATCAGGAAGGTGGGGTCAGGTGGTCCCTACACACTCCCGATGTGTCCTGACCATCACTGCCCAGTAAAAGCTCTCATTTTCATCCTCAGGGCAGCACAGGACAGAGGAGTTCCAGAAGGTGAACATGCTGATGACAATTCCTGCACTGAAGGAGGATTCCTTCACCTTGGCAGAGAGGTGAGGCTCAAACAAGATCAACCCACGCTGCACTATTGCTCATCCCAGTGCCTGGCTTCTGCCAGGGCCCTCTTTGGTCTCTCCTGGCACTCCAGCCCAGGTAGTTGTTTGCCTCTATCCTGCCTGTGCCGCTTGTCTGTGCCACAAGCCTGTAGTGCAAGAGAAACTTTCTCCTGTAAGCAATTTGAAGAGCACTGCTCGGGAAGGAATCTGTGAGTTGCTGCTGCTTGGAGCCAGCTTGCACCCAGGCAGTGTTTGAGCTCAGCTCCTGTCCCTGTGTCCCCTGCTCTCTGCCTTCAGCTGGAGGCCACTGCAGCGCATCTGACGTGAGGCAGCGCTGCTGGATAGCTAAGGCAGTGCCCAGCTCTGCTTTGCTGTCAGCTCATTCTGTGGCTCACACTGGCTCCAAGACGTGGATGGGAACTGCACAAGCAGACCTCCTCTGTCTTGCCTGGCTGATGGATCAGAGAGTTGCTGACCCTGGACAGCCAGCACAGACTCCCTCATGTGCTGAGCCTGGCTGGCAGCTGTGTGCTGTGGCTCTGCCTGACTCAGATCAGGTTTAAGTGGCTTGCTGGTGCAGCAGTGCAAGCTCTGGGGGAAGAAGGCAGGACAGAGTGCTGTAATCTCAGGTGCTCAGCTCAGGCTCTGGCTTGCTCTCTGCTCAGCATTGCCATCCTGCTGTACTTGGCCCGGAAATTCAAGACTCCTGATCACTGGTACCCAGCTGAGCTGCAGAAGAGGGCTCGGGTTGATGAGTACCTGTCCTGGCAGCACACCACCATGCGTGCGAAGGCGAATGATTTGTTATGTTACAAGGTAAGAGGATTGGATACCAGAAATGAAATGCAAGGAGCTGTGAGAGCAGTGGCCCAGGAGGTACCTTCTGTGTACAGGACTCTTCTAAGCAATAGACAAAGCAGTTTGCAAGCTCCACTCAGCTGGTGAGCTATCCTTAGAAGGTGATAAGTGGGAGGATGTGGGCTCAGATTGGAGGGAAATACAAAAGCAACTTGTTTCTCCTCCCTGCCAGATGCTGCTGCCTATCTTCACAGGCAAGCCAGTTCCTGCAGAGAAAATGCAGAGTTTAACTGAGGAGCTGAATGTGGTCCTCAACCAGTTTGAGCAGAAGTTCTTGCAGGATAAGCCTTTCATCGCAGGCACTGAGGTCTCCTTGGCAGACCTCCTAGCACTGGAGGAGATCATAGAGGTGAGTATCACTCCAGCACTGCTGGATATGGAGGCTGGCTTGTGGGCAGGCCAGGCTAAGGTATGGCTGCTGCACCACCACCTCTTCAGTGGCAGATCTTTCTCCCTGCTGTCAATTCCTAAGTGGAGTTAAATCTTGTTCCTTTTTGACTTTGGCCACAATTGAGTTTGCCAGGGAGCACCTCCTTGCAGACAGTTCTCTCTAGGATCCATTTCACTGCAGAGAAATGCAGATGCTTGGAAGAGATGAGTGCCTCATTTTGGCCCCAGCCCTGCTGAATGTGTTGCTTGACTCACTCCCAGGTTCTCTTCATCTCTATCTGCAGCCTCTGATTGTTGGCCACGACCCCTTTGAGGGGAGGCCGAAGCTAGCAGCGTGGCGCAAGCGGGTGGAAGGAGCAGTGGGGCAGCAGCTCTGCCAGGAAGCTCATGGAGTGCTGATGGACCCCAGCAACCTCTCTGCTGACAAGTTCACACCCGAAATTCTGGAGCTTTGGAAGAAGCTCTACTTGAAGTAGGAGTCCTAGCACTAAGGTGTTGTATTTTGTGCTTTCTTTTTGTAGTATTTCAGCATTTCTAAGAATCCTTCCCCAAAGTGCACTTCAGGCACAGCTCTTCTGCAACTTAGAAAGGAAGAGAACTGCATCTTAGTCTGCACTCAGCTGCTTTTCTCTCTTGTCTACTACAGCCGTCGATTGCAGCCCTATAGGCCTTTCCTTATGTTCCAACACCACTGCATCTGCTTGAGGACAGAGGCTATTCGGCCCAGGTGGGAGCTTGGGCCAGTCAGAACTGTCCTTTCCATCCCTGTGTTGAGTTTTCCAGGCACTGTAGAATGTACAAAGGTCTCCTGGGGGTGTGGTGGAGCAGATCTGTCTGAAACAAGAGAAAATCACTGAAAATGGCTTTCACTTTGCAAAATGTCCAGCTGAAAGATTTTTTTTTTTTTTTCTCCTTACCGAATGTCCCCAGCCCTTGGTGTGAACCCTGGTAGGGCTCTCAGAGCACCCAGTCACTAGAGGCAGCTGTATCCCTGTGCAGGTCAAGGGACATAGCAAGAGGAGAGCTCTCCATGTACCCAGGGGAGGCCTCCAAATGTTGGCAAGGAGGCCAGTCCCTGAATAATGATCCTCAAACACAGACTCATGCTTAGCCTGCAACGAACAGCCTGCACAGCTGACAAAAGCTGCTTGTCTAGGTGAAGCTGCTGCCAGCCACATGCTCTGGCAACCCTACCAGTCCTCTGTCCTTTCCCAGTGTGGCTTTGTCACCCTGGTGCAAGCCATTGACCAGGCTCTCTGCACCACACTGGGCCAGCCCCGGGGCGAGCAGGCTGCAGGGTGTGGGCTGAGTAACACCCCAGATGCAGTTCATGTTCTGCTGTGTTGTGTTCTCCAGTAAAGTCACTGCTTACACTTGCCACAGGTAGCTCTGTGGGGGTTTGTGAACAGGGTTTGGAGGGAAGCAGCCGCACCTGTGTGGCACCATCACAACCTCTCACCTCTGTCCCTTTGTTCTCCTCTTGCCTTCCTATCCGCCTGTCCCTGCAGTCTTCCATTTCCAGGTGTGAGCCATGAGGAGGGTTCCAGTTTGTAGATCCTGTTCCTCCTCCTGGTCAAGCTCTGGTTGTGTCTGGATGTCCTGTTGTCCCTTGTGGCTGTCACACCACCCAGGTGTGGCTGTGTAGTGTGCTGGCCGTGAGATGTCACCTTGATGCAAGTCAGCTTACTGCAGTGCTCAGAGCAGGTGAAAGCAGCTGCTCAAAGCAGTCTCACACATCCTTCCAGCTGGACCTGCTGGCTTTGGAGAATGAGGTAGCTGTCTCCTCTGTGCTGGCTTCCAGAGTAAACCTGCCCTTTAGTTCAGAAGGACACCAAGAAGCACAGCTGGCAGTGCACATCCCTGAGCCAAAGCAGCCAAACAAGGCCCTTTTACTTTCCACTCCTCCAACTTGCAGGAAATCCTAAATGTCAGCACTGAAAAATCAGATCTGCCCCCAAGCCCTTTCAGTTCCAGTGCTGACACAGGCAGGGATGTTTGTCTTCTTGGCTGTTTTTGTGTTGGTGAGTGTGCTGAGGAGAGCCCATTGCAGGGCAGCTGGCAAAGCTGGTGACTGCAGCTTTCTTCTTGCCCTGTGGGCACTGGCATGGTTGCTGCCTGAGCACTCTGTCTGTGCTGCAGAAGCTTGCCTGCAGTGTTAATCCTCAAGAAAATGGTCTGATTACACTGTTCTGCCAACCACTTCCTTTCCTCTAGAAGGTGTAGCTGGCCACAACCACTAAAGTGTTGCCAGAGCTGCCCCACCTTGCTGCACACTCTCCTCTTAGCACGGACTTTGCCTAACTTCAGACTCCTGACCTGCAGCTTTGCCCTTTCTTGTAAGAAGCAAACTTCCTGCAGGCACAGTAGATGCCTCACGCAGCTTCTGCTCAAGCAGAAGCAGAGAACTAATCAGACCCAAAAGCCTAATCCACAGAGCACTAATGGTGACTGGCCTCAGACTGTGTTTGGTGGCAGAGTGTTTCTTCATACACACCTGCAGGGTCTTGAGACAGGGCTGCTGTGCCTGCAAAACCATCACATGAGCCAAAGCAAATAAAGTGCTTTTCATTTTTTCCCTTGTTTCTGATAGTTGCAGCACAAGGGCTCCATGTAAGAGTCTTCAGCCAATTTTCTACTTGTTTGAATAAGACACAAGTTCCTCTAATGCCACCCACTGTGTGCTCCTGCAAGGAGCTGCCCTCAAAGCCACGTTCAGAGCTGGCTGCTGCTGCACAAAGGGCAGGCACAGACACACTGCCTCACTCCAGCATGGGCACGGTGACAGGAGGAGGTTTTGTATTTTTCCCGTGGCCTCTGCCTGCTGTAGGCCCATCTGAGCTGCAGGTTCACTCTCCCCACGCAGTGGCGTTTTGGGCCCTTCTATGCACGCAGGACAAAGCTCCCCCGAGCGACTCCTTGGGTGGCAACAGAGCTGTACAATAGCTAAATCTGCCCTGCTTGTTTGCTCTGAACTGTGCAGATAAGGCACCTCTCGTCCTCGTACTTTGCCTTTTGCCGTCCCTCCACCTCCCCCATTGCGCTCGTTTGCGTCCTTTGACCTTGGACGGTTCCAGCTCCCAGGCTGAGAGCCCCAAGAGCTGCCTGCCAAACTGGGAGGTTGTGCAAGAGTTGTGCCTGGCTCAGTGCAAGGTTTGTTCAGTGTCAGCTCTCCGTCCACCCGCATATGCAGAGGGGCTACACCTCCAGCCACAGCTGAGTGTGCTGCTCCCGGTCAGTTTCCTGCCAGGGGCTATTTGGAAAGGAGTGAGAGAGCCTGCGAGCTCTAGAAAAAAACGAAGCTGGGATGCAGAAAATGGGAGGAGTGTTTAAAGAACAGATACACATCCTGAGACTTCTGTAAAACAAGTAACAAATGAGCTGCAAAGCTTACTGCAGTTTTACTGTGTTCTGTTTCCCAAAAAGGTGGTAAAGTACAGGCAGCAAAAATTAACCTTGATGTGAGAGAGGCAGCTGAAAACAGGGTGCTAGAAACCTAGAGTCAGGAATGAAGCATACCAGTGCCACATAACATGACCAGGTACAAATATCTGTGGGGGCTCTGCAGCGCTGACAGCAAACTCGAGGAAAAGTTTCAAGAAGGAACATGTCCAGGAGGCAGATGAAAATATCTTTGAAATCTAGATAGGAATAATGGAACAACTGAATGAACCACAGAGCAAGTGAGCCAAGGGTGCCAGTCCTGCTACCCACCACCGAGATTAACAAACTCTTCCCACTGGTAGCTCAGGGATCTGCAACCATTCTGAAGCACAAAGACTTCTCCAAGTATCACCTGTGCAGAGCCATATTCACACTGCTTTTCTCCACTCCTTTAAGTCGTCTTTGCACTGAAGGAGTTTGACAGGAGTTTGAAGCTCCTGCCACAGCACCCTGCAAGCTTTCCTTCTGGTGTGCTGGTGCTGTGTGCAGGTGCTCTGGAGGGGAACTGAAAGGTGTGCAGAGCCCCTCTGCCTGTTCAGGCCAAGAAACTGAAAGCCTCTCATTGTGCAGTTCTCAATCTGAACAACTCTGGAACAGATGAGTGGTGCAGCAGACTCAATACTTCATGTTGAGATGGCAGCTTGGTCACTGGACCCTGGCAGACCAAGGGGTCTAAACACTAAGCCCCATTCCTGGGGAGCTCTCAGAGCTGCAGTCCTGGGGAAGTGGCCTAAAGGGAAGCACCTGAAAGAGTTCCAGGTGGTAATTTCTCAGTCAGCAGTACCCAGCCTTTCCACCACCCTCCATAATGACCCTTTACACGAGTAAAAGAGAACTGATCCTTCGGTTCCCCCTCCCCGGGATTCCTGCAGCTTGTTCCAAGGATTGGTGTGTGACACAGGAGCTCTCTGGTGCAGCAGTGATAAGGAAGTGTCAGCTGAGCCGAGGGAGGTTGACTGGGGCTGACTTCGCCCTGAGTGGTTCGGCTGCTCTGTCTTTCAGAGTCCCAGCAGTCCAAGGCTGCGAAGGGGGAAGCACAGCCCCAGCTCGCTCAGACCTTCGCACCAACCTCTCACTCGAGGACCCCTGAATTGCTGTCGCTTGTAGTTTAATGTGGCTGGGATGTCCTTCCCCTGTCTTGAGGTCTTGAGGTCTGTGGTAGTGGGTTGGANCGGCGGGGCCGGGGCGGGCGGGGGCCGCGGGCTCAGCGCCCCTCTCTTGGCTCTTGGCAGAATCGGTGCTGGGGAAGAAGCCGGCGGCGGGGAGTGGCGCGGAGCAGCCCCATGCAGGTGAGCGGACGGGAGGGGAGGGTACCCCCGCCTCGGGCACCGGCGTCCCGGGGATCCGTCCGGCGGGCAGCGAGGGAGCGAGCCCCGCTGCGGGAGGCTGTCAGCACCCGGCGCTGTGCCGCCATCCCCGGGCCCGGCTGAGCCCCCGGGCAGAAGGACCCCGGGCCCGGGTGGCGCTGCCCCACGAGTTATTAGCTCTCATGGCCCCAACGAGCCGCTTCGCCTGCCCGACGGGAGGGCTGCTGAGCCGGACAGGACTGTGCCCATAGGAGCGTCCGGAGCGCTCCAGATCAGCAGCCGTGCGAGGGGACTCTCCCGGCCGGGGCAGCGTCAGCCCCTGTTCGGCAAGGGCCTTGGCCAGCCGAGGCAGGGAACGCCGGACCCAAGGGGGTGGCAGAATCCTGGAGTTAGCGGAAAAGGGAGATCACCTGCTTGTGAGAGGGATGCGGAGCTCCGAGCAGGCTTCTCCGCGGTCTCACCTGGTGTCCTCTCACTTAGGGACTCGTCCTGACAGGTGAAGCCTGCCCGGGCTCGCACGTCAGAGCCGCGGGCGGTGCCAGCCCCCGGGAGCGCTGCCTGGCCCGCGGGTAACCGGAGGAGTGCTGAACGTGCGCTGCCGAGGAGCCTCAACGCCCTGGTCTGGCCATGCAGCTCTTCTTCCCAGAGCGGCCTCCTGGCTGTGCCTCGTCTCTTCTTGTGGCTCCCCGAGGAATGTTCCTCCAGCCCTTGCTAGCGAATCAGTCACAGTTGACAGCCGAGGGGTGCTCTGGGGCAGAGCGCTCAGCAGAAGCACTCAGCTGTTCAGACCTGTCCAACTGTACCAGAAAACTGTTGCACATCTACATAGTGCATTTTCCTAGGAAATTGTTACTTTTTTTCCCCTGAGGCAAAGCATAGCTCTTTGGAATCCTTGGCAGAGGGATGGTCAGGCAGGGATGTAAATGCCNTGATACTGTGATACTGTGAACGTGCCCTGAACGGCCAGGACTACCCACCCCTGTGGGACAGGGGATCCCGTGTCCCCGCACCGCGGCTCCGTCCCCCGCCGGAAAGGCTCTCCCGGGGTCCTCCGCCGCTTCCCCTCCCCGCGGGACCCTCAGTCGCTTTCCTCTCCTTGCCCCGAGACCCCCCCCCCAGGGAGCAGACTCCGCTGCCCCACGACCCCTCTTCGCACCAGGGGCGGATCCGCCTCCCTACTCGCAGCCACCGCCCGCCGGGGGCGCGTCTGCCGCCGGCGCTGCCCGGGGGAGGGCCCCCAGCCGCCCCCCGCCCGCGAACGGCTCGGCCCCCAACTGCCCACGCGGGGCGGCTCANGCGTCAGCCCCTGTTCGGCAAGGGCCTTGGCCAGCCGAGGCAGGGAACGCCGGACCCAAGGGGGTGGCAGAATCCTGGAGTTAGCGGAAAAGGGAGATCACCTGCTTGTGAGAGGGATGCGGAGCTCCGAGCAGGCTTCTCCGCGGTCTCACCTGGTGTCCTCTCACTTAGGGACTCGTCCTGACAGGTGAAGCCTGCCCGGGCTCGCACGTCAGAGCCGCGGGCGGTGCCAGCCCCCGGGAGCGCTGCCTGGCCCGCGGGTAACCGGAGGAGTGCTGAACGTGCGCTGCCGAGGAGCCTCAACGCCCTGGTCTGGCCATGCAGCTCTTCTTCCCAGAGCGGCCTCCTGGCTGTGCCTCGTCTCTTCTTGTGGCTCCCCGAGGAATGTTCCTCCAGCCCTTGCTAGCGAATCAGTCACAGTTGACAGCCGAGGGGTGCTCTGGGGCAGAGCGCTCAGCAGAAGCACTCAGCTGTTCAGACCTGTCCAACTGTACCAGAAAACTGTTGCACATCTACATAGTGCATTTTCCTAGGAAATTGTTACTTTTTTTCCCCTGAGGCAAAGCATAGCTCTTTGGAATCCTTGGCAGAGGGATGGTCAGGCAGGGATGTAAATGCCAAACTGGTTGGTTTGTTTGTTTCTTTCTTTCTTTACTACTCCATAAGATCTTTTCCACTGCTTTTCTTACCCACCAGTAAGTCTCCTTCCCTGCACTCTAATTTATGCTTAACAGCGCCTCCTGAGTGCAGCCTGCCCTGCTCTTCGGCAGTGTGCACTGCTTATGAGAGTTACCCCTGCAGGCCCAGCCATACACAGAGTGTGCTCATCTCAGGGGGCATCCAGAATTAGCGACACCAGTTGCAACTGATGTTACAACTGGCATGTTGGCATCAGGGGAATGGTGAAGATGGGCCACCTAAGATCACTAAACAAAAAGACTGGCACTGCTTGCTGGAAGGGAGGCATGAGCTAATTAGACTCTTTTAAACAGCAGCTGCAGGTTTTGGCCTCTGATTCAGTGTGCTGAGCATTGGTCCCAAGGAGGCAGCCTGGGGTGTCTATACCAAGGCTTTGGTCAGTGGCACAGCTGCAGTGCAGGTCGTTTATGTCTGCACACAGAGATCTTGTAAGAGCCAAAGCAAGCAAGGTGCCATGTCTGGGCTGCCTGTGGTGCAGTCTGTGCAACAGACACTGACCTCCTTGCCCGCCTGCTGTGATGATAGGTTAGTGCCATCAGGGCACTGACCTGTTCAGTGTTCCTGCTAGGACTGCTGCAGGCTGCAGTCTGATTTGGGCTCCCCGCACCCACTGCTTACTTCTCATACTGTAGTTCCTCAGTCGACTGCTAGCAAAGCCAGCTGCAAAGGAACTCGATAGTCCAAAAGGCTGGGGGTATTTTTGGAAGCTATTTCCTGCTGCACGGTTCTCCTGCCTGCACAGCAGACACTGCCACTGCCTCCTGAGCGGGACGAAGTCTTTGGTGCTGTAGCTCACTGCCTGTTAATTAATGGCCCTTATGCATTTTGAGCAAGGGGTTTATGGACAAGGCTTCCTCTGGTCATGCTGATTTGATCAAGATCTGCACCCTGAATGTCCTGTCTCCTTCTGGAGAGCACTGAAAACAAGCAAAGCAGACACCTCACACCTTTTACATAGGTATTCCTGGACTTGTACAGCTCCCTGGCATTTATCTGCTGGCTGGCTGGCTGGACTATCTCTGTTTTCCTGACAGAGGTAGGCTGACCTGCAGAGCCAAGAGTAAGGCAGGGCAGAGGTGTTAGAGCTTCCTTGCCCCTTAGCTAATGTTCCCTGTGGCAGAGTGGTGGCTTTCATGAGCCTGCTGTTATGTTGCTGGCATTTGGGTTTTCCTCATCCCAGCAGAAACAATGGAGATGTCCTCAGCTGCCTGGATGCTGAGGGATCAGCTCTGTTGACAGCCATTTACTTTCTTTGTAAAAGCTCAGTTCCCTCTGCTCTTCAGAGACAAAGCAAAGGGGAAGAAAATGTCCCTCTGTGTGTCTATAAGCCAGTCATGTTCTTTGATTAATGAGCCACCAGGCTTCTCAGTGGCTTTCCATCATGGTTCCATCCTAGCTACACTCACTCCCTTCAGGCAAATGACTCTTTTGGTGTTGGCTGTGGGGAACAGGACCAGGAGTAGCAACCATCTGCCCTCATTAGGATGCTCTGCATGCAAACTCAACTTTTCCAGACCCTGCTTCTTTGGCAAATAGGGTTGGGGTTTGGTTTTTTTTTTTTGTTTTGTTTTGTTTTTTTAGGCTGAATTGTCTTCATCATAGCTCCTGTCTCTTTCCTCCTGTCCCAGGTACACTTCTAACCTCCAGTTTGTCTGTTCATGTTCTTAGGGCCATCAAGCCATGAAGGAGCAGGCAAAGTCAGCCTCCTGAAGAAGGTACCAGCACTGAAGGATGGAGACTTCACCCTAGAAGAATGGTAAGAACTCAGTCCTTAGGCTTCCTTGGGTGCCAGGAATCTGTGCAGCCTTTAGGAGATGCCTTTCCTGCTGAGTGCTGCAGGATCCAGAACTCACCAGCACGTTGGTTATTTTTAATAGTACAACCTCATTCACTCTCTTTCCATTTGCTGTTGGAGTTGTCTTTCAGAATGTAAACAAAGCAGCTAACTCTTGAGCTCGTCCTGAGGCAGCAACCTCAACATGGGATCACAAACACTTCTGGGGAATGTTTAAAGCTTGTAAAAGTCCCTTTTACCCTGGGGAAAAAAGGTCTGTTTATCTGAGTTAGTCACCAAGACCAAGTCAGCACCGACAGAGGTTTCGGCTGATGGGCTGAATGTGGAGGCTGCTGTCACAGCACTGCAGCATTGGAGCTCTGACAGTGTCAGCATGGTCAGAGGGTCTGCATTTTCTTCTGGCTTGTCAGCACAGGATTTCCTGTGGCATCTCTTACTGTAGCAGCAGCCTACATCTCCTTGCAGATGACTAAGATGTTTTTCCATCTGACTTCTTCTGCCAGTTAGCAAAAGTATAAACATCTGGACAAACAGAGGAAGGTTCTGTAGGCTCTGTGCTGGGACTTCACAGCTTCACAGATTGCGTTGGGTTGCAGGGACCCTCCAAGGGCATCTTGTCCACCTGCCCTGCAGGCAGCAGGGACACCTCCAGCTAGAGTAGGCTGCACAGGGCCATGTGGAGTCCAGTCTTGAATGTCCCCGGGGACAGGACCTCAACTACACCCCTGGGCAGCCTGTGCCAGTGTCTCACCACCCTCGTTGTGCAGAACTTCCTCCTGATGTCCAACCTGAATCTCTCCTGCTCCAGATCCAAACCCTTGCCCCTCGTCCTAACCCCACAGGCCCTTCTGTGCAGTCCCTCCCCAGCCTGCCTGGAGGTCCCCTTCAGATACTGAAATGCAGCTCCCTGGAGCCTTCTCTTCTCCAGGCTGAACAACCCAAATTCTCTCAGCTTCTCATTACAACAGAGCTGCTCCAACCCTCTGAGCATCTTTGTGGCTCATCCCCATGTCTCTCTTGTGTTGGGGGTCCAGTAGCTGGATGCAGCACTGCAGGTGAGGTCTCACCAAAGCAGGGAGGCAGAATCACCTGTACTGACTTCACTGGAAGCTGCAGGCCAGAGGCAGATGTGGTGGAAAAGCAACACAGCCCCCATCGAGTGCAGGGCAGGGCAGGGCAGGGCAGGGCAGGGCAGGGCAGGGAGGGATGGGTGGGAAGAGCTGAGGAGCAGTGGGGTTAATGCTGCTGCTGGCTGGTCCTAGAGGTTTGTTGTTTGCTTAGCCCAGCAGTGCTCTGCACCAGACAGTGCTGTGATTTTCCAGCAGGTGACTTTTCACGGGAGCTGAGGTGGTGAAGTTCCATCTCTGAGGTCAGTGTGAGTTAGATGCCAATGTATGGTCCCCAGGCTTCAGGGGACAGCCTGATCTGAGTGCGCCTTAGGGAAGCAGCAAGCTGAGAAGGGGCAGGAGAGGGAGCTTGGGCTAAGCACTCTGCATCAGCAGATCCAGGGAGGTTCTCCTGCTCCTTTGCTCTGCCCTGGTGAGATCTCATCTTGAGTCCTGCCTTCAGTTTGGGGCTCCCCAGTTGAAGAGGGGCAGGGATCTGCTGGAGAGAGTCCAAGGGAGGGCTATAAGGATGCTGAGGGGACTGAGCACTGCCTGGGGAGGAGAGGCTGAGGGACCTGGGGCTGCTTAGTCTGGAGAAGAGAAGACTGAGAGGGGATCTGATAAATGTTTATAACTATCTGAGGGCTGGGGGGCAGGAGGGGAGGGACAGGCTCTGCTCACTGCTGCCTGGGATAGGACAAGGAGCAATGGATGGAAGCTGCAGCACAGGAGGTTCCAGCTCAACACAAGGGGAGCTTCTTGCCTGGAAGAGTCCCAGAGCCCTGGCAGAGGCTGCCCAGAGAGGCTGTGGAGTCTCCTTCTGTGGAGCCTTTCCAGGCCTGTCTGGATGTGTTCTGTGTGCCCTGAGCTGGATTGTCTGGTCCTGCTCTGGCAGGGGGCTTGGACTGGATGAGCTCTTTGGGTCCCTTCCAGCCCCTGTGATCCTAAGCCCCTGAGGCCTCTCTTGTCTGGTTCCTGCCAAGCAGCACAGCCATCCTGCTGTATCTGAGTCGCAAGTACAACACTCCTGACCACTGGTACCCAGCAGACATCCAGAAGCGGGCCCAGGTGGATGAGTACCTCTCGTGGCATCATGCCAACATCCGGGCCAGTGCTCCCAAGACCATGTGGATCAAGGTAAGGAGGCTGACTGCTGCAAGGCTTGGGAAGTGATGGCTTCCTCCAGAACCCTTTGGAGTCTGCCATTGCTAGCTGCCAGGAGCTCTCGGAGAGGGAGCTCTTTCTTACTGCCCAGCAGCAGGAGCTGGCAAACCCAGCTCTGGTTTTGGCTCCTTTTTCTTTAAAGTAGGTCTGGTAGTGAAGGTGTCAAAGCCCAATAGACTTCCCCTGCCTGGATGCAAATGAACATGTAACAGATTGGGTGCTGCCTCCAAGGGCCTCCCTGCACAGCTCTGCACACAGGCAGAAGTTTTGCTCCTTTGCTGAGCCTGGGCTTTGCTGCTGGAAGCACAAAGGATTGCATTCTTCATGCAGCAAGTCCCTGCAGCCCCAGCAGGCTGCAAGTCAAGAAGGAGCTTTCTGCTTGGAGCACATGTGGGGGCTTCTCTGGCATGGGCTCAGGGGTAGAGACAGAGGCCACTGTCTTGGGCCAGTCTGGGTTGAGGCAAAGTGCAGAGAGTGCCCTGAGGCAGCCTGTCAGTATCAGATGATTTTGCTGGACACCTCTGTGCAGCAGCTCACCAGAGAGTCAGTGCAGTGCCCCTGGAGAGCCCCAGTGCAAAGACAGCCCCACGAGTGCAGCTCTGCTTTGGAGTTCTAGATGAACTCCACAGGATCCTTCACACAGGATCCTTCCTCTCTCAAGTGTGCCCTTGTCTGTGCCTAACAAAGCGTATCAGGACTCACTTAGCTTCTTGATTTATTGACACTGGCATTTTTGGCTGCAGAGCACAGAGTAGCAATTCACTTATGAGTCAGATTCATACAAGAGGCAGTTTCTTCCAGTCTCTGCAGGCTGTTGTTGCAGAGCTCCAAGGGGATGAAATCCAACTAATTGTTGCTGGTGATTAGATAGCCCAGACACAAGAAAGGTCTCAGAGTAACTAAGAATGGGGAAACACAAAAAGCCACCATGTAAGAGAGGGAATGTTAGGTAGGTGTGGGAGGAGACAGCCCTGAGACAGAGAAAAGGAAGAAATTGTTGTTTGAAGTGATCAGGCACAGAGATCCCATCAGGCATAACTGGAGCCATGAATTTTTCTGATTAAATAATTCCACATGTATTTGGCACAAGTCTTGTCTTGGACTCAGCAATTCCTGCTTGAATTGTGGAATGTATTAGCAGTAGTAGAAATTCAGTCTGCTCCCACCTGCCTTTAAATTTTGCTTCTCCAAAGCTACTTGCTTCAGCTGTGGTAGGTGGAGGCAGCAGAGCTGCAAAGCACTGGGCTCTGGTGGTGTGTGCACCTCTGTAGGTGGTGGCAAACCTTGTGGAAAGGCAACCACCCCCTGTGCCAGGCAGTCTGTGGAGACCAGGCCTGCACTTGCATCACTGCTCTGGAGAATTTTCCAGTGGCTTGAAGAGTGATGCTTGGGAGACCACAGAAAGGCTGCTGCAGGAATGGTGCTCACCCACTCCCAGCCTTGCTGGCTACTGGCACACAGAGGAAGCAATTTCCTGCCCCTCCAGCCAGGGTTGAGGTATTGAGGTGGTCCTCATAAGCTCCTGGCCACAGCCCCCACCAGGCCCTCCCCTCACCCTGCAGGGCAGGCAGCTGCCTGCCTGTCTGCCCCCAGCACCCAGTTACACAACAGCCGTCAGGGTGGTGGGCAGGCAGCCTCCTGACCTGCCTTGGCAGGCTGTGAAACAGGAGGCATGGCAGGGCTGACTGTGGCTAAGACCTGTCCTCCCTGGAGCTGTCGGCAGTTTTCTTTGGTAAGTGGAGTGGGAGGGCACAAGAGCTGGGCACAGAAGGAGCTAAATCCTCGGCAGCATTCTGCACGTCGCTGTCCATTAGCTGGAGGTCACTGTCACAGCAGCTCAGCAGCTCCGGGCTGGAGGTACCTGGGGCTGCAGCAGGGCAGCAGGCTGTGGCATCATCCTCTCCTGCAGCTGTGTTGCAGGGTCACTGATGATGATGATGGTGATGAGTGATTCATGAGGTATAAGTTAAACAGCCCTAACCAGATCCATAAGCAGATGGCTGACTGCTCTTAAGTCTCCTCTCTCCCCAGGTGCTGATTCCCCTCTTCACAGGGCAGCCGCTGCCCTCCCAGAAGCTGCAGGAGGTGATGGAAGGACTCTCCAGCTCCCTGAAGCAGTTTGAGGAGAGGTTTCTGCAGGACAAGGCTTTCATCATCGGCAGCCAGATCTCCCTGGCAGATCTCGTGGCCATTGTGGAGCTGATGCAAGTGAGTGCTGAGTATGGTAATGGTCCCAGGCAAGGGGAAACAGATGCTGCTGGGCAGGGAGAGGTGCAGCATGTGGTAAGGCTTCACTGGAGAGGGGAGTGAGGGCATATCTCAACAGAACAATGAGGAGATTATGGGAGTGAGTTCAGAAAACCAGCTTAAAAAAAAAAAAAAGAAAGAAAGAAAAAGCCCTGGCTGCAGCAATCTCTTTTGTTTCTCTTTTCTGACAACACTTCTTGTCCTTTTGTCCTTTGTTGTGACTTGACTTTTAACCTCCAGAGAAGGAGGCACTATGTAAACGTGAGAGGCACCAGCAGACAGATCTGATGAAACAGGAAAATGTTCCTGTAGCATTTTCTCCATACAAGAATATTCCCCTTCAGGTGGAGCCTGCCCGTGCCACATCTGGGAGATGCAAGGAAGTCTGAGCCTCAGAGCAGTCAAATGAGCTCTGTCGAGCTGCCTCTTCTCTGCCAGAATGTCAGGGCCTGGACCCTGCAGCCCAGAAGTGATTCTGCCTTCCAGTCCTGTGTACTAGAGACTGAAGCACAGCATTGTGTGCTCGAGTGGCCAGGCAGAAAGTGGGAGCTAAGGCACCTGCAACACTCAGTTCTGTGCTCTGCCTTTGCCGCTCAGCACAGCACTCAGTGCTGCAGGCTGCCTGGTTGTCCTGGGGCTGTCAGCCCTCCAGGGCTTCAGTGCTTGCCCTGAAAATCACCCACAGTGTGGCAGTCCTCTCTGCTGCTCCTAACAGCTCTCCTGGCACTCAGCAGTTGCCCTTTAAGGCACAGGCTGCCTTCTGTGCCCCCTGCACAGAGACCTTCTCCTTCCTGGCGCCCCTCACTGAGCCCTTCTTCAGTTTTCAGCCCTCTGCCTGCACCTGCAGGTACACTTCTGGTGCCTGCTGCCTCGGTGAAGTGGCTGCCCAGTGCCTCACTGCTGTCTCTTCCCCTTTCTGCAGCCTGTTGGAGTTGGTTGTGACATCTTTGAAGACAGACCCAGGCTGAGGCAGTGGCGCAGGCGGGTGGAGGACGCTGTGGGGAAGGAGCTTTTCTTCCAAGCCCACGAGATGATTCTCAATATCAAAGAACTGAGCAGCATGCAGATTGACCCAGAGCTGAAAGAGCAGCTGGCACCTGTGTTGATGAAGATGTTGAAATGAATTAAGCTACCTTACCATTTTTGCTGCCTTTTTGGTTCTTCTTAACAACTTCTCTGACCTCCACTTCTACCTGTAAGTGGCAAGAGCACTCTCAGTCTAACACTGAAACTGCAGAGGCTGCACCCCACCAGGCCTTTCCTCTAGCTGTGGGAGTGGAAGCTGGGGAAGGCTTAAGACTTGAACCATTCCATTTATACAAAAGGCTGAGGCCCTACAGGTCGCTGAAGATGTGAATCTGGGTTTTATTTCAGCCTCAGCCTTCTCAGAGTTAGCAGAGACACAAATGGTATTTGAATCACAGAATGTGAGGGGCTGGAAGGGACCTCCAGAGCTCATCCAGTCCAACCCCCCTGGCAGAGCAGCATCACTTGAAGCAGATCACACAGGAACGCATCCAGGAGGGTTCTGAATATCTCCAGAGAGGGAGACTCCACAACCCTCCATGGCAGCCTGACAAAGCTGGTCCCAGCAGAGACCTGTGCAGGATGAGTGTTGGGTTTATGTGCTTTGAACATCTGCAGCCTGATCCTCACCTTCTCAGCTCGTGTCTGCACAGACAAGTACAGCACAAAACTGCAGGGCGCCACAAAAGTGGGGGAAAAACCTCCCACAAAACCATTTAATTATTATTTAATTTATGTTTCTTTTCACTGAGGCATCCTCCTCGGCTGTCCATGTACATTCCAAGCCTCTCTTTGCCTTTAGGTTCCTGTGAGAAGTTTCTTCATACTGACCTGGAGCTGTGGTTCTCAGTGGTGGTGCAGCTGAAGCACTGCTCGCTGCCTTGCACTGTGCTCTTGGAGAGTGCTGCAGTAAAGACCAAGCCACCACAGACAGCTGAGGGTGGCCACAGCCTTTGAATCCTTGCCTGCCTGGAGTACTCTCTTGGTACTACCCAGGGAACACACTGAAAGGAAGCATTCATAGAATCATAGGATCACAGGATCATAGAATCATGGAATCAGTCAGGGTTGGAAGGGACCACAAAGACCATTCAGTCCCAACCCCCTGCCATGGGCAGGGACACCCTACCCTAGATGAGCCTGTCCAGAGCCTCATCCAGCCTGGCCTTAAACACCTCCAGGGATGAGGCTTCCACTACCTCCCTAGACAACCCCTTCCAGGCTCTCACCATCCTCCTGCTGAAGAACTTCCTTCATTCACAAAGGGTTTCCTTCATTCACCAGGATTTCTTGAAATAGGACAGCACTGAAGTACTTTGCAGTTTCTTTCCTGCAGTAATTCTGCAGCAGCCATCCACATTTCTCCTTGGAGCTGCAGGGGAGGCTAAATCTGGACGTGCTCTTCTGAGCCTGTTTTGGATGGAAGCTGACCAAGTAAGGCACCCAGTGCTGCTGAAGCAATAAGAGAGAGATTTTGTGGCATTGGGCAACATAAGCTTCACAATAGAGGGCAGAGAGCTGGTCTGGGTCTCTTTCCTGGCCGTGCCTATTTCTGTAGTTCACTTACAAACCCCTTTTGCACTGCAGCACCATTTATGGGGTAAAGCAGGACCCAACCATTCCCAGTTTCTTCAGCTGAAAGCAGCACATTGCAGAGGATGCAGACTGCTGGAACCTCCCTCTGCATATTTCTGTTCACAAGGAGCTGTTGGCCTTGCACCTTACTGTGAAATCCTTGCCCAAGAACAGTTCCTGCAAGGAGTAAATGAGTAAGTGCCTCAGGAATGGTTTCTCTCCCTAACCAAGTGGCTCCTTTGCTTCCCAGTACCACCACGTCCTGGGCAGTGAGACTTCTGCTGCCAAGTTCTACAAACCCTGATGTGTTCTGAGGTGCTTCACTAAGGTTTCTAGTCCAGAGCTTAGGGACATCTTTGAGTCCCTGCCTGGAAAGTGATTTCACTGCATGCTTCAGCTTGCATTAGCAGGAAATTCTGTGCTGCTGTTCTCTGTGAAGACAAGACCTGACTGAAGGCCTCCTCTTGGGGAGAAGCAAAAACATTAGAAGCAGGCTTAGGGTTTGTTCCCTTCCTTCCTTTTCTCCCCAAACAACAGCTGAACACCAGGGGTTTACTGATGTTTTATCAGCATGATGCTGTCAGCAACTGACTTGAATTGTCAGTGGGAATTGGTTGATGTTTGGGATCATTTTGAGAGTGGAATTGCCAGGAGGATGGTGACAAGTGCAAGTGTCTGCAGGAGGAAAGAAGCCTACCATGGTTTTCCAAAGGCTGAGCATGTTTGGGAGTCCTTGGCTGCTGTGCTGTCCTCTCTGGCTTCTCTGTTCATCCTCCTACCAACATTTGAACTGCCTGCTCCAAGACAGAGACAAGAAAGCAAACATCTTTAGTCTGAAAACTCTGGGGGGCTGTGAACACTCTTCCCTTCACACGGTGAACCCTCAAGAGCAAAGGGCATTGCTTATCAGCAAAGATGCTTGTGCCAGCTCCAGGTCCTGCTGTAACTGCTAACATCAGAGACTTTGACTCTTCCCTTCTCCCTTTGGAGGCTTTCTGACGTGCTGGATTCTCATCAGGTGGAGGGCTCTGGCCTTGGCACTGGAAAAGATTTTTGGTATTTGAAGGAATGGGAGGGAAACAGAAGAATAGCTCCTAAATGGCATCCTGGCTGGAGGTGATGACTCCCAGCAACCAGGCAGTGCTGGGCTTGCAGCCCAGGTTGGCAAGGGGGCTGAATACCCCCTGGTGCCTCGATGGCAGTGACAAACTCGGGGTCATCTAGTGACAAGGTTACATTTCTGTGATCTCCTGTAAATGTACCCTAAACTGTTAAAGAGTTTTCCTGTGTTACTTCTTGCTGCTTTCCTGGATCTGAAGGCAGTCTCTGTACTGCCAGCCACCCCGTGCCAGCCTGCTGTGCCCTCTGCCCTATCCGGGTGGGTCTGTCTCTTCACAATCTCCTGCACATCTCCTTGTTGCTGGTTGCTTTATACACACTGCTCCTCATGCCACTATTGTCTTCACTAGCAGCAGTGAAGGCCAAGCAAAGGAAAGAAAGCAGTTCCCTCATTTTTTATTAGAATTGTCCAAAACTGTAGAACCCCAAAAGTGACATTTTCCAGGGCAAACTTTCACCCCAGTGCTGTGCTTTAAGCAAGATGAGTTTTTCATCTAGCTGCTTCTGAGCCTTTTGCTGTTGGTGAGCTCACAGGAGGGCAGCTCAGCTGTGCAGAAACCTCTTGCCTCTAGGTCAGGCTGCCCCTGGGAGCTTGCCTGCCAGGCTCACCTGTGCCCACTTTGGAGCCCAAAGTCCTGGTTGCAGAAGCAAGTTTGGTGTGCTGGTTTGAGGCTAATTGGAATATTTTAATGAAAAAAAATAGATGATAGGCTGTGAAAAGCAAACAGTGGTGATGTCTGCTGCACTCAGAGGCTTGCTGAGATGTGTAAGAACAAGAACACAAGCACAGATAACACAGAGTCTCTCGGTCTCTCTCTGGGAGCCAGTGTGTCTTCTCTCTGCTAATCTAACAGTTCTGCTTCTAACCCCCTGGCTGAGCCTCCAAACTCACCTTGCACGTAAGGCAGACCCTGGGGTAAGGTGGGAAGAAGGTGGAAGGGTGGTTGGGAGCCCCTCCTGGGCACTCTGATTTCTGGGAGGGGAATTGTGTTTCTGTATTCCCTTTACCTTGTCTATGTCTGTAACTATTCCTGTCTATTGTGTCTATCTCTGCTTGTACATTGTGCTGAGCTGTAAATAGAGCTTCAGTCCTTAACTCCCAGCTGGCTGAGTCTAGTCTGGGGCATTTTACAAAGTGAGGGGGGGAAGGGAACTTCCAAACCATCACGTTTGGTGATGATGTATGTTGAATAAAACAGCAAACCTCTCCGCTCGCCTTTTAATTTCTCCCGGTGCTGGCGGTTTGGAGAAGCCAGCGGTTTGGATGGATCAGCGCAGAAGCCTCCCCGGCGGCCCTAAGCTCGCCGTACCCTCGCGTCAGCGAAGTGGGATCGCTGTGCCCCCACGGTGTATGCCAACGATGCCGACGGCAGGGAGCAGGCCGGGGGCCGGCGGTGCCCGGCAGTAGCCCCGGGAAGGCAGCGCTCCCGGGGGCAGTGAGCGGCGTCGGCAGCCAGCGGCGCTGCCGCTCCAGCGCAAGCTCGCAGCCGCCCCCCGGGGCTGCGCTGGCCGCGACGCTGCGGGGCGGAGCGGGAGCCGGGCCGAGGCGGAGCGGGGCTGTGCCGAGCCGGTGCCGCCATGCCGTTCGTGGAGCTGGAGACCAACCTGCCGCCAGAGCGGCTGCCGCCGGGGCTGGCCCTGGAGCTCTGCGCCGCCGCCGCCGACATCTTGGGCAAACCGGTGGAGGTGAGCGCCTGCGGGGCCGGGGAGCCGGGGAGCGGCGGGGCCGGCGGGGCCGGGCAGGGGCTCTGGGTCGTGACGGTGCGTGTGCCGGCAGCGGGTGAACGTGACGGTGCGCTGCGGGCTGCCCATGGTGCGGTCGGGCTCGGCGGAGCCCTGCGCCCAGCTGTTCGTCTCGTCCATCGGCGTGGTGGGCTCGGCGGAGCAGAACCAGCGGCACAGCGCCCGCTTCTTCGACGTCCTGACGGCCAAGCTGGGCCTCGGCCCCGAGCGGTGAGTGCGGGCCCGGGGGGGCCTCTGCCTCGGCTCCTTCTCCCCGCGGAGCGAGGGCACCGTGCGCGGCCCCGGGGCGGGCGGAGTGGGCAGGGAGCGGCCGCGCCGCAGGGTCCGTGAGGTGTGGGCCCGCACCGGGCACGGCCGAGTGAAGGTTGGGAAGGGACGAGAAGGGGTAAGGGACTCCATCTTCAAGAGGGTAGAGCTAGGTCAGGCACAAGGAAGAAATCCTTCCCCGTGAGCCTGCGAGGCGCTGGAACAGGCTGCCCAGAGGCGTTTGCCTGTGCCCGCCCTGGCAGCGTTCGAGGCCAGGCTGGATGGGGCATTGAGCAACCCGGGCCGGTGGGAGCTGCCCGTGCCAGGGGGGTGGGACTGGATGAGCTTTCAGATCCCTTCCAACCTGAACCACTCTGTGATTCTAAGACACCCAATGTAAGGATGCTGATGTGGCTTCCCACCTCCTCCAAGGGATTAAGGTGTCATAAGGAGTCAAGACTGCAAGCATTAGGTGCTCTTGGGTGCTGAGTCCTAAGCACACAGTTTAGGTCCAGATAAAACCGTGGGCCAGTCTGCACTTGTTGAACAGTCTGGGAAATACTGTTTTGAAGATTAAGTAGTTCCAGTCATGGTAATCTGTGCACAGCCCCGTGGGAAGTGGCAGAACTTTGCACTGGGGTCACCAAGTGAAATGCTGGGACAAGCCATGTCCCTCTCTGGCCTCTCTTCTCCAACCCCCCAAGGACAGTTACAGCATTTCCTCTTCGGTGCTGCCAGGATAAACACCCTACAAGATTCAGAGCTGCTTGGGCCCTTCTGGAAAGGACTCCTGCAAACAGTGCAGCAATTCAGTCTGCTTTTGGGTTTGTGTGGGTGAAGCCTGGCACCTGCCTGTGCCCTGCCCATACACAGCTTCTTTTTGCTGCTCTTAAAACCATGAAGTGTGAGCCACCCAGCGCTGAGTGCAGCACCTCTGCCTTGTTGCAGACTGGGCGGGGATGACACCGAATTGTAAAATGATGTTTCCTGTCCGCTTGGTTTTTGCTCTTGTGCCCCAAAAGGATTGCCATCCGCTTTTACCCGCTGGAGCCCTGGCAGATTGGCAAGAACAGAACAGTCATGACATTCCTGTGATCCCCTGGGCAGCCAGCTGGAACAAAGCAGTGCTGCAGACAAGCTGAAGATGAGCAGCTCTGTCGACTTGATTCCTCTTATGATCAAACCTGCGTAGCTCTGCATTTTCCCCTCTACCATTCACTTCACACCTTTGATTTTTGTGCATGCAAAGCTCAGGAGTGGAGCACTCAGCTCCAGTGACTTTATTAAAACAGTTCAAGGTCTTTGTCTCAAGCCTGTCTTGTTGTCCAGAGGCTCTCCCAGTGTCTGTGGCTAAGCCATTGCAGTGTGGTGGTGGCCACAGAGCAGTGAAAAGTTTAATTCCAGGACACATTTGGCTTTGTTGAGGACCAGAGAGGTTCTTTGTGTTCATCCAGATTTCCTCATGCTTTGCTAGGCAGGAAGAACCTTCTTTATCTTTCCCTGTGGCAGCAGAAGGGTCCCAGGCTGGCTAAGAACACCTGGGAGTCAAATTCTTCTCTTTTCAGGCTCCCTCAAAACAAAGTGAATAGTGGGAGGGAGGCTGATGCACTTACATTAATTACTTATTTAAGCCTCATGTTAGGTCTCATGCTCTGGGCCACCTGCAGTGGCTGCTCCTACAAAGTGTTACTTGCCCACAGGATTTTCATGGCTGTTTGGTGGTGGCAGCACGTAGAGGAGGGAGTCAGTTGGGAAGCCTTGCATGGTGCCACAGGAGAATGTTCTGGAGTTCCTGCTACTGCCAGCTTTAACTCCTGTCACTCACCAGCTCTTCAGAATACTGCTCCTCACCCCACTGCTACAGGGGCTTGGGATGATACATCTCACTGTTTCCTTCCCACTCTCCCACTTGGTCAGGTCCCAGAAGGAGCTCAGAGGAACTGAGGCCTTGCTTTGGGACATGGGAATGTGAGGGCTGAAGGGGGTAGGTTTGTGCTCCTTTGCTACTCTGATTGGAGCTTTATTTGTTTATGACTCGAGGTCTCAAGGTAGTTGAAAATACTTCTGATGACCATCTGAATGCAGCACAAACACCTATGGCTGCAAAATGTGCCAGGAGTGTGATACCAAACACAGTTTGTGATCAGGCTGGGGTGGGAGCTATGCTTTGTCTGGTTAATAAAAACCTATCAAGGCCTCTTTGGATCAGTGTCACTTTCTTGGCTACCATGTAGGGGTTTCTTAGGTCACAGAGCTTGGAGACAAGTGGCTGCCTGCATCTCTGCACTTTCTCAGGAGGTCTCTTCAACTAAAAGTTTTTCCATCTCAGGTAATAAACAGGGTAAGTAAATTGAGTCTGAGCCACACGTGTGACTCAGGAGTGCTCTGTTGCAGGGCAGAGGGTGGGCAGCTCTGGCTTTGCAAGTGGCTTGACCAGCTTGAGGTGAATACTCTAAAGACAGAACACAATACAGGTTTAATTCTGATCTGCAGGCAGCTCATCTCCTGGAAGGCCTACTCCATGAAGGAACAAGCACAAACTCCTGTTAAAGTCTTTGTTTCCTTTGGAGAAACTCTGCTCTGCCCCACACCCCAGCTCTTCTTCCCCAAGCTCTGTTGGCCACTGCTGCATGCTCTGTGCCTTCCCATTGCCCTGAGGTGCTCCCAGTGTGGGCTTTTGCCTGGGACCAACTCCCCCAGCATTGCAAAGCCCTGCAGCAAGAGATAAGGATGAGAGGGAAAGCCTGGAAAAGAGTGTGCCATGCAAAGATGCCTCAATACAAAGGGTCCTCTCTGACTTCCCTACCCATGTCCATGTTGTGTCTGCATTCTGACATTGTCTGACACACAACATCCTACAACAATGCAAAACCACAGTGAAAGTGCTTGGCCAAGCACCATCTTGAGAATTTTGTGGTTCATGGGCTTTGAGCTTTCTTCAATAAGGGCAGTTAAAATAGGACTCATTTGGTTACAGATTGTTTCCTAATGGGAGAAAATCAGATCCACTACCCTTAGCCAGAGCTCAGCAATGATTTTAGAAACCCTTTTCCCCCTCTTAAATGCTACATAGAGATTGGCCTTTTTCCATGGCAAGGAGCCTGCCCCACACCTGCCTTTCATGTGTTCCAGCTATGGTAGATCTTTTCCCCATCGCACTGACTCCCTAGGCTTAACCTCCTGACAAATATTTCTGCTTCTAGAAACGGCCTCTGTTGGTTTGTTGGAGAGTTCTATGCAGGCATGTTTGCAAATCAAAGGTAAAAACCTGATTTTTGGACGCTGTGTAACCATTCCTAGCTTCAAAGCTTTGAAGTGAGGGCAGTCTTCCTGTGTATTTACACAGAGGAAAAGCAGGGAGGCCCTGAGCCACCTGAAGGGCACTACTGACAGAATCCTGACAGCTTTGGAAGTTACTCTCCAAGCACAGTGTGATGCTGCTGTTCACAGCAACCAAGCTCTTGGCTGGCTGGGATGGAAAGATGATCTCTGGAAGTCCCTTCCAACCATTTGTGAGTGCATACATGTGGGACAAAGAGGACTCTTCCCTACATTCTGATTCAGGGAAACTCTTGAGTACAAGCTTAAGTTGTGTGTTGTGACCTGTTGCAACAAAAGAGGTAGCTTTAAATGTGTGGCAATATCCCACAGGTGGAGCAAGGCCTGAGTCTGCCCTTGTCAGTCTGTGTCTGCTGAGAGGCTGCACCAGGAGGGCTGGCACAGGGCTGCCCACAGCACAGCTTTTCCTCAGGACTCACTGCACTATGAACACCTTNGAGCTGAGGGGCCCAGGACTGGACCCAAACACGACTGCCAGCAGGAGCTGCGGCAGCTGTTTGCGGGGGCACTGCCGGCATGCGCTGCTGCCACCGCCCCTCCCGGCGGCACCGAGGCACATCCCTGCCTCCGGCTGTCCTGCAGCTGGCTGCAGGGAACGCAGGGATGAGTTCCACAGCCACGCCAAGGGAATTTATTACTTTTGCGCACACATCCCACACGGGTGGGGGGAGCTCGGCCCCTGCTCTAGCTGTGACCTTGCCTGCTCCTATCAACCGTGTCACTGTTCGATTTCCAGTGAGCTCACCGCATCCCTGCGAGAGGACTCTCCGTTCCTCTCCCACCTCAGCCCTTCCTCACTCGCCATCTCCAAAGGGGCTGCTTTGAACAAACAGCCCCAGGTACGTGCAGAGCAGACCACGAAGCTGGGTTGTGGGGCCGGTCCCAGCAGAGCAGTTCGTTGTTCGCTCTGCAGCCCGCTCCGGCCGCACCGCAAGGTCACAGTCCCGGCAGTGTCCCTGGGGAATTGCTTCCTCTGCCTCTTACCTAACAGCAACGAAAGCTGCCAAGAGAAGGGAAGGGGGAGGGTCTCATTGCTCTCGACAGCTCCCCGACGGGAGGCCGGAGCTGGTCTCCTCTCCAGGTGAGCAAAGACAGGACGAAAGAGAACGGACTGAAGTTGTGCCAGGGTTCGGTTGGGCATTAGGAAAAACTCCCCTGCGAGAGCGGCGAGAGGCTGGCACAGGCTGCCCAGGGAGCTGGCGGAGTCCCTGTCCCTGAGGGCAGCCGCGGCGCTCCCGGGCGCAGGGTGGCGGTTACGGTAGCCGTGTCGCGGCCGGTCCCGGCGCTGCCAAACCAGGCCCCATCCTACCGCCCCACGTGGCCTCCCTGTCTCCAGCGCGCCCATTGGCTGCCTGCGGAGCGGCTGCTCGGCCAATCAGCGGCCTCCTTATTGCCGCGCGGCGCTGCGGGGGCTCGGCGGAGGTTGCCGTGGATACTGCGGGGCAGGCCGCGTCCCCGGGGAGCCGCCGCTCGCCTGAGGGAGCCGCTCCGGGAGCAGCGCCCGCGTCCCGGGGGCGGCCCCGCCAGGTGAGTGTCCTGTCCGCCCGGCCCCGCCGAGAGCCCCGAGGGGCTGCCCGGCCTGCGGCCCTGCCCGCCGCTGAGGGCTGCGGGAGCGCGGCGGGGCCTCGCCCGGTGCCCTGAACGGAGCCACGGGCTGGGGCAGGCCCAGGTCCTTCTTGCCCTGCCTGCCTCTGGTCCTCTGTGACGCCCGCTGGAAAGCCGAGCCGGGCGAGCAGCGAGGGGCACGGCCCCGCAGGCGTTGGTGTAAAGGCGCCGTGTTCCGGTAAAACCGGCCCTTGCTACCGTGTGCCGGAGATGTTCTGTGAAACCCAAACCCCCCAACAGCGAACACCGAAGCGCCTCTGTCCGAACAGCTGCGTACCCGCGGCCGTGGACCCCGAGTGTAGGAGCAGCAGCAGCAGCAGCAGCCAGGGGAGCTCGGGTCCTGCCTTTGTTCCGCCTGGCAACCGCAGCAGCTCCGGGACACGGAGCTGGCCCTGGAGATTTCTACTGAAGCCTTCGCCTGCTGAGGTGGAAGGAGCTCAGCTTCGGAAGGCAAACAGCTCTAAGGGGGTCTCTTTGCCTTTTGAGGATGTGCTCAGTTGTCACGGCCGTGCAGCCGAGACAGCCTTGTCATGGGGAAGGTTCAAACCTGTCTGTAGTACTTTGTATTAAAGACTAATTCCTTTTTCCTGCCTAGCCTGAAAGAGCTTTTAGTGTCACGCTGAATTCCTGGATGTTAGGTTTGCAGCCGTGTACAGTGCCTGGTTTGAAGCAACCACCCCCTGCCAGCCTGCAGACCAGTGTGCCAGCTGGCAATGCCCTGCCCTGTTTTTCACAAGCATTACAATGCTCTGTTCCATTATCTTGGGAACGTTGAAGAGGATATAAATATTTGTGATCGATAGGGAACTGAAGTTGTTTTCTCACCCTTTCTGTGGTTGCAGTGTTGCTGGCAGTCTAACCACAAGTAAACTCTTGGCTGTAGTCTCTCTGCTGTTGACTTCCTCTGGTACCTTGGGCAAGATTATGTGGATGCAGCAGAAGACTTGAGCTTACTTCTGAAGATAGGCACATTTGTAAGTGACCTTAAATGCCCTCAATTTAAACATGCCCTTGAGTTGGGATCATACTGTCTTATTTAGAGGTCATAAGCACTTAGACCTGTCAGGACCTGGGCTACTGAGTGTTGCTGACAGAGGTAACCATTAATCTCTGTGCATGCATTTTCTCTGTATGGAAAGCAGAGAGGGCATCCTGGTCTTGAAAGAGGTTGGAATTTTTATCAGTGTTTATTTAGTAACTTAAAAATGTTTTACTGCTGCTGTGCAGTCGTCAGTCTGGTTTAGCTGGAAGCCAGGGAAGTGGTGCATGGGCAAGCCAAATGTGATTGCTGAATGGGTGAAATTCCTGTCAAAGCATTATCTTCTAATCATGATGATGTAGGAGTTAATTCAGCTTTGAGTTCCAAACTCCCACTGCTTCCTGCTGTGGTTAATTCTGGATTTATTATTCTATTAATGTGATCTCTGTTATCAGAGGCTGGTTTTAGCCAGTCTTAAATGTGTTGTCTTTCTGTGTGAGTTGATGGGAAGGTTTTGTCACATAGCAGTGAAGCAGCACAGAACTCTTTAGTGATTTTTGCCAACTAATAAAGTTTCAAGCAGTTAATAGAATATAAATTGTGGGTGTAGCTACAAGGAAGAGGTCTCAGATTCACAGATTGCATTGGGTTGGAAGGGACCCTCAAAGATCATCTTGTCCAGCCCCCCTGCAGTGAGCAGGGATGCCTCCAACTAGAGCAGGCTGACTTCCAGATTGTAAATGTGTGTTTTCCCCTTTAGCAGTGGTGAAAAGACTGCAGCTGTTAGTACCTTTCCTTTAGAAGGGAGAAATTCTGGTTAGTAAAACCTGAGTATTTTGCACGTGGATCAAACAGATGTAAGTGCACAAGCAGCAGCTGTAACTTGCCTTTGCATTGGAGGTAGAAGTTGGCCTGCACACTCAGAAAAGACAGCTGTGTTCTGAACACTGCTTCAGTTCTAGCAGGGAATGTTTCTAATCAGAGCAGTTTCCAGGTGCAGGCAGTATGGGAGGCTGACTAACTGCTGTGGCTTGCTGCAAAGCCCTTCTGACACACAGAACCTCCCACTTGTTTCCTTCCTCTCTTCTGTAAATACCCATAAAGGTGCTGTGGATTCTAGACATGAGTGAGTCTTCTCACTTGCTCCCTGTGATGGGACAAGGAGCAATGGATGGAAGCTGCAGCACAGGAGGTTCTACCTCAACACAAGGGAAACTTCTTTCTCGTAAGAGTCCCAGAGCCCTGGCACAGGCTGCACAGAGAGGTTGTGGAGTCTCCTTCTCTGGAGCCTTTCCAGGCCTGTCTGGATGTGTTCCTGTGTGCCCTGAGCTGGATTGTCTGGTCCTGCTCGGGCAGGGGGGTTGAAGTCTGTGATCTCTTTGGGTCCCTTCCAGCTCCTGGCATCCTGTGTGATCCTGTGAGCCCCTCTGCTTTGTGCTGTACAGAAAAGGGGCAGGAAAGCTTCCATGCTTTTTGTTTTTCAAACATAACTGGAGATAAATTCATAAACTGCAATGCTTCATGCTCATAAAATGTCAGAGTACTGAAGAGGCTTTTTCAGTTTTAGCTTTCCTCATTAAAGGGATTTACGTTGTGGTGTTGGCAATGTAATGGCTGCCCATTAAATGTTATACAGTAACTGAACAACCTTAGAGCTGTAATTACATTGCCAATACTGCCACTCCCCCCTCACCACCAGGACTAGAGTCTTGAAAACCATCCTGAAGTAATGGATGTGCTTAACTTTTGTATTTTACTCTCTATGTCTACTTAAAATCACTATGATGTTATTGTTTCTGTGTGGTGGGAAAATTATCTCTCAGCATGGAGTGGTGGTGACCTAGGAGAGCTAACTGCTTATTGATTGATGTGCTCACAGCCTGCTATTTTGCTTCTGAATGCTTTCTTTATGGACAGAATAAATATTCTAACCCTCTTTGCTTTTCAGACCTCTTTGTGTTAGACTCTTCCTCCTGTTCCTGGAGACAGTGAATAGCTGTGAACATGGTAAGGGCTTACTGAGAGGAGTTTGGGGATGTTTAGGTAGAGATAAAATGGAAATTTTTTTCTTTTCCCAGGATGAAGAATAAATTTGCATAATGAGATGGTTGGTTTTGGAGTGGTAGATTTAAGAATTTGAAAAATAGTCACAGTAGTGCCCATGTCTGTTCTAGGGAACCTTTTTCTTGCAAGACATGGGGAATTTGGGTATTTTCCTGCTGATTTGAGAGGGAAATTGTTTTGCTATTTTATTATTTGCAGCTACTGATGACTAAATTCATTACAGGTCTCATAACTTTACATAGAAACCTCTCAATTTTGTCCATTTACCAAGTAAAGTAAGGAATTCAGAAAAAATGGAGTTTGCAAGGGGAAGGGGGGCACAGGTGGATGTGGCACTCCTTGTCACATCTCTGCTGTCCTAGATTCGAATCGCAGCACTGAACGCGAGCTCCACCCTTGAGGATGACTACGAAGGGTCCTTCAAAAGTCACAAGACACAGACAAAGGAAGCTCAAGTAAGTAAAGCTGCAATTTTCTTAGTGAAGTTTAGTCTTGATGGGGCTTTTGTCCTCTCTTGTTGCAGAGATTGTTCAACTGTAATTGTTTGGTTTGTGTTACTGCATTATTCCTGCTTTAAGGAGGCTCAGAGTTCACTGCTGGATTAGTCAGGTCAGGTGCAGAAGGCTGATGGTCTGCTCTGCAGTCTGCATGGGGACTGCTGTGTAGCAAGAGAACACAGTCTGAAACCACCAATACTCATAACTGATCTACTGTAATCAAGGTGTCCTACAGCAAAGGTTCTCATTTTCTCAACCACAGGAAGCAGAAGCTTTTGCTTTGTACCACAAAGCTTTGGACCTTCAGAAACACGACCGGTTCGAAGAGTCTGCGAAAGCTTATCACGAGCTGCTCGAGATCCGGCTGCTGCGAGAGGTCAGTGAACGGAACGCGAGGGTGGGACTCTAGAGAAGGAAACTCTAGAACCACAAGAATTAAAGTCTAGAGAATGGGATTATAGAGAATGAAACTCTAGAACCTCAGAATGAAACTCTAGAGAATGAGCCTCTAGAGACTCTAGAACCTCAAGGAAAACTCTAGAACACGAGAGCGCAGAGAATGAAACTCCAGAACCTCAAGAATGCACTCTAGAGAATGAGACTCAAGAATTAACCTCTAGCGCATGAGATTGTAAAGAACGAAGCTCTAGAACCGCAAGAATGAACTGCAGAGAATGAGACTCTAGAGAATGAAACTCTAGAACCTCGATAAAGAAACTCTAGAGAATGAAACTCCAGAACCTCAAGAAGGAAACTAGAGAATGAGATTCTAAAGAATGAAACTCCAGAGAATGAGACTCTAGAGAATGAAACTCCAGAAATGATTTTCATTCTATTTTGTTTTGCTCCATTTCTTTGTGGCTGATCAGAGGTGCCACGGTTACCAAGAGGCAGGCTGCTTGCTGTCTTTACCCTTGTCTCACTCCTGATAGCTGCACTGCATTGGTTTTGTCTCTTCTAGGCAGTTCTCCCTGGTGATGAGAAGGAAGGGCTGAAGCACCCAGGCTTGATGCTAAAATACTCCACCTATAAAAACCTGGCACAGCTGGCAGCCCAGCGGGATGACTTAGAGACAGCCATGGAGTTTTACTTGGAGGTACAGTACAGCTGAAATAAAACACTGGGGCCTCAGTGTTTGCAGCAGCTTGCTGGAACAGAGACCTTGCAGCACACATCGTTGGAGTGTGTGTCTGAATTCTGTCTGCTTTCTGGTGTGACAGCTGATGTCACTGGGCCGTTATTCAGTCCCCAAGCCAGCAGTGACACTAAGCAGCAGTTGAAAACTAAGGCTGTGCCAGTCCCTGCAGACAAGTGGCTGTGCAGGTCTGAAATGTGGCTGGTGCTGTGTTGTGCTTTGCAGGCTGTGATGCTGGACTCCACTGATGTCAACCTCTGGTACAAAATCGGTCGTGTGGCCATAAAGCTGATCCGGCTGCCTTTGGCTCGTCATGCTTTTGAGGAAGGCCTCAGGTGCAATCCTGACCACTGGCCCTGTTTAGATAACCTTATCACAATCTTGTACACACTCAGTGACTACACAAGTAAGTACAGAGCACCACAACTCTTCTCAAGAGGTGTGATTTTATCCATATCAGTAGCAAGCTGTAATGATGCAGCAGGAAGTGTGGCTGCTGTGAGTGGTGTGGTAGGGTCTGATAGAGGCACTTCATGACAGAGGTCTTTTACTTCATGATGAAGTAGGAGGGTTTGTGTCAGTTTTAGGTTACTCTAAAAGTAAAAGCCTGTGGTCTCTTGGATCAGGGCCTCTGCAAGAAGTCTCTCTGTAGGCCGTAGAGGGTTGGAAGTCGATCCTTGAGGTCCCTTCCAACCCAAACCATTCTGTGATTCTCTTGCCTGTCAGTGGATGTTGGGTTTGTCTTTCTAGTCATTTCCTGCCACCTAGTTCTAGGATTTGAATATGAAACTACAGTCTAGTTGCACAGCCTACTGTGATTAACTGTAGTTACAACAGTTGATTCCCAAGATTTTACATTTGGGTAGTATCTAGTGCATGACCTGACTCTAAGCAAGTTTAGGAGCAAAGCTGCACAATGGCTAAAATTTTGAGTCTGATTGCTTAGGTTTGTCCTGCTGGAATTGTCCTAATTCTCTTCATATAATTGCTGGTGGGATACATTGCTTGTTCCAGCAGTGCAATGTGCAGTGAAGACAGTTGGTAAGATGAAAAGAGGAGATGGCTGTGATTCTGCTCTGTGGTTGTGGTGTGTTCTGTGCAGGCAAAAGTCAATAAAAGCTGTGCTGCAAACGTGGCTTACACGAAACGAAGGATGTTCTTTTTCTGCATAGAAAACATGGGGAGACAAAACAGATTCTTTGAACTGTGTGCATGCAATTCTTTGGCAGGTTACAAAGCTCTTGGCCTGGTTGATGTGAATCTCACATCTTGGAGGTGTATGCAAGGCCAGAAATGAGAGCTTTTGGATGCAGCAAAGCAGTGACTGACCCTTCAATTTCTGCTTCTCCCTCAGCGTGTTTGTACTTTATCTGCAAAGCTCTGGAAAAGGACTGCCTGTATAGCAAAGGGTTGGTGCTGAAGGAGAAGATCTTTGAGGAGCAGCCTTGCCTCAGGAAAGATTCCTTAAGGATGTTCCTCAAATGGTGAGATGTAATGCCTGAAGCTCTAACAGTATCTTGCTGACTTTCCTTCTAGTGAAGGAGTGTTAAGTGTTGGTGCAGCTGGCAGTGTTCTTCAGTAGCTGCTTTTGGAGGGAGGAAGAAAGAGGCAGAAACTCTGTTTGCTGCTGCTCACCTATTTTCATACCTAGATCTCTTGTTACCATCTTCCTTTGGTTTACAGCATTTCATTTAGTTTCCTTCTCCTAATTAAAAAAAACAAACAACCACCTCCCTGCAAACCCAACCCCCTGCCTTCCTTACTGCTTTTCCAAGCAGTTACACCTGAATTTCACAGTCTCACTTTGAAATCAAAGGAATTTCTCAGCCATACGTTTTTTTTTCTGAACCAAAACCTCTCCCAGGCGGTAACCAAGCAGTCCTGCTTCCCTGCTATTTCTCAGTGCTTGGAAAACAGAATTTGACAATCTCCCTTTCTCTTGTTAAGGCAGAACAAAGAATCTGTGTGGTGAGCACGTGTGTGTGAGTGCTCTGAGGCTGCTGAAATGGTATTCACGAACGCTTCTTTCAACCCTGCATTTCTCTTGTGTTCTAGGAAGATACCCAATGAATCTCCCCAGGTTTTAAAAAAACAAAGCAAACCAACAAAACCTTGAGCTTGTCTTCATTTCTTCTTATTTCTCAGTGACATGTCTATCCACAATGTCAATGTGAGTGCAGCTGAAGCAGGCAGAATCCTGGAGGAGGCCCTGGAGCTGCGCAGGAAGAGACAAGCCTTGCTGGTGCGTGACAGGGAGCCTGACCTCAGACTGGTGCAGCCAATTCCCTTCCTCACGTATGTCTTTCTGTTTTCTCTTTTGGAAAGGTTCCTCTGAAGCCACTTTTACTGTGTTGCAGTTCAGATTTCTTCAGAATGCTTTTTTCTGCTTGCGAGAACAAAGACAAGGAGCTGTTAGAGTGAGCCCAGAGTAGGTCACGAAACTCATCCCAGGGCTGGAGCAGCTCTGCTGTGAGCATGGGCAGAGGGAGCTGGGGGTGTGCAGCCTGGAGAAGAGAAGACTTCAGGAGGACCTTAGAGCTGTCTTCCTATATTTGAAAGGAACCTGCAGGACAGGAAGGCTGCAGAGGGACTTGTCCTGAGGGTGTATGGAGACAGGCCAAGGGGGAATGGTTTGGAGCTGAGGCAGAGCAGGGTTAGACTGGAGCTGAGGAAGAAGTTTTTCAGTACAAGGGTGATGAGACTCTGGAAGGGATTGCCCTGAGAGGTTGTGGATGCTTCCTCCCTGGGGATGTTCAAAGCCAAGCTGGATGTGGCCTTGAACAGCCAAATCTAGTTGAGAGGTGTCCCTGCCCATGATGGGGAGGTTGGAGCAGGTGAGCTCTGAGCTCCCTTCCAGCCTGAGCCATTCTAGGATTCTGTGGAGCCAACTCCACACTGTTTGCCTATGTTAGGAGTTTCTAGTGTGGTTTAGTGTGTTGTGATTTTAGCACAAACCCCATGTTGAGGCCTTGAGCAATCTGTTCTAGTGGGAGGTGTCCCTGCCTATGGCAGGGACCTGGAACTAGATGAACTTTGAGGTCCCTTCCAAGCTAAACCATTCTATGTGTCAGTATTAAACCTTTGACTTAAAAGCAGTGATATAACAAACCCAAACCCAGTCTTCACTAAGAATAATTTGGCAGCCACCCTCACTGTATTTCTCTCTGAAAACTTCTGCCTGCTGCCACACTTTGTCCTTGGTTTTTTAATTGGGGTTTTATGGAAGGGAAGCTCCTAAGGACCTCTGTTCCAGGCCAGGAAATATAAAAGGCTTTTCTCCAGCTTTTCTAATGGTGAGACAGAGGAATCAGTGCAGCCTCAGCAAGTGTGCAGCTGGCACCAAGCTGTGTGGCACAGTTGACTTGCTAGAGGGTAGGGATCCATCCAGAGGGACCTGGACAGGCTGCAGAGCTGTGCCCAGGCCAACCTCATGACATTCAACAAGGCCAAGTGTAAGGTCCTGCACCTGGGTAGGCACAATCTCAAGCACAGCTCCAGGCTGGGTGGGGAATGGCTGAGAGCAGCCCTGAGGAACAGGCCCTGGGGGTCTGGGGTGATGAAAAGCTCAAGATGAGGCTGCAGTGTGAGTGCAGCCCAGACAGCAACTGTGTGCTGGGCTGCAGCAAGAGCAGTGTGGGCAGCAGGGCAAGGGAGGGGATTGTGCCCCTTTGCTCTGCTCTCCTCAGACCCCAGCTGCAGTCCTGTGTGCAGTTCTGGAGCCCCCAGCACAGGAAGGACATGGAAGTGTTGGAGCCAGTGCAGAGGAGGCCACCAAGATGCTGAGAGGGCTGCAGCAGCTCTGCTGTGAGGACAGGCTGAGAGAGTTGGGGCTCTGCAGCCTGGAGAAGAGAAGGCTTCCAGGAGACCTTGGAGTGGCCTTCCAGGATCTGAAGGGGGCTCCAGGAAGGCTGGGGAGGGACTATTGACAAGGTCTTGCAATGCCAGGACAAGGGGCAATGGGTTTGAAGTGGCAGAGGGGAGATTGAAAGTGGATGTTAGGAGGAAGTTGTTTGCAGTGAGGGTGGTGAGACACTGGCACAGGTTGCCCAGGGAGGTGCTGGAGCACAAAATGTGATCTTTGATCCCGTTGGGTGGTTCTGTGCTCCGCAACCTCCCTGGAGGTGTTCAAGGCCAGGTTGGACAAGGCCTTGAGTGACCTGTGCTAGTGGGAGGTGTCCTTGTCTGTGGCAGGGAGTTGGAACTGGATGATCCTTGAGGTCCCTTCCAACCTTACCATTCTATGAGAGATTTTGCCACTGCAGTGAGTGTTCTCTGCCAGGAGAAGCTGAGAAGCTGCTTTTGCTGCCTCTGAGCTGTTGGAGAAGAACAGTGTTGAATGCTGTTAAGTTTGTAAATGGAGTGAAGGAAGTGACCAGAATTCCTGAAGCTGTGCTGCCTTTGTGTTTCCACATGCAGGTGGAAGTGTTTGGGAGAAGCTTTGCTTGCCATGTATCACTACCTCACAACCTGTGATCCTCCTCGACCCAGCCTGGGCAGGAGAATTGATCTCTCAGAGTACCGAGACCCTGTTCAGCATCTGATGCTTTCTCCTACCTCTACTCCAGTCAGTGTTATCCAACCAACTCCTGCCTCCACTAACCCAGTGGTGACAGTGCCAGATCCTGTGCTGCCTTATACTCCAACTACACCCAACTTCCCAAGTCACAGTCAGAATTCATTGGAACCAGGAGCTACTGTAGGTGAGCAAGGTACTTGAGTCTCAGATTGCAGTCTCCCCCCTGCTTAGCTGGGTGTTAAAAGCACTGCAGAAGTCACTGGGAAATGCTCTCTTCAAACTGTGTGTTGCTGGGCTCAGAACATCTGTTAGAGCAAGTGAAGCTGAGCTCTCTGAAATGGAGTGCTGCTAACTCTGCAGGTTACAAAGGGAAGACCACTTCAGCTGCCTGCAAATTGTCAGTTCCTGCCTTGCTTTCCTACCTGATGGAATTTCACCTGTCAGTTTGGGTTTTTTTTCAATTGTGTTTCCAGGTGACATAGCTGCAGGTGATAAATCTAAGAAAGGTGTGAAGAGAAGGAGGATTACAGAGGACTGTGGGGAAACAGCAAAGAGGAGATCTGCTCGAGTCCGGAACACCAAGTGTAAGAAAGAGGAGAAGGTGGACTTCCAAGAGCTGCTGGTGAAATTCCTCCCTTCCAGGTACTGTAGGGCAGAACTGGCATTGTCAAAGCACCAAGAGCAGAGCTGCTTGGGATTGTGTTTGATTGATGTGCACCAGTCTTAAAGCCACCAGAGCCGTCTTGTTTGTTGAAGCAGATGTGCTGTGGTGTTTTCTCAGGCATTTCATGCAGCTCCTTTAGCAAAAATGGCTGAAAGCTAAGGAAGAAGAAACAGGACAAAGCAGGTGTCAGTGTGCACAAGATAGAGTGAGGGTGGGGAGACAGTGGCACCAGGGAGGTTGTGGATGTCCCCTCCTTGGAGGTGTTCAGGGCCAGGCTGGATGAGGCCTTGAGCAGCCTGGGCTGGTGGGAGGTGTCCCTGGCTGTGAGGAGGGTTTGAACTGGGTGACCTTCAAGGTCCCTTCCAACCTAAGCCACTCTCTGAATCTATGAAAATTTGGGAACTGGATGTAAATCCCTGGATTTGCTTCAGTTAAAATATGCAGGAGGAGCCATCCTCAGGTTTCACTTGCACATGAAAGAAAGAATGAGGATTTTGCTGCCACTGTGGGCTTTGCCTCCCTTTTTTACACAGATTAAGGAAGTTAGATCCAGAGGAGGAGGAGGACCCTTTCAATAACTATGAGGTACAGTCAGAGATCAAAGAGGAGAATTTCCAGCATGTTGGGCCACACAGGATGTCATTTGATTCCACAACATTCATGGAATCTGGTAAGGATTTTATGTAACCCCTGCTCTGTCTGGAGTTTCTTCCTCATGGTTTGCTTTACTCTCTGAGCTTTCCTGTCAGGAGGTAAAGGAGGCTGTGGCATTTTTAGAAGTATAATTTTATGACATAGAAATATTTCAGCTGGTGACAGGGCTGATTGTGTAAGTCTTGGGGACTGTTTAATTACTGTGTACAGTGTGTGGAGTTTCCCACTTAGATTGGGATCCAGTAACCTAACTCTGCAGGCATGCAGCAGAGGTGAGCTGCTGCAAGATTACTGCTTGAAACCCCTTTGAAGCTTCTTTCAAGTTGTGGTTTAGGTTGACCTTAACCACCTATGGCTCTGTGTTTGCTTTCTAGAAAAACAGGATGTTCATGAATTCCTGCTGGATAACCTGAACAATGGTGGCATCTTGGAGCTGATGATGAGATACCTGAAAGTCATCAGCCAAAAGTTCCTAGTGAAGTGGCCTCCTGGCTTGTGTGAAGTGGTCCTTAGTATCTATACTAGCTGGAGAAAGCACAGTAGTAGCCTTCCCAATCCACTGCTGAGGGACTCCAATAATCAGCATATCAGGGTAAGGAGACTTTTCTTTGTGCTGCTCTGTCACTGCACCAAGAGTGCCTGGCTGAGACCCAGCAGTCAGACAGAGGTTTTGCTTGGCTGTGCCTGGGGAGCTGCTTGCCTCAGCTCTGCAGCTTTCATGGCTGTGCAGCTGCTCCACCTGCTTGTTTCTGGGCTCCTGCCCCTGTCTGGGTGAGGCTGTGTGCATGTGTACCCTTTCCCCTGGCACCTGGGGTTTCCAGCTGGACCTGCAGCCCTTATCCCTGTGGATCAGAAAACAATATAACCTTCAGTACACAAAACTACCTGCCAGAGACCTGTGGTGGTGTGGTTTTTAATTGGCTCCTGAACTCTATCCAGCAGGCAGTAAGGAGCTGATAAGACCAAAGTACACTTGAAGAGAAATGCTGAGATCATTACATTATTAGATAGATTTTTTGTATTACAGAGACTTTCTATTTCTCTAATATCAATACTCCTGCTGTGCTCTGCAAACCTGCTGGTAGGAATTTGATCTGGTTTTATTTCAGCCAGCTCCACAATAAGGCTGTCATCATTTCCTGCCATCAGGCAGTGCTGTTCTGCCTTCTGTCAGCTGAGACTCTTCTTTTTTTCAATGCTCCTTCCAAGTATTGTTTTGTTTTGTACCTGTTGGCTTGTAAATGCTGTTACACACCTTTAAACAGAGGAAGTGGTTATAGGTTGGGAATAGAAATCCCAGGGGGACACACTGAAGGTTTTCTTTGGAGTAAATTGCAAGTTTAGTGCTGGAGGTTTTTTTGTTCTTCTTCTAATGTATTTTTTCCTCTTTGCTCTCTCCATACTATTGCTGAAGGATATGATGTTGATGAGCCTTTGTTGCATGGAACTGCAATTAGACCAGTGGCTCCTGACAAAAGGGAAGAGCTCTACAGGTGAGAACTGAGTGTTGCTCTTTTCAGACTGTAAAACCACTCAAGGTATAGGAAGAAATGTTTCAGAGGGTTCAATGGATTGTGGAGCTGGTTTTTCTTAATGTCTTGCAGATCTCTGTCAAAAAGGTGATGCAGGCAGTGGAACAGCTGCCTGTGAGGACAGGCTGAGGGAGCTGGGGTTCTTTAGCTTGGAGAACAGGAGACTGAGGAGTGTCCTCATTGCTCTTGATAAAGATGTGCAGGGCAGTGTCAGGAGGGAAGGAAGCCAGGGGGAAAAAAAAACCCAAAACATTTTTGCTGTGAGGGTGGCAGAGCTCCGGAGCAGGCTGCCCAGGGAGGTCCTGGATTCTCCTCTGGCGACATTCCCAACTCACCTGGCTGCATTCCTGTGTGACCTGCTCCAGGTGATCCTGCTCTGGCAGGGGGGTGGACTCTTGAGGCTGCTTCCAGCCCCTATCATTCTGTGATTTCATGGCTGAGTTTCTTGCCTTACAGCAGGTGGGCCCTCGGGAAGCGCTGGGCTGTGAGACTCTTCGTGGGGTGCCAATCACCTTCTGATAAATGTAATCAATTGACTTGCAGTTTCTCCACGGAATTGCCCTGCTGGCTCTGTGAATGGGAAGTTTGGTCCTGACTTCCCAGGAACTCATTTCCTGGGGGACCTGCTGCAGCTGTCCCTGGCTTCCTCTCAGAGGGACCTGTTGGAGGAGGGCTGGCTGGAGTTCGTCTCTCGCGTGTACTGGCTCAAGGCTCGCTTCATGGCACTGCAGGTCTGCTCTGCTGCTGCCTTCAGCAGCAGCTCTTCCCAGATTAAAATCACTGCTCAGAGGTGCTGCAGCTCGTTTGGGAATTTCATCTTATTAAAGCATGCAGGGAAAATAACCTCAGAACGTGGGGATTTAATTTTATTTTTAATGAGCTCTCCCTGAAGGGGGAGAGGGGAAAATGAAGTAGGAGTCTCACTTGCTAAACTAATATCTGAGTGAGTTTAATGTAAAGGTCTCTGTTTAATTTAGCTCATCTTCAGCTTACAAAACCAAGATTTGAACCAAAGTTGTTTGGGGTGATGTTGTGTAGCTGCAGAACATGCCTTTTTTTTGGTACCTGGACCAGTGGGTACTGTCAAAGTCCCAGACAATCCAAAATGAAGCAGACTATGTTTAATTACTCTCCTCTCTCTAATTTGTTTTAGCTGTTATTAAAGTCACAGCTAAGGTTTACTGCTTTGTTATTATTTTTTAGCATCTGGTTTTGGCTCTTTTATAATTTTCCAGTTTGAGTTTGCCACTGAGGTTTGCTTTTGGTTGGGGAGGATGTGCAGTAATCGCCCCAGCAGGGGCTGCATTGGGTTTCTAAGGCATGTAGAAAATGTTTAACCCCTTGCTGCACAGGACTCTAGGTGGGTTTGTTCTCTCCTGTTTCTGCAGGGAGACATGGAGCAGGCCCTTGAGAACTATGATATCTGCACAGAAATGCTGCAGAGCTCCTCCACAGCACAGGCTGAGGCTGGCAGTGAGGGCAGCGTCGTGATCCGCTTGCCAAACCTCCACGTTGACTCTCTTGTTTCTTTAGAAGAGGTAAGAATTTGTCTGCAGGTGACTTCTCCCCACTCCATCCCTCCCTGTTCCACGAATTAGCTCTCTTGTGACAGAATTGTACAGGATCTGTCCCAGAATTTTTCTAGGAGTGAGAGGACAGGTTCAGAGTTCAGCGGTGATGCGGAGGCCATCTCCTCCTTTTCAGGAGGGTAACTTTTGGCTGTGTTGGTCCTGTATGATTTGAGGTTGTGCTGTGATTAGCATTTGCTTCTATTAACATTTGATTTTCTCTTCTCAAACTTCACCTTTGCTTAGAGGAGCTGTTCACCTGGGCAGCCTGTGTTCCACATAGCAATTTCAGCACAGTGTCAAACACAAAGGGATGTGCACCTTCTTCCTGTTGCTGTTTTGGGGGATGAGCTCCAACACAGGAGATTCTGCCTTCACTTGGAAGTCTCTCTGAGAGGTGCATTCTTGGAGTGTAGGAATGTGTGATTTGGGGAGTCAAGGCCAAAAACACCAGGTCTGAAATCATGCCAGCATTAAAGTCATACAATGTATGGTAGTTAGGGGTCTGTGGAGCAGCTGCAGTGTTCCACAGCTGGAATTTGCTTTCCGTTCCTGGGTGTAACTGCAGAGTTCCCACAGCTTTACAGACAAACTGCTAGGAGGAATGTCAGTAGCCCAAGCTGTGTAAAGCCAGAATTTGAGCTGGGTTGTACCATCTGTGATGGTTGCAGATTGAAAAGAACCTGAAGTCTCTGGAGAGATGCCAGTCTTTGGAAGAGATCCAGCGGCTGTACGAGGCAGGGGATTACAGCGCAGTGGTGCATCTGCTTCGCCCAACCCTCTGCTTCAATGGCTATGGCAGAGCAAAGCATCTGGACTTTGTCACATCTGTGCCTGAGAGACCAGCACAGCTGCTTCTCCTGCAGGTTTGCTTTGCCTCTTACAAAATCTTTTTTGTTTTAGTAAAGGCTCCTTTCTGAAAACAGGAGGAAAGGATTCCTCCAGTGAGTGTTAATGGGTAGCAAATCTTATTTACAAAGTAAGCTGTGGAACCCAGTCTGGAAATGCTCTGAGCAGCATAACTTTGTTGACATCAGGCACTATGCCAGCTGTTTCATAGAGTCACAGAATGGTAAGGTTGGAAGGGACCTCGAGGATCAGCTAGTTCCAACCCCCTGCCATAGGCAGGACACCTCCCACTAGTACAGGTCACTCAAGGCCTCCTCCAACCTGGCCTTGAACACCTCTAGGGAGGTTGTGGAGCACAGAATCACCCAACGTGATCTTTGATCACATTGAGTGATTCTGTGCTCCACCACCTCCCTGGGCAACCTGTGCCAGTGTCGCACTAACCCCACTGCAAAGAGCTTCTTCCTAACATCCAGTTTCAATCTCCCCTCTGCCACTTCAAACCCATTGCCCCTTGTCCTGGCATTGAACAGGAGGTTCCAGCTCAACACAAGGGGCAACTTCTTGCCTGTGAGAGTCCCAGAACTCTGGCACAGGCTGCCCAGAGAGGTTGTGGAGTCTCCTTCTCTGGAGCCTTTCCAGGCCTGTCTGGATGTGTTCCTGTGTGCCCTGAGCTAGATTGTGTGGTCCTGCTCTGGCAGGGGGGTTGGACTGGCTGAGCTCTTTGGGTCCCTTCCAGCCCCTAACATCCTCTGTGTGTGTGTGAGTGATTTGTGTGATGTAGAACATTCTCAACACAGGAAGGACATGGACCTGATGAACTGGGTCCAGAGAAGGGCCACAAATATGGTCAGGGGGCTGGAGCACCTCTGCTGTGAGGACAGGCTGAGGAGGCTGGGGTTGCTCAGTCTGGAGAAGAGAAGGCTCCAGGGAGATCTGATAGCAGCCTGCCAGGACCTGAAGTGGGCTACAAGAAGGCTGCAGAGGGACTGTTTGCAAAGGCCTGCAGTGATAGGATGAGGAGCAGTGGTTTGAGATTAGAGAAGAGGAGATTTAGATTGGATGTTAGGAACATCCTTCCCTACATAGCAGGTTTTCTTGTGTCTCTTGTAAACCCAGAAAGAGTCAGTGGTGATTTTTTTTAACACTTGGATCCTAATTCTGTATTTGTTATCCAGGGTCCATGCACCTCCTGTGGTCCTTTTTCAATGTTATCTTTTCAAGTGTTCTGTTACTTCATTAAAGTGACCACACAAACTCTGCAGTGCTTTGCCCTGCTGTGCATTCGTAGCTTCACATAAACCTCTTCATTCTTCCAAGGGATTTTTCCACATTTCCATTCCCTAGGACTCCCTGCTTAAGCTGAAAGATTTTAAGCAATGCTTTGAACACTCAGAAGTTGCCTTGAACGAAGCAATTCAGCAGATGATGAATGTGACAACAACCTCTGCTAAAGAAGAGTGGGTTGCCACAGTGACACAGCTGCTCAAAGGGATAGACACCTCATTATCAGCAGTCAGCAGCATCCTGAGTGACTCTTCCATAACAGCCAGCCTGGTTCGACTGACAAACAACCTGATTCAGGTAACCTGCAGAGATGTTGTTGTGTGCTGTGGAGCCTCAGGGCACACAGCTGCTGACTCAATGGCAGCCATAGAATCTGGGTGCTTTGGAATCACAGCTGCTGCATCACTGCTCTCTGTCTCTCTGCTAGATCATAGACTGCAGCATGGCAGTGCAGGAGGAACCCAAGGAGCCCTATGTCTCCTCAGTGCTTCCATGGATCATCCTGCACAGGATCATCCAGCACGAGGAGGATGCTTTCCGATCCCTCTGCTGCCAGCAGCAGCAGCACCAGGGGGAAGAAGGTGGGTTCATTGTTCACTTAGCTTTTGGAGCTCAGCTCTTTGCCATCTAGCTCTGGAATATTCTTGTTTGGCATCTTATCCTTGCTGCCTGAAGGGACTGGAGGAGTGTGCNGGCTCCAGAACTGCACCCAGTACATCACTTCCTTCTCCCAAAGGGAGCTGCTTTTTATTTTCCAGATGCAGCATTGGTTAGTTGGATTTAACTCAGTTCTCTGCTGCTTAAATATTTACCAACTGCTTTCTTGCAGTGAGTCCTGATACCCCCATGCTGCCTTCTTCACTCATGCTGTTGAACACTGCTCATGAGTACTTGGGAAGAAGATCCTGGTGCTGCAATTCAGATGGTGCTCTTCTCAGGTTCTATGTAAGTGTTCACATTGTAGAATGGATGAGTTTGGGAGGGCCAACCTCCCTTTCAAAGTAGGGAGCAACTTCAGAGTTCTGTCAGTGTTTATTACCTTGTCTTCATGGTAAAAATCCACTTCTTAATCCACTTCCCTTCTCCCAGGCAAACACATCAAGGTTGCAGTCAGTGTAACCTCAACAGCAAAGGTTTGTTATCCCAGACCCCTCTCCATTGGTTTGCTTTCTCAAAAGGCCTTTTTGTCAGACCAGAGATGCAAGCTGTGTGCTGTAAGAGCATCTTTGGTGGGAATTAGTAAACAATCCACTCAGTTAATAAATGATTCTGCTCAGCTGTGCATAGGTGAGACAGCCATGACAGGACACTGCAGACCTTTGTTTCCTCCCACCTGCTGGTCATCAGCCTCAGTTCTAGTCAGGTCTGCTTTTCTTTTTTCACACAAGGATAAAAGGGATTTAAAACAATGGACTGAAGGAGGAAAGGGAAATACTCTGTAGTGTGTGAAAAAAGAGCACACTTCACTGTCAGCCAGGAAAACTCAGTCTTGAAGTGGGACTTGGTTATTTGTTTCCTCTTGAACAAAGATGATGAGACTCAGGAATTCCTTCAGTGCTCTGTTTCCCTGTGTCTGCAGGCTGTCTGCAGGCTCTCTGCAGGCTCTCCCTTGCTCTGTTGTTCAGGTGGCTGTGCTGGAAGAGCTGATAAAGAATCATAGAATGGTTTAGGTTGGAAGGGACCTCAAAGCTCATCCAGTTCCAACCCCCTGCTTAGACAGGAACACCTCCCGCTAGAACAGGTTGCTCAAGGTCTCATCCAACCTGGCCTTGAACACCTCCAGGGGGGTTGTGGAGCACAGAATCACCCAACATGATCTTTGATCACATTGGGTGATTCTGTGCTCCACAACCTCCTTGAGCAACCTGTGCCAGTGTCTCACCACCCTCACTGCAAACAACTTCTTCCTAACATCCAGTTTCGGTCTAGCTTAAATCTAGTTTTAGTGCTCCAGCAGTGGGACAGCAGTGCTGTGGCATTAGGAAATTGAAGGAATTTGCCATTTGTTGTTGACCTTCCCAAGAGTATCCCTTGAGTTCCAGTTGCAAATTTCACCTGGCTGAAGGAGGATATTTCTGTGTGCACTGCTGGTTCCTCACTTTATCCCTAGCTTAGAAAGCCAAATGCAGTCAGCTTCTCCCTGTGCAGAGTGCTAACAGGCTGGGAGAGCACCTGGCTGCTGGCAAAGCCCAGACAGTGTGGTCCTGTGGCATTTCAGAGGCACCTTACAGCTTCAGCTGGACTTTGTTGAGGTTTATTACCTCCAGCCAGCAGAAAATTGTCATTAGTAGCATACAGCTACTCAGAAATCTCTTCATTTCTCTTTCAGTGCTCCCTGGAGCTTATTAGGCACAGCCCAGTGCCAGAGCCCATCTAGCTCTGTGAGCAGCAGTGTGTCTAGGGCAGTAATTTAGACAGCCAGGAAGGGTGGCACAGAGAGCCTGAGGGGTTCTGCAGCACTCAGCTTGCCCTAGTAGGGCTGGAGATAATGAACAGCATTTTGAAAGGAGGCTAATTCTGCTGAGGACTGCTAGACTGTCTCTGCATCCTGCTGTCCTCAGGCTCTCTGGTGTTGGGAGCAGGGTGCTGGTGCACCTGGGCTGCCCCTCCACGAATCTGCTGTGGGTGCAGAGGGCTGGGCCCAGTGCTCAGGCACTGTGTGTCACAAAGGTGGCACTTTGCAGAGCCAAGCTTGCCCTCAGACACAGCTCTGCCAAGCTGTGTCTGTCTGATGTGCCTGTGTCTGCAGCCTGGGCAGGCTGGTAGCATGTCCTGTGAACCTGAATAAACCACAGAGAACTGAGAGCTGCGAGTGAATTTACTGCTAAATCTTCACAAATGTCCCCAGGGCTTTGAGCAAAATCTTCAGTGTTCAGTCTCAAGACTGCTGCCTTCTTAAACTAAAATATCATCTGATGTTAGTGAGCACAGGAATTTAGTTTTCAGAGACAAGAGGGTGTTGGGAGGGTAAGGAAAGACAAAATGAGGTGGGTTGTTGGAACAGAAACACAGCTGCAAGAGTGCTGGACACAAGTGTTTCACAGACTGCTGTTAAATGATCAGGGGCTGTAGGTGAATTGCCTCTCAGGTGTGTTGGATCAGTGGTGGCTGAAGGTGATGTGCACCAGGAGATGTTAATATGCAGTTAAGTCCTTGAGCAGCAGTCAGAATGTGCCTTACTGGAACAATTGGGGGTTGCTGCTGAGGGAAAATGTAAGCAGCAGCCTGTGGGTCAAGGTAGAAGCAGTTTAAGGCAAAAGATTTGAGATGATTTTTTCCCTTGGTAATTTTGATGTTATAGGTTCAGGTACTGCAAAAAGAACTTGCAGCATCCACTTCTGAAGATACTCATCCATACAAAGAAGAGCTGGAAACAGCCTTGGAACAGTGTTTCTATTGTCTGTATGGCTTCCCTAGCAAAAAAAGCAAAGCAAGGTACCTAGAAGAACATTCAGTACAGCAGGTAAGAGATCTGCTGTCTAATGTCAGTGGAATGTCTTGGAGTGCTTTGGCTTTAATGCACCTTGGTGTGTTTTGCTGCACCCCAATGTGTTTTCTAGAAAGATTCCTTTTATTGCTTTGTAACATGTCTGAGGGTTGATAGATTGTAGGACATAAACTTGTTAAAAAATATGGGAGCTTTTATGAATATCACAGAATGGGTTGGGCTGGAAGGGACCTCCAAAGGGCATCCAGCCCAAGCCCCTGCCCTCAGCAGGGACATCCTCCACTAGAGCAGGTTGCTCACAGCCTTGTCCAGCCTCACCTTGAATCTCTCCAGGGCTGGGGCCTCAGCCACCTCCCTGGGCAACCTGTTGCAGTGTTCCAGCAGGCTCCTGGTGCAGAACTTGTTCCTCACAGCCAATCTCAATCTGCTCTGCTCTCGTTTCAAACCATTGCCCCTGGCCCTGCAGGCTTTTGCAAGCAGTCCCTCTGCAGCCTTCTTGTGGCTCCCTTCAGGTACTGGAGGGTTGCTATTAGGTCTCCCCGGAGCCTTCTCTTCTGCAGGCTGAACACTTCCAGCTCCCTCAGCCTGTCCTCACAGCAGAGATGCTCTGGCCCCCTGATGATGAAATGCTGCTATTGCCTTTTCACAGTAGTCTGCCAGTTTGAACCTATCCACAGACTGGAGTTACTGAGCCATGACTTTCCTGTCTTCAACAGAGAAGAAGTTCACGTTTGAGGAAAATTAGAGAGGAAAAAGTCAGCTTGAGAGAAGAGAGCTGCAGCCAACCTTGCAGTTTATGAGAGTGAAAAGTGTCACTGTTTAAAATTATGCAAGTAAATGAAATTATAGCTTGTTTTGAAATCTGTGACAGTAAATATCTGGTAGCTGTTACTGAGCAGTCTGTGCAAGTCAGTTGAATTTGGAAGAAGAACAACTGCAGCAGGGAAGGGACAGGAAAAGCAGGTCAGCAGTCCTCTGCCTTGGAACATCACTCATCTTGTTCCAAAGCCTCCAATGGTTTGGCCTTTTACCTAATCACAAAATGATGAATGGAAAGAAGTTTCCTACAAGCCAAACAGTTGTCTGGCTGCTTTGAGCAGCCCTTGTTCCAATATTCCAATGCATGTTCCCATATGTATATTGTTCCAGCATCCAAATGCTGCTCTTGGTGCTCAATGAGTATTTGTGAATTCTGACACATTCACCTGGTACAGAAATGAAGATAATAACTTGAGAAAGGGAAGCATAAACAGATCCCACTCTGCTTCCCCCTGCACTGAGTCTGTTACATTTTAGCAGTTCTAGATTTAAAAGTTCTTACTGAAATCACAAATTGCTTTTCAGTGATGCAGCTTCCTTGCTTTGAGTACAAACCCAAATTGGCTATAAGGGGCAAGAGGAACAGGAGGAGTAAAACTTAGTCTAGCAGAAGTGAACTGTAAATTTGATTTTATTTTTCCTCCCTTCAAGAAAAGGGAAGATGAGGAACACATTTTGGGAGTACCTTCCTGTGAACAGTCTGAAGATTTATTTATTTTTTTTAATTATTTTTTTCCTTTATTGATTTCTTCTTTTCCATATTTAGTCATTATTTAGTCATTTGTTCTTCCTATTTGAGTTTGAAGGTGTAGAGCTTTTCTCCTCCATATCTTAGCCATGATCTCAGTGTCACTCAGGATTCATGGAGTCCTAAACTGGCTCAGGTTGGAAAGGACCTCAGAGCTCATCTCCTCCAATCTCCCCACCATGGGCTGGGACACCTCTTACCTGGGCTTGGCTGCACAAGGCCTAATTGAGAAGATTTTTGCAATTGATTCTTGCTTTTAAAGAACTTTTTTTGGCATCTCTTGTAAGCAAGTAGAATGTCTTTGTGTTTGAGTGACCTGCACTAAGTCACAGCCCATAGCTTAGCCTTTCAGAGCAGCAGCATTAATGCTGCCTTCATGTTGTTCTTGGGAGGCTTCACTTGTTTCCTGCTGGAGTAGTCTCTTTATCCTTACAAACTAGAAAGCCACAGAACCTCAGCATTGGTAGACTTTGGAGTTCTGCAATTTGAGGTAGTTTTTTTCACCTCTCATCTCCCTCCTCTTCAGGTTGATCTGACATGGGAAGATGCTTTGTTCATGTTTGAATATTTTAAGCCTAAGACTCTTCCAGAATTTGACAGCTACAAAACCAGCACAGTTTCTGCTGACTTGGCCAACCTTTTGAAGAAGACTGCCACAATTGTCCCTCGAACAGACAAACCTATGCTGAGCCTGGATGCTGTCTCTGCCTACATTGAAGGAACATGCAGCAAGGTCCAATTCCTGTCCTTAAAAACAGTTAATTGAAAGCAGGGAAAGTGCTTGTGGGTGTTTTTCTGTTGACTTTGTGACAGTTTGGGGGATGATTTATTCCATGATGCTGGATTTCCTCAGGTAATTATGTTCAAATAATATCAGAATGACATCACCAAACAGTCTTGGGATGGCAAGATGTGGCATTAACTAATACTGGATTAATTACTGGGAAGTCAGTATGAGGTGTTCACGAGTGCCTGTAAGCTCTCTGTGTACCTGTGGAATGCTTCCACTGCTTTCACACTGAATGTGTTCCTGTTCTGTGACCAAAAGGCTGCCTGTCCTGCAAGGCAGAAGCAGCTCAGCTCACAGGGAGGCCTGAATCAGGATCTTTCTTTCTGTTGACTTTCAGGCACCCTCCCTCCCAGATGGTGCAGACTATTCTCCACCAGTGGTGACTGAGCTCTACTATCTTCTGGCAGATTATCACTTCAAGAACAAAGAACAGTCTAAGGCCATTAAATTTTACATGCATGACATTTGTATTTGTCCAAACAGGTCAGTATTGCTGAACCCTGCTGCACATCACTCATGCTTCCCACTTCTCCCAGCCAGCCCCTAGCAATATGTGGCTCTGTGACCTGCTTTTCACGTGTGACAGTTCCTGGGGACAGGACTTGATTAGCAAAGCATTGGAGTGGAATCTGTGTGATCTAGGCATTCCAGCCTCTGTTCTGCTGTGACAGGAGGGGGAGATGCAGAAATCTATTTTGAGAGAGCATATAAAAAGAACAGGAAGCTGTGGAAATAGCAAAGGCAGCCTGGGTCTGCCATTGGGTGTGGTGCCAAGGGGGGAATGGTTCATGTGCTGTCTCGCTGCTCGCCTAGGTTTGACTCGTGGGCTGGCATGGCTCTGGCTCGAGCAAGCCGCATCCAGGACAAGCTGAACTCCAATGAGCTGAAAAGTGATGGCCCAATCTGGAAGCACTCCACTCCTGTCCTCAACTGCTTCAAACGAGCCCTGGAGATTGACAGCTCCAACCTCTCCCTGTGGATCGAGTACGGCACCATCTCCTACGCCCTGCACTCCTTCGCTTCCCGCCAGCTGAAGCAGTGGAAGGCAGAACTGCCCCCAGAGGTGGTGCAGCAGGTGGGGTCTAGCTGAGAGCAGGGTGCAGTTTAATGTTTTGAAGTGCTCTTTTGTCCTTGAGAGTGAAGATAATCACAGCTCTGGAGAAGCAGGATGGGGTTTGCTAGGTGGTTTATATTGGTTTGTTGGTTTTCAGGTTTACATTTATTTGCCATATTCTTAATGCTTCTTACTGCTTGGTTCTGGGGTTTTATGTCAGCATTTGCTGGAATGGACAGAAAGCCTTCCCTGAGCACATTCTGGGGATCCTCAGGGCGTGTTTGATGGGTTTTGACCCCCTGTTATGTCTTTTCAGTGTTTGCAGTGCTATCTGTTGTTGGTGCACACTGATGTGCAGGGCTGCACTGTTAGGGTTTGTCACCCCAGCCCCAGTGCATTGATGTTGTATTTCAGTACCTTAAGGGGGCCTACAAGAAAGCTGGGGAGGGACTTTTTAGGCTGTCAGGTGGTGATAGGACTGAGGGGGATTGGAACACAGCTGGAAAGGAGGAGATTCAGCCTGGAGGTTAGGAAGAAGTTCTTCAGCATGAGGGTGGTGAGAGCCTGGAAGGGGTTGCCCAGGGAGGTGGTGGAAGCCTCATCCCTGGAGGTGTTTAAGGCCAGGCTGGATGAGGCTGTGGCCAGCCTGATCTAGTGTGAGGGTCCCTGGGCATGGCAGGGGGTTGGAGCTGGCTGATCCTTGTGGTCCCTTCCAGCCTTCCATGGCTGTGTTGTCTCATGGCTCAGATGGCAGAGCGCCGGGACAGCATGCTGGAGACTGCCAAGGGCTGCTTCACTGCAGCCGCTCGCTGCGAGGGCGACGGCGACGAGGAGGAGTGGCTGATCCACTACATGCTGGGCAAGATTGCAGAGAAGCAGAAGCAGCCTCCTGTTGTCTACCTGCTCCATTACAAGCAGGCAGCTCATTACCTGCACGAGGAGGCTGCACGCTACCCAAAGAAGATTCACTACCACAACCCACCGGAACTTGCCATGGAAGCGCTGGAGGTAACAGGGCCTGGAAACCTCCTGTGCAGAGAGTGGGGTACAGCTGCTGGGATGTTGTGGGATCAGCTGTGGCTGGGAGGGGGCTCTAGGTTTAGGTTGGACATCAGGAGGAAGTTCTTTCCAACAAGAGTGGTAAGGTACAGGAGCAGGTAGCTGGGAGATGTGGTTGAGGCCCCATCCCTGCAGACATTTCAAGATCCTCCTTGATGTGGCAACCTGCTTGAGTTGGTGGTTGGAGACACCACCAACTTGTCTAACTACCCTGACTGCAGAGGGGTTAGACAAGATGACCTTTGAGGGTCCCTTCCAACCCAATGCAATCTGTGAAGCTGTGGACTTGGAGAATAAAATGGAGTCCTTGACTTAGGCTGGTTTTGTTTTAAAGGCAGTTTGTGTATACAGCCTCAGTCCCAGACACAAATTCCACTTCTAGATTCAGTTACTGAGTCTTTTTTTTTTTTTTTTCCCAATGAAATCTGGAGAGGTTTCAGAAGCACCTCATAGCTGAGAAAGCAGAAATGCATGCATGAGTTGGGGAGGCAGTCACAACACCTCTTTCAGTGTGCTGTCTGGTGAAAGCAGTGCAGTGGGGACATAGCAGCTCTGCTGTCGTCATTGGATTCCAGAGCTTGCAGTTAAGAGAGCTTCTGCAGTGTCCAGATCTTGTAATTTGAGAAGCAATTCTGAGAGGCAGGAAAAGTCTTGTTCAGGCCAGTTTGGGGAGCAAATGACTGTCTTTGCTAACTCCTCCAGTTGCTGCAGAGAAGAGACTCCTGTGCAGAGCTGTGAATCCTTTGCTGACCAAATGCACTTCGTGTTCTCCAGGTGTACTTTCGACTTCATGCTTCGATTCTGAAACTCGTGGGGAAACCAGACTCTGGAGTAGATGCAGAGGTACTGCTGGGCTTCATGAAAGAGGCTTCTGAGGGACCATTTGCCAGGGGTGAGGAGAAGAACACCCCAAAAGTTGCAGAAAAGTGAGTGCTTATCTCTAGGACTGAGGATGTAAACTGCTGCACAATAACTGATTAAAATGAAGCTGAATGAAATCGAAAGGAAGGGAGCAGAAGGAATTCTGCTGCTTGCAGTGGGCAGGTATCATGAGCAGTACCATCACTGCTCTGAGGTCTTCTCAGTAAGTGGGAAGGGAGAAATAGAACAATTTGGATCTTGTGATCCACTTTGAGGACTTTGCATTTGTTTGTAAATTATTTTTTCCAGCTGTTAACCAAAGGAAAAGTAGATGGCCTGGATTTTAAAGGATTAGAGACTTCAGTCCTCATCATTTCTTCAGCAACTACAAAATAAAGAATGTTTTTTCTGTTGGCCAGTGGCAAGGGAGGAGTATAACCTGTGCTAGAAAGCCATCAGTTACAGTGTGTTAGAATCATACAACCATTAGGGTTGGAAAAGGCCTCTAAGATCATCAGTCCCAACCTTCTTCCCAACACCACCATGGCTGTTAAACCATGTCCCAAAGTGCCATGTCCACACATTTGAACACCTCCAGGGGTGGTGACTCCCCCACCAACCNCCTGTGTGATCTGCTCTGGCAGGGGGGTTGGACTGGCTGAGCTTTGGGGGTCCCTTGCAGCCCCTGGCATTCTGTGACTGTTGCACACAGCTAATCTAAAAAATTGGGATCCAATAGTGACAGTGGCTGTGTGGCTTAGCTGCTGCTTCTGTTTCAGAGTTGGAAGGCCCTGACATTCTGTGTGTGATTTCCTCTTGTCCTGTTGTTAGCTGCTTGGGGGTTAGTACCTTGAAGCTTTCAGGCAGCTGCAGAGAGCAGTGCAGTTGGTAGGGTCTGGTGAGCAGACAGGGAACGCTGTAAGAATTTGTCTCTCTTGTTGCCTCTGCCTGCCCCTGGCACCTTGGCACTGCTGACCTTTTTCCCTTGCCCCTGCCAGAGAAAAAGCTTGTCTGATTGATGAGGACTCTCACTCTTCAGCCGGGACAGTGCCGGGCCCTGGGACTTCCCTGCCCTCCTCGTCTGGCCCAGGTCTGACATCCCCACCTTACACAGCCACTCCAGTTGACCACGATTACGTCAAATGTAAAAATCCGCGCCAGCAGGCCGCGCCGGACGGTACAGTCCTGTTCTCATTCTGGCAGCACACTGCTCATGGGGGGTCCTGCCGAGGAGGGAGATGGGTCTGTGGTACCACGGGCAATATTGAAGCTCATTACCTTTCTTAAGTTGGTGCTTGAAATAGGATCCCTGTAGAGAGCTCTAAATAGAAAGCCCAGAGCTGGCACCTGCCTCCCTGGCACCTGTCGGTCACACAGGCGGTGCTGACAGGAGCCTGCAGCTGGCTGCCTCTCACTTTTAAAACGTTGTGGCTTCAGCTTCTTGCTGCTGAGCTAAATGCCTGTCTGAGGCCACTAAGAAACACCTGGGTGCAGCCTTTGGCAGCCTGGGGCCTGCGGGAATTGGATCTGTGGCTGAAACAAGGCCACCCAAAGCAGTGTTGCTTGCTTGAGGCAGGTGGCAGCTCTTTTGAGTACACTGTGTATTAGCATGGAGTGATTTGCATGACAGTCCTGTAGACTTCATCCTTTATCATTTTACAATGACTGCTTAGCAGCTCATCTCTAGAAAACCTAAAGCAATGCAATACAGAATTGGCTTAGAAATGCAGAAGGGGAGGGCCACACACAGTGGTACTGAAGATTTTGCTGTATTTGTGGTAGAAATGAAGTTACTATTTAAGTAACCTGACATTATCATTTAGCTAGGAATTTTTTTCTGATTCCACTCTTCTGGCCATTTATTTATCCCCCTGGATCTGTGACCAGCACTCATGGAATCACAGAGTGTTAGGGGCTGGAAGGGACCAGTCCCAGCGAGATGGGCACTCAAGATGAGCCACTGGAGAAGGGGTAAAGTGTCTGCAGTGTAGAACCTATGGCAGGCCCCACAGGAGCACTCTTCTTGGTAAGAATTTCTGTCCCAAGGGTGAGCTGCTTCCTGCTGTCACTGTCAGCAGAAGAGTGGCTTGTGAATAGCTTTGACAGAGTTTTGAAGCAAAGAGAGTCTAAGGGAGGGCTGTGAGGATGATGAGGAGACTGAGCACTGCCTGGTGAGGAGAGGCTGAGGGACCTGGGGCTGCTTAGTCTGGAGAAGAGAAGACTGAGAGGGGATTTAATCAATGTTCATACCTATCTGAGGGCTGGGGGTCAGAGAGGGGACAGGCTCTGCTCACTGCTGCCTGGGATAGGACAAGGAGCAATGGATGGAAGCTGCAGCACAGGAGGTTCCAGCTCAACACAAGGGGAAACTTCTTGCCTGGAAGGGTCCCAGAGCCCTGGCACAGGCTGCCCAGAGAGGCTGTGGAGTCTCCTTCTCTGGAGCCTTTCCAGGCCTGTCTGGATGTGTTCTGTGTGACCTGAGCTGGATTGTCTGGTCCTGCTCTGGCAGTGGGGGTTGGACTGGATGAGCTCTTTGGGTCCCTTCCAGCCCCTGGCATCCTGTGAGCCTGTGAACTCTGCAAGGTGAATTTCCTCTTTTTCCCCAACAAAGAATTGTTGGTGAGGCTGCCAGAAGATTCTTCACCTCTCTCAGATGGGTAGAGGAACACTCACTGGATTCCTGTTTGCATTTCTGTAAGGAGCTGTCCTGTGCTGCCAGTGTCAGGCAGCTGCACAAGCCTGTGTCTGTGGGAATGGCTTAGGTAGTGCTCAGGCTCTTTCTGCAGCCTCTTGCTGCCTTTGGACACAGCAGACACAGAAAGCAGCAAATGTTTCAACATGTCCTCAGTAACATTCCCTGCTAGGAGCAGTTTTGCCTGAGTCCACATCTGCTTAGGTCCTGAAGACTGCTGAAATGTTCCCAGGGGATACATGAATTAGGTAAATATTCCAACATGTGTCATTAGTGCATTCCCTCAGAATAAGATATTATGGGCTGTGGCATGCTAATTGCCCAGTGGGGAGTGAAGCTGGCTGCTTAGCAAAGCCTGAAGCTGCAAGCTAAGGGATGCCTACCTCTGCCAGGGCTGAAGCAGCAGTTCCTGGGGCTGCCAGCTTAGCCTGGCTGGGGCTGGGCTTTACTGCTGCCAGAGCAATTCAGAGTGTCAGCTGCTGAGAGAAGCAAGGTTAGGTGAGCTTTAGGCAGGCTGTGTGTTGCCATGACAAGTAGAATGGCAAAGTACTGCATCATTCAGAGTGTTTTGTAAGTTGCTGGCACAACTGCACTCTGGATGCAGCATCCTGGAGAGCCCCAAGGAACTGGAGTTCTTGCCTGGGGCTGTTGCAGATGGAAGGAGAGCTAACAGGCTGAGCAGTGCTCACCAGTCTCCCACTTTTGTCTCCTTACAGACACTCTGCTCCTCTGCATGCATTTGCATTTCACTTGCACTAAAATACATACTTCTGAAGTAAAATGTTCTTGACACCTGACATGTAAGCACCTCACTGAAGGAGACTGCTGCCTGCATTTCCATTGTGCCACTCCTAACACCAACAAGAAAATGCTCAGCATTAGGCTGCTCTCTAGATTTTATTTTTACCATTCTGACAGCATGAGAAACTGTCCAGATTGTTGTTCTCAGAATGAACAGTTTGGCCTCAATTCAGCCTGGATGTTTGTTCTTTCTGAGGCCTGACAATATTCTTACTTGCTCTGACTCTTGGCATCAGATCAGATTGGNTTCAGGCAGCTGCAGAGAGCAGTGCAGTTGGTAGGGTCTGGTGAGCAGACAGGGAACGCTGTAAGAATTTGTCTCTCTTGTTGCCTCTGCCTGCCCCTGGCACCTTGGCACTGCTGACCTTTTTCCCTTGCCCCTGCCAGAGAAAAAGCTTGTCTGATTGATGAGGACTCTCACTCTTCAGCCGGGACAGTGCCGGGCCCTGGGACTTCCCTGCCCTCCTCGTCTGGCCCAGGTCTGACATCCCCACCTTACACAGCCACTCCAGTTGACCACGATTACGTCAAATGTAAAAATCCGCGCCAGCAGGCCGCGCCGGACGGTACAGTCCTGTTCTCATTCTGGCAGCACACTGCTCATGGGGGGTCCTGCCGAGGAGGGAGATGGGTCTGTGGTACCACGGGCAATATTGAAGCTCATTACCTTTCTTAAGTTGGTGCTTGAAATAGGATCCCTGTAGAGAGCTCTAAATAGAAAGCCCAGAGCTGGCACCTGCCTCCCTGGCACCTGTCGGTCACACAGGCGGTGCTGACAGGAGCCTGCAGCTGGCTGCCTCTCACTTTTAAAACGTTGTGGCTTCAGCTTCTTGCTGCTGAGCTAAATGCCTGTCTGAGGCCACTAAGAAACACCTGGGTGCAGCCTTTGGCAGCCTGGGGCCTGCGGGAATTGGATCTGTGGCTGAAACAAGGCCACCCAAAGCAGTGTTGCTTGCTTGAGGCAGGTGGCAGCTCTTTTGAGTACACTGTGTATTAGCATGGAGTGATTTGCATGACAGTCCTGTAGACTTCATCCTTTATCATTTTACAATGACTGCTTAGCAGCTCATCTCTAGAAAACCTAAAGCAATGCAATACAGAATTGGCTTAGAAATGCAGAAGGGGAGGGCCACACACAGTGGTACTGAAGATTTTGCTGTATTTGTGGTAGAAATGAAGTTACTATTTAAGTAACCTGACATTATCATTTAGCTAGGAATTTTTTTCTGATTCCACTCTTCTGGCCATTTATTTATCCCCCTGGATCTGTGACCAGCACTCATGGAATCACAGAGTGTTAGGGGCTGGAAGGGACCAGTCCCAGCGAGATGGGCACTCAAGATGAGCCACTGGAGAAGGGGTAAAGTGTCTGCAGTGTAGAACCTATGGCAGGCCCCACAGGAGCACTCTTCTTGGTAAGAATTTCTGTCCCAAGGGTGAGCTGCTTCCTGCTGTCACTGTCAGCAGAAGAGTGGCTTGTGAATAGCTTTGACAGAGTTTTGAAGCAAAGAGAGTCTAAGGGAGGGCTGTGAGGATGATGAGGAGACTGAGCACTGCCTGGTGAGGAGAGGCTGAGGGACCTGGGGCTGCTTAGTCTGGAGAAGAGAAGACTGAGAGGGGATTTAATCAATGTTCATACCTATCTGAGGGCTGGGGGTCAGAGAGGGGACAGGCTCTGCTCACTGCTGCCTGGGATAGGACAAGGAGCAATGGATGGAAGCTGCAGCACAGGAGGTTCCAGCTCCACACAAGGGGAAACTTCTTGCCTGGAAGGGTCCCAGAGCCCTGGCACAGGCTGCCCAGAGAGGCTGTGGAGTCTCCTTCTCTGGAGCCTTTCCAGGCCTGTCTGGATGTGTTCTGTGTGACCTGAGCTGGATTGTCTGGTCCTGCTCTGGCAGTGGGGGTTGGACTGGATGAGCTCTTTGGGTCCCTTCCAGCCCCTGGCATCCTGTGAGCCTGTGAACTCTGCAAGGTGAATTTCCTCTTTTTCCCCAACAAAGAATTGTTGGTGAGGCTGCCAGAAGATTCTTCACCTCTCTCAGATGGGTAGAGGAACACTCACTGGATTCCTGTTTGCATTTCTGTAAGGAGCTGTCCTGTGCTGCCAGTGTCAGGCAGCTGCACAAGCCTGTGTCTGTGGGAATGGCTTAGGTAGTGCTCAGGCTCTTTCTGCAGCCTCTTGCTGCCTTTGGACACAGCAGACACAGAAAGCAGCAAATGTTTCAACATGTCCTCAGTAACATTCCCTGCTAGGAGCAGTTTTGCCTGAGTCCACATCTGCTTAGGTCCTGAAGACTGCTGAAATGTTCCCAGGGGATACATGAATTAGGTAAATATTCCAACATGTGTCATTAGTGCATTCCCTCAGAATAAGATATTATGGGCTGTGGCATGCTAATTGCCCAGTGGGGAGTGAAGCTGGCTGCTTAGCAAAGCCTGAAGCTGCAAGCTAAGGGATGCCTACCTCTGCCAGGGCTGAAGCAGCAGTTCCTGGGGCTGCCAGCTTAGCCTGGCTGGGGCTGGGCTTTACTGCTGCCAGAGCAATTCAGAGTGTCAGCTGCTGAGAGAAGCAAGGTTAGGTGAGCTTTAGGCAGGCTGTGTGTTGCCATGACAAGTAGAATGGCAAAGTACTGCATCATTCAGAGTGTTTTGTAAGTTGCTGGCACAACTGCACTCTGGATGCAGCATCCTGGAGAGCCCCAAGGAACTGGAGTTCTTGCCTGGGGCTGTTGCAGATGGAAGGAGAGCTAACAGGCTGAGCAGTGCTCACCAGTCTCCCACTTTTGTCTCCTTACAGACACTCTGCTCCTCTGCATGCATTTGCATTTCACTTGCACTAAAATACATACTTCTGAAGTAAAATGTTCTTGACACCTGACATGTAAGCACCTCACTGAAGGAGACTGCTGCCTGCATTTCCATTGTGCCACTCCTAACACCAACAAGAAAATGCTCAGCATTAGGCTGCTCTCTAGATTTTATTTTTACCATTCTGACAGCATGAGAAACTGTCCAGATTGTTGTTCTCAGAATGAACAGTTTGGCCTCAATTCAGCCTGGATGTTTGTTCTTTCTGAGGCCTGACAATATTCTTACTTGCTCTGACTCTTGGCATCAGATCAGATTGGTACTGATCATAGAATCATAGGATGGGTTGGGTTGGAAAGGACCTCCAAAGCTCATCCAGTCCCACCCCCTGCAGTCAGCAGGGACATCCTCCACTGGAGCAGGTTGCTCAGAGCCTTGTCCAGCCTGACCTAGAGGATCTCCAGGGATGAGGCCTCAGCTCCCTCCCTGAGCAACCTGTTGCAGTGTTCCACCACCCTCGTGGTGCAGAACTTGTTCCTCACATCCAATCCAAATCTCTTCTCTCATTTCATCACTGCAGGCCTCTGCAAACAGTCCCTCTGCAGCCTTCTTGTAGCCCCCTTCAGGCACTGGAAGGCTGCTCCAAGGTCTCCCTGGAGCCTTCTCTTCTCTAGGAAGACATAAACAAAATAACAGCATTAGGCAGCATCTCACCTACAAATTTCTCTACACAAGCAAACTTGCTAGTTGAGATCCCTGACCCTGCTGGCCTGTGAGAGCACTTTGACCTTTTTTTTAATGCTGTGCTTCAAGAAAACACATCCCATGAGGAAAGAGAGAAGGAATTGGGTTGGTTTGTCTAGGGAGGAGAAGACTAAGGGGGCACAGGACAGAAGTGGAACCTAAACCACTGTCAGAAGCTGTATGAAGAGTCAGAGGCAAAAGCCAGGATTTCCATGCCCCTGGGAGGCAGAACAGACAATATTAGACTCAAACTGCATTTTCAAGCTGGACATTAGAAAACAGTGTTCAAAGAGTGACAGGAAATCAAGTGAAAGACTCTCAGTGTGTCCTGTGGAGAGCAGAACACTGCAACACCTCAGCACTGGGAGCCCAGAAAGCATTCATACAGCCACCTGCCAGGAGTGGTGGGGCTGTGATTTGGGAAAAGGAAGGGACAAGACAAACTCTTTGCAGCTCCTTCTGAGCCCTGTTTTGTCCCTGAGGTTTATGGCCTTTGTGGGGTATTTCATTTGTTTGGGTTTTCCTCCAATCTGGTTTTTTTTTTTTTTTCTTTTTTAGCAAGGTGCCCAGCTCTGGCCTCTAGAGCAGCAAACTCCCATTGCAGGCAGGAAATAGTTGCTGTCCAGCCATCTTTCCTGGAAGATATTGGGGCTTTGATGTTGAAGCATTCATTGGTAGATACATAAAGTTCTGAGGGCAGGCTTATTTCACACAGGTTATGTTTAAAGGTGCCTTTAAGAGCTCTCTAGCTCTCCAGCATGTTTTGCTGCTGAGAAAAAGGTGGCCAGGATCTGCAGAAAGCCTTGCTGGAGGTGAGAGCATTGAACAGCTTTACAGTGAGTGCTGGTGTGGTATTAGTTTGAAATCATATATTTCATGGAAATAGGAGGGAGAAACCAGTAAATACAGCCTGTAAAGTAACTACTCTTCTTTTCCTGGTGGCAGCTGCTAGCACACATCTCCTTCAAGGAGCCAGCAGCTTTGAGTGGCAGCTGGCATTTGCTGGCTGAGGAGCTGCTCTCCCATGTGTAAAGAGGCAACTTCCTTTCTCTTTGCTTGTCCTTCCATCCAGCAACATCTTTGCCTTCCTTCTGTGAACCCTATCTTTTCTGTCATCACCCCTGCCTGTTGCTGTTTTCTAACCCTCCAAAGTGAAACCTTGCAGCTGATAGCAGAAGCCTGAGGTTTAGGCTCTCTTCGTTTTCCAAGAGCAAGGTAGGAAGCAGCAGAAAGCAGGAAGTCAGCAGGGACCAAGCCTTAGCTCACCTGGGCTGACACCATATTTACACAGCTGTTGTGTCCCAGAGCAGATGTGCTGAGTGCCCTTTAAGCAGGCTGGGTGTGTGCAGCCAGTCCAGGCAGGTTCCATTTCCCCATGTTTTGTTGTGAGGTCTTTGTGCTGTGCTGTGCCTTTGTCGTGTTGCTGCTCAGCTCCCCGTAGCGCAGTGGGATGCAGATGCTGTGTTCAGCAGCCACTGTCCTGTTGTTGGAGTCTCCATCCATACCATGTAGTGTGTTGTGTGTAGTTAGATGTAATTGTCCTTTTGTGTGTGTGTCTGTGCCTGATTGCAACCAATATTGCCCGTGCTGCCTCTAACCTTTACACAAATCTCTGTTCCCCAGGCATTCTCTTCCTGCTTTTACCTGTCACGGCTTGCTTTTAGTAATTGGCAAAACCTGCATGATAAACTCACTGGGAAAGGCTCCTTGCTTCATGCTGTGGGAGAAGTCTCACTTCATAGTTTGTTGGTCTGCAAATGTTATGAAGATGCAGAGTGTTTTCTAAACGGGGTTCTCGGCATCCTGATGAGACAAAGGTGACCTCTGAGAAACGCTTTGCGCCAGGTTGTCCTCGCTCCTGCCAGACTAAATCAGCTGCTGAGGTCAGGTGGAGATTTCTGTGCGTGAAAAGAACATTCCCATTGCATTTTGGAACGTTCAAATCTTAGCCTTCAAAATTCTCTCTCACTCTCCAGCAGTTCAAAATGAACCCTTTTGGTGTGCAGTGCATAACCTTTCCCGGCACGTGGACGTTCGCGGGGGCCGCACACTGCACTGCATGAATAATGAATCACACCCAGTTTGCTCCAGGTTTACTCTACCCCAATTTAACCTCTCTCTGATGAGTGAAAGTATCACACTGACAGTGTGAGATGATGTGGAAAGGATTTGAGTAACTAAATGGAGCACTGATGAGGTAGTCTGTGGTGCTGCAGCTGCAGACAGAAGAGGGCTGCAAGTGAGGGAAAGGCATTCAGTGTCTGAGTGCAGCCAAAACACAGACTCTCATCTTTGCCTCATGTCACAAGAGAACTCCCTTTAAGCATTCAGAGCACTTGCTGTCCTCAAGGAACTGAGCTGCTGCCATGCAAATCTCTGCAGGCTGCCTTTTTGTTTGTTGATAATAATGTGCAAGTGCCTTCTGAGAGAGAGCTGAATGTTGTCTCCTGTTGTGGGTGGAATCTGTCTCAGGATGAGCCTGGTGTGATACATCATGTTTCTGACTGAGAGCAGTAGAGAGAAGTGCTCAGACATGCAAGCAAGGAGAAGGGAGGCAGGGAGGCAGGACTAAGAGAGAGTCTCTACATCCACAGCCTTTATTGCTTGGGACAAGATTATTATTTTTTAATAATCTATGCTTAGTTATTCATAAGCTCTGACTGCAGCAGACTTTTCCTTTGCAGTAAGTTGAGCTAGGAGGTGTATGTGGCTCTTTAGAAAAGCTTTCTGTGCCACCCAGGTCTGGCTTTTGGCTTCAGCTGATTGTCACATTTCTGATACCTTCTTGCATGCATTTCCCACCAGATGTTATCCAGAAAAAAGCCCTCTTGGCTCTCTCAACTTGTTACCTAAGCCCACATGCAGATGTTTCAGAGGTCTTCTCCCCCCTCAGTTTAGTTTCTGGGAAGCTCCAAAGGCTGCAGGGCAGGCAGCATGTGTGGTAAATAACTGAGAGATGGAGCTCCTCACTCCTGCTGCCACCACAGAGCTGTGCCTCAGCTCCCCTGAGAACAGCTGAGGTAAGCTGGTCCCATGAGAGCTGCTCCCTGGCCAGCACACTCAGCACTGACAGCTCTGTCCTTGGCATTGTGTCTGCTGCTGCAGGTCACTTCAGGTCTCTTCTCTCCTCTCCTTCAGCCCAGTGAGTGCAGAGAGTTGAGGGAGTGAGGCCTGCCAGGGCTTACGGTGCCCGTGGGAGAGTGGTGGCACAGGGCATGGCCAGGCAAGTGCTGAGCCCTCTGCTGCCTGTGGCATTTGAAAATGAACTGCTGCTTTTTTTTTCTCCTCCACCCCTCAGAGTTCATGCTTGTAATTCAGTGTATTTTTAAAGTGTAGGGCCCAAAACCAGATACCATAATTAAGCTTCATTTTCATTAGCACTCAGCAGAGCAGGAAGGCTTCTGTGTGTTTCTGTGAAGTTACTGATCACAGGCTGAGGTGTGCTGGGCTGCTGAGCTGCTTTGGCAACTGTAGGAGAGTTTGGCCAGATCTGCTCTGAGAATCATGATCTTTGCAGGCACACCTGGACAGATCTGCTGGGACCCACACTGCTCTTCTGCTGCTGTTAGCTTCTAGGTGCTCAGAGCTGCACTGGTGCACTTCTGCTCACATAATCCCATGGGAAGGGCAGGCTGGCTGGCTGACAGCTTCAGCCTTCTCCCCTCTGCCAAGGCAGGTGCCACACTGAGGCTTCCATTCCCTGGAACTTTACTCACCCGTGGGGCTTCCATTCCCTGGAACTTTACTCACCCATGGGGAACGAGTACCTGGTGGCTGCTCACTTCTCCAGTGTTTTTCATGTTTTTCATCAGCCTTACTTGGTTTGAAAGCATCTCCTGCTTTGAAGAAGTACCTCAAAGGACAGCAGCTTGTCTCAAGAGCAGCCTTCCTCTGCTTTCCAGTGATTAATGAGCTCAGTGTTGCTGTCATGAAGTTGTTTGGGTTTTTTTTTAATATGGTTAATGTGCCGAGAGAGAAGGAGGATAAATGAGAACACTTCAACCTCTGCTCCTTCTGGTAGCAATTTCAAACCAAGCTGAGGAGCTGATTGTCAGGAGGTATTGACAGTTGTTCCCCACAGGGACAAGCTTAGCATCATGCCTGCATTTGACATCCTACATCACTGTCTGTCTTTGTATGCTGATAATGCAGCCTGGTGTTGTGGTGATCCCACATCGCTCTTGCACATTGGTCCAGCAGCTCTTGATTTACATTCCAATGCTTCATCTGTCACCACCCACCCAGCAGAGCTGACCTCCAGGCTTGGGGCAGCATTTGCAAATTGGGGTTTTTTTTCTTCCCTGGATGAGTAATTCAGCCTCTTTGCCACAGATGCAGAAACTTCCTTTAGAAAACTATCAAGGGAGCCACTGTAAGTGTTTCTCCTGATGCCACCTGGGAGTTGAGTCGTATCCATTTGTACCACAGAACCTTATTAAAGCTTTATAAAGGAGTCATTTAAAGCTTGACTGACCTCTCTTCAGGATCCTTCGCTTCCCATTCTTTATAATTACATTCTTTCTGTATAGGACTTGTCATCATTAACCAACTCTCTAACTTCCAATTAGGAAGCAAGTGCTGCTCCTCCATTCCTTTTCAAGGCAGAGTTTGGTTAAGATCCACTCCCTGAAAGGGAGAGGGTTTCTTTGTGTGGTGGAGAAAAGCCTACAGAGTGCATAAGATTTGGTTGCAGTGTGTTGGAATCCTAATAAGCAGAGCCTGATCTGCAAGCTGAAGTCTGTAGAGGGATTTAGCTCAGTAAAATGTATTCTTAGGGGGCTCTTAGCTCTCTGCTGAACCAGTGAAGTTCAGGTGGAACAGGAGGAGTGTAATGAAGTGATCAGCTTGTCTCAAAGCAAGGGCTCTTGCTTCCCAAACCTTCTCTCTTGATCTTGTCAGGAGAATTGGTGGATAAGAATGGAACTACCTAGAGAATGGCTGGAACATTGGCTAAGCTGTCCCTCTGTCCTCAGCACAAGCTGGAAGCTCTTGGGCTATGGATTTAGAGAGAAGTGCCTGAGTTGGACACTGAATTGTCCTGGCACAGGGTTCCAGCAAGCTGCCAGTTCCCCAGCTCAGTGGCAGTCTGCATGCAGCTCTCTCTCTGTTGGAGGCACTAAGCTCTGCTCTTCAGTCATGCAAGGTTGCTTCTGCTCCACCCTGGTGCACAAGGACTTGGGTTCCCTGGGCAGGTTTGAAACACAGTGGAAGGTTTTCACTTGCCTGCTCGTCCTGAGCTGTGGGTTTAGTCCCCACGATGCAGTCACAACCCCATACAGCTTCTCCTGTGCTGCAGCAGCCACCAGCAGGGTACCAACTTGGCTGTAACTGCAGTGTAGCCAGCAGCCACTACTGCACTCTGTCAGGGCACACTCATTACTTCTGCTGCCTCCAATCCAAGAGTTTCCCTGTCTGCCTTAGACCTGGCTCTTGGATGGCTTTGCTTGTTTGCCATATCAAATCACCCTTCAGAGCTCTGCTCAGCAGCAGCTAACAGCTGCAGGGTAGATGGCATCACTGATCACTCCTCTAAGTCTCTGCCCTCTTACGGTGCTGATTTTTCTGTCCTTCATGAGGTGGCTTTTCCCAGGGTGGGTGGTTGTGTTTTTTCCCTTCTCAGCTGAGCTTTCTTGGTGTCAGGTTCCAAATTGTTCTGGGTACTTTTCCAGGTAAATGGCCCAGAAATTGTGGAAGATGTCACAGGACCATAGCAGGTGAAATATTGTGCCCTCAGCCTAGCTGCTCTGGAAAGCTGAGCACCATTACTTGCAGATCAGATTCCAGGATTCTATTCTAGGAGGAGACTTGGTGAGGCAGGGAGCTCTCTGTTGTGGTAGTGTTAGATAATACTCAGTGAAGGAAAAGGTCGGGGTGGGGCTCAGCACAGAGGAGATGAAACTGATAACCTGAAGCAGACAGCTTCAGAGCAGATCAGTCTGTTAGACAGCAGGGTCAGTGCTTGGTAGGGACCCTCTGCTGCACTGGGCAGGGGCTGGCAGTGTGGCTGCAGCTTTGTGTGGCTGTTGCCTGCTGGAGGAGTGGTGCATTCCTGCTTTGTCTCTTTTGCAGAGAGGAGCCAGGACAGCACTGCAGCGGTGCTGTCTGACTCCAGCTCCACACAGGACATGTTTAATGAGCCTGCCAGTTCTCAAGACAGCCTCAGGAAGACTTACACAGAGAAGAGGATTTCTGCCACCTGTGCTGACAGCCTGCTGCCCAGCAAAGAGACCCTGGGATCTACAGAGGAAAAGAGTATGCTTCAGAGATAATGGCACCTGGGGTCTCCTCGTTAAAATGGTTCTTGTGGCATGCAGCAGCACTGAAATGTGCAGCACTTGGAGGGCTTAACTGGGCATTGCTGCTGGGTCTGTGTGTGGGGGCTGAAACTGGAGCTGTGCTTTGCTTCTGTGGCCAGCAGCCCAGTGTGCACTACCTGTTAAACCTCACAAAGAGGAGAATAATGACAAGCTGCTGGCTGTGATGGCCCTCTGCCTGCCCTGCTTTCTTTTTGCTGCTTATTTACTCTTTCTCCAGTGTTTCAGATCTTGAAAGAATTGAAGGATTCACTGTTTGAAGATAATCCCAACCAAAACATCTTTTCTTGTCCCCAGGCAGAGATGCCCTCTTGGTGCTCAGTACCCAGAGGAGCACAAGTGGTGGAATTGGATGATTCACTGCATTGGGTACTTCATTTCAGTGGAGAAGTGGAACTGCTGCAGCAGATTTTTCCATATACAATAGTGTTCAGGATTCCACTGGAAATGTTGATTCCAAATCCATTAGCTGGAATTTTCCTTTGTCTGATGTTTGTGCAGTTGGATGTGGCAGTAGATAGAGAGGCTCAGCTTTAGCAGGGAAAGACAAACAAGAGCAGTATATACATTTTGCCACCCTCCTGGGCTGTGGCCCTTTGTGGGGTGTTAAATCTTCTTGCCAGCCCACCCTGGGCTTGAGCCTGCTCTGCTTTCATAGAGCTAGAGAGCAGGGGATGTGGGCAGAGCTGATTCCCTTCACTGTCCCACCATGGACACTTTGGCTGGTCACCTTGTGTTGGCAGCCTTGGATTAGCTTGGGTTCATAGATCCATGGGTTAGGTTGGAAGGGACCTTAAAGATCATCCAGTTCCAAGCCCCCCTGCCATGAGCAGGGACACCCCCCACTAGCCCAGGCTGTCAAGGCTTCATCTAAGCTGGCCTTGAGCAGGGAGGAGGCATCCACAGCCTCCCTGGGCAGCCCATTGCAGGGTCTCACCACCCTTGTACTGAGGAAGTTCTTGCTGAGCTCCAGTCTAACTCTGCTCTCCCCCAGCTTCAAACCTGGGTCGTTATTGGTGCTCAGGGAGAAGGTGCAGTGAGGGCAGTGGAGAGATGAGAGCTTGGCTCTGTCTGCTCATGGGCTGAAGAGCAGTTGACCATCTGGGACAGTGATGGTTTTGGCAGGATCCACTCACTAATTCTGTCTCTGCTTTCCTGAAGAAAAGGGCCACCACCTGGCTGAGTTTGTTGTCCTTTTCTGGATTGCATTTGCATTTTGTGGCTGTCATTGTCACTTTGCCTCCTTTCACTGTTGCAGTTGCAGGGAAGTCTGAAGAGCTGCTGGAGAGCTCAGAACCTTACCCCCCTGCTGAGAAAGTTCTGCTGGACCCTCAGTCTGCTGCTGGCAATGCCATCAAAGCTGCAGCCCTGCCACCCTCACAGTGGGACTGCAAAAAGAAACCTGAAGCCTGTGGAGAAGCCTCTGAATTCCCCCCTGGCCTGCCAGCAGACCTGGAGGAGCAGCGCAAGTTCCTGACGGAGCAGTGCATTGCCTCCTTCTGCCTCTGCCTCAGCCGCTTCCCGCAGCACTACAAGAGCCTCTACAGGCTGGCCTACCTCTACACCTACAGCAGCACACACAAGGTGAGCACAGCACGGGGCCCCAGCTGCCTTCCTTGCTGCCAGTGCTCTAACTGGGGGGCCCTGATAAAGCCCAGCAGGACACAGAGTCGTGGAATGGCAGCTCAGAGTGCATCTCCTCCAGGGACACCTCTCAGCCAGGCCTCATCCAGCCTGGCCTGCAACACCCCCAGGCAGGAGGCAGCCACAGCCTCCCTGGGCAGCCTGTGCCACACTCTCACCACCCTCCCGCTGCAGAACTTCTTCCTCAGCTCCACTCTAACCCTCCCGTGCCTCAGCTCCCAACCATTGCCCCTTGGCCTGTCTCAGCCCCCCTCAGCCCAAGTCCCTCTGCAGCCTTCCCGCAGATCCCCTCAGGGCAGGGAGTGGAAGCCAATCACCCTCCTTGCCTGCCGGCAGCAAACACCTCAGCAGCACTGCTGAGCTGGGCAAAGCTCTTAGCAATCCACGTGGCTGCAGGGCCAGGAGCCAGAGGAATGGGAGCTGCTGCAAAGAGCTTGTTTTGCAAACATTCCTCTGCTGTTTGTCTGTGACAGTTGTTAGTTTTCCATGGAGCTGATCACTAACAGGAGCTGGAGGTTCCTGCAATCTGTCCTTGCTGATACTGACACATGCTTTGTAGCAGCAGTCAGCAGAGGAGGCTGCTTGGCTGCAGTGTGCTGCCTCAGCTGCCTTGGCCTGGCCAGAGGAGCAACTTGCAGAGTATTTGGGTTTTTTTTCCCTGATGAAACCTCCTCCTTTGCTTGTTGGATCTCTCTTCCTATATCAGTGCAGTGGTTTGTAGTGTTTCCCTCACAAGCATGCAGTGTGGATCTGCTGGAGGGGAGGAGGCCACTGCAGAGAGATCTGCATAGCTTAAGTCCATGGGCTGAGGTCAAGAGAATGAGGTTTAACAAGACCAAGGGCCAGGTCCTGCACTTTGGTCACAACAACCCCAAGCAACACTCTGGGCTTGGGACAGAGTGGGGGGAAAGGATCTGGGGGTGCTGGTGGGCACCCAGCTGAGCATGACAAGGGGCAGTGGGTGGAAGCTGAGACACAGGAGGTTCCATGTGAACCTGAGGAAGAGATTTTTCCCTGTGAGGGTGCCAGAGCACTGGCACAGGCTGCCCAGGGAGGTGGTGCAGTCACCAACCCTGGAGGTGTTCAAGAGGCTGCAGCTGTGGAGCTCCAGGATAGAGCTGAGTGGTCATGGTTGGACTCAATGTCCTTAAAGGTCTTCTCCAGCCTTAGTGATTCCATGATTCCATTGTTGGCTACATCTGTGCCCTCCTGGGAGTCAGAGTTCTGCCTCTGAGCCTAGGGGGTACCAGGTGGCCTTCAGCTGGCACTGTTGGCTCTTCCTGTCCTGTTGTCCTTACTTCTGTGCATCACAGACAGCTCCTGAGTGCTGCAGAAGTCTGCCCACTGCTAGCTGCAGACCACACACTGCCAGGAGGGTGCCATTGGCTGTCTTGGATGACTCACTCAGGTTCCTTTCTCAGGCAGTGCCAACTGCCCATGTTTTGGTGCCACACCAACAGGTCTTCAGTGGGAGTCAGAGTCCTGAACAAACCAACCCCACAGCAGCCATCTCTGCATTGTCAGCAGGAACTGGAGTAGGAAATGTGCTCAGCTGGGTTGAGGAGAAGCTTTTGCTAAATAAAAAAGGAGCTAAAAGACATCAGGTTGAGTTGCTGTGGGGGCAGAGTGGATTATTGTCAATTTTAGAAAGCTGAAATTATTTTTTTTTTTTAATGCATAGAAGCATCTTGGAAAATGCAACATTTCTGTAGCAGTGCCAGGAATTTGTATGAAGAATTTAGCCTGGTGGCCAAAATTCGTGGTTGGCTGGGAAAGGGGAGGGTTGGCAGGCTTCCAGAGCACACAGAAAAACAAGTTCTCCATGTGCAATCTGTTTTCTCCCAGTTTGTACAGTGTTGTGGGGCTTGCTGGTGCAAGATCAGTAAAAATAGTTGCTGGGAGCTTTTTATAACAGCCTGTTCAAGAGCTTTCAACATTTGCCTTGGCTACAGACTCTGGCTTGGGGCTTTTTCCCCCTCTGCAAACTCCTGCTTGCCCCTTGGAGGTGATTTCTCCTTGGTTGTTGCTGTTAGCAGAGCAAATTGGCACCTGGCTGCTTTTCTTGGAATATTGATTCAGGAATCCTATCCAAGAATACTCAGGAATGTTGCTTGGAGTATTTATTTATGCAGGGATGTTAAGATAATANCTGAACCCACTCTGCACCCAGCCTGGATTTGTGCTGGCACTGGCCTGAGCCAGATGCAGGCTGAGTTTCCAGAGGCTGTTTCAGTGGGAGTTTGGGCAGCAGTTTTGGTTTGCCATTCCCTTTGATTCTGTTGTGAAGTGAAATCTTCATCCTTGGTGATTTTTACCTCCAAAATGAGCATTGGCAGTTGGGAAGGAGTGGACAGGGTAGGTTTAGATGGGACTTCAGGAGGAAGTTCTTCACAGTGAGAGTGGTGAAATCCTGGGGCAGGTTGCCCAGGGATGTGCCTGGTTCCAGCTGCTTGCAGAGAGGCTGTGGCAGTGTCTGCAGGCAGAGCTCTGGCCAGCTGCCTGTTCCTGGGGCAGCTCAGTCTGAGCCCATCCATCCCTTGCAGCCAGTGCAGAGCAGGCTGTGCCCTTCCTGTGAGTGGGCACTGTGGTTGAGCTTCCTCAGCACTGCTGAGCCTGCTGCCTTACCTCTGGGCTGGCAGAGAGCTCTCAGCCTGCCTGTGCCAACTGCCCTCTATGGCATGCACAAGGGCTTCTGTTGAGACAAGGCCTTCTAGCAGGCTGAGGAAGGAAACAAAGAGGGGTAAGGTGCAGCAGGACTCTTGTGTCCTTCTCAGAAACACCTGATGGAGTTTCAGAGTGAGGCAGATGTGGCTTCTGGCACCAGCAGGTTCTGGGTGTTCATCTTGGGTGACTCAGATTTCCACTTGGGTGACTCCAAGAGATTTTTCCTTTTCCACTTTAACAATGCTGGTAAAGTTCTTTTTTTTTTTTGCAAGTTATTGCACCTTGTCAGTCATCTTCTCTTTGAGTCTTGGGCTGATGAAGCTGTGGGAGGCAACAGCTGAACTGGAAAGAGTCCTTCCTAATTGCCCTGAGTCAGCCAGCCAAATGCAGCAGCTCAGACTGGCAAACTCCCTGCCAGGAGGAACAAATCCTTTCTGCTGTGTCCTGCATCCCTTCACCCACTCCTAATATCTTCATCAGCTGGAAACTAAGCAGAGCAGGCTGTGTGAGATGCAGTGAGCTGAGAGCTGCTCAGGCATGTTTCCTGGGGGAACTGATGCTGCTGCTCTGAGAAGGGTGCTGGCACATGGCTAACTACAGCTTTTGCTCCTATTGGTTGTAATTGCCCCATTTGGCTGAGTGATCTCTTTTCCTCCTTGCTAGGTCCCTGTCCTCATCCTGCTCAATAACAGGCCATGAATTAGAGGGACCAAAGATGTGCCTGTGGGTGGGCAGGGTGCTGTGCCCAGCAGGTCACCAGAGCAGGGCACTACACCTCATGATCTCTTCACATTTTCATCAGCAAACTTAGATTGAGGAGTGAATTGGTGTGGCCTGCCCTGGCTGAAGCTGCTGTGGCAGGGGAGTTGGACTGGCTGCTTCTGGAGGTCCCTTCCACCCCTAGCACTCTGTGACTCTGTGGGTGTGTTTGCTGTGGGATTTCATAGTTAGGCTCTGTGGTGGTAGCTTCCTTCATTTTCATGGGATGGTTTTAACTGCAGGATTCAGTTTGCTACACATTAGGCAGTTTTCCACTTGGAATTTACTCACATTTCTGGTGGCTGTGATTGGCATAACAGAAAACAGCTCTGTGCCTGGGTGTTAGGGTAGGCTTCATTTGCTGGCTTCTGGATTCATTCAGAGCAGGATGACTTTCACAGCAGAGCAGATTTTTTAGGTTCTTTCCTGTGCTGCATTTTCTCCTGCCTGTGTTGCAGAGTATTTTGCAGGCTTGGGTTAACAGGCTCACAGGAATCCCTACTGCACAAGAGCAGGGCTAGAAGTTAGTGCACAGCTACATCTGCATCCTCTGTTCTTCACTGGCAGTTAGCTGTGACACACAATCACAGACTGCCAGGGGCTGCAAGGGGACCTCCAGAGGTCATCCAGTCCAACCCCCCTGCCAGAGCAGCAGCACCCAGGGCAGGGCACACAGGAACACGTCCAGCTGGGTTTGGAAGGTCTGCAGAGACTCCACAGCCTCTCTGGGCAGCCTCTGCCAGGGCTCTGGGACCCTTCCAGGCAAGAAGTTCCCCTTGTGTTGAGCTGGAACCTCCTGTGCTGCAGCTTCCATCCATTGCTCCTTGTCCTATCCCAGGCAGCAGTGAGCAGAGCCTGTCCCCCCGCTCCTGACCTCCAGCCCTCAGATAGTTATAAACATTTATCAGATTCCCTCTCAGCCTTCTCCAGACTGCACAGCCCCAGGTCCCTCAGCCTCTCCTCCCCAGGCAGTGCTCAGTCCCCTCAGCATCCTCACAGCCCTCCCTTGAACTCTCCCCAGCAGGTCCCTGTCCCTCTGAAACTGGGGAGCCCCAAACTGAAGGCAGTGCTCAAGATGAGGTCTGACCAGGGCAGAGCACAGAGATGAGAAATGGCAGTGCACTGTGTGCCCCCCACCTGCCCTGGCAGCTGTGTGCCCTGCCTGCAGCTGACCCTGTGCTGTTGTGTCTGCAGAACCTGCAGTGGGCACGGGACGTGCTGCTGGGCAGCAGTGTGCCCTGGCAGCAGCTCCAGCACATGCCTGCCCAGGGCCTCTTCTGCGAGCGGAACAAGACCAACTTCTTCAACGTAAGTTCCTGCGGCTGGTGGGCACAGCCCTGCCCTCAGCCTGCCTGGCTCCTGGCTCTGAGGGCAGGGCTCTGGGGAGGGGTGGCAGGAGAATCCTGCACAGGCACAGGGACCAAGGCACGAGTGGCCAGAGGAAAGGCAGAGCTGTGTCAGAGGAACATTTGCTCCTCCTTTGAAGGGCATCACATTAGAAGGATTATTTCTGGTGAGCTTGAAAACAGAAGCACCAGCATTGCTCAGACCCTTGGTGCCTGAGCCCTCTGCACAAATTTGAGTGGTGGTCACGTTCAGTATCTTCTTGTTTGGTGCAACCTGACACACAAAACTGGTGCTGGTTGCTCTAAGGAACCTCTGGAGCTGGAAGGAGCTCTTTTGTATTGAGCTTTTGAGAGGTGCCTCAGCAGAAAGACTACTGCCAAGTTCCTCAGTGCAGGAGCAGCACTGCCATAGAAACTGTCCCTGTGCCTGTGATGTCTTCTAGTCCACAGGGGTGTCTGTGCCCCTCAGTGGCATGGGACACAGAATACCTCTGGCATTGAGCTGAGCATTTATCTGTCAAGGTCTTAGCTGTGATTGCAACATTGCTCTTGTGCTCTTCTGAGGTATGGGCCAGGGCTTTGTGTCTTCTGTTCTTGTAGGGTTCTGTAGCTGCTTTGTGGCTTGCAGGGTGTGGTGAGGGCCTGGAGATGCTCTGTTTATCTGTCTGGACTCTGTATCTGTTACCTGGTTGCCTGTGATTGAAGTAGCAGAGGTGGATGTCTCTGCTTTGCCATCCAGTGCCTCTGTTCTGACACTTCAGTTGTGATACTTATTTCCATTCTGTATCTGTTAACACCTTCATTCTTGCTGGGTCTTGTGTTCATCAGCACCTCTGGAAACTTCTGGTAAGTATAAGGTGAGTGCTTTTCTCTGATTATAATCCCTCAGATGGGCTGAACAACACAGAATCACAGAATCCCCAAATGCTAGGGGTTGGAAGGCACCTCCAGAGCTCATCCAGTCCAAGCCCTCTGCCAGAGCAGCATCACCCAGGGCAGGGCACACAGGAACACATCCAGCTGGGTTTGGAAGGTCTCCAGAGAAGGAGACTCCACAGCCTCTCTGGGCAGCCTGCTCCAGGGCTCTGGCACCCTCACAGTGAAAAGTTTTTCCTTCTGTTCCCATGAATGAAACCTCACAGTGGTTCAAAATTGTATCCTGGATCAGTTTGCCAAACAAGCTTGTGTGTCATTGCCTCTTTCTGGGTGGAACATCCTCTGCTGGAGCAGCTTGCTCAGAGCCTTGTCCAGCCTGACTGAGTATCTCCAAGGACAGGTCCTCAGATGCCTCCCTGGGCAACCTGTTGCAGTGTTCCAGCAGAACTTGTTCCTCACATCCAATCTAGATCTCCTCTGGGCTCCTTTCAAACCATTGTCCCTGGTCCTGTCCCTGCAGGCCTTTGCAAACAGTCCCTCTGCAGCCTGCTTGTAGCCCCCCTCAGCTGCTGGGAGGCTGCTCTTAGGTCTGCCTGCAGCCCCATGTGTGAAAATTATGTTCTCAGCTCGACCTAGGGCCTGTCACAGACAAATGTGAGGTTAGTCAGGAGTCCTCCATGGAGAGCACTGCCTCCAGGCTTCAAAATGTCTGTCTGGAGACTCAGCTCTACTGTGTGTCAGCTGTGGTGACCATAACCAGCACATGGAGTGGCTCAGGCAGCAGAACAGCTCCTGGAGGCCTCTGCCTGTCAGCCAGTGCCAGCAGCCTGCCTGATCCCCACAGGCATGTCAGTGAACCTGCCTGACACCAGCTGCAGTACCCAGACTTTGGCATGGTCCAGTCTTTTGCTGGTCTCATTTTTGTACCCAGCTGTGTCTTCCAAATCCTCTTCAAGTGACAGTGCACATGGAGCATGTGGCAGGGGTCCAGTGCAGGGACACAGTGACAAAGTCCAGATCCCAGAGGGAAAGGGCTGCAAGTGCCCCTGAAAAAAAGCTGTCAGTGCCAGCTGACATTCCAGGCTTGGACAAACTGAAATCTGGGAACAACTTGGAAAACAAATCCCACAGCTCTGCATTGACCTTGTTTGGGTTAAAGCTCAACTGCTTTGTGGTCCTGCAGAGCTCTTGGGCAGGCTGTGGGTAGGCAAATGTGTGGCACCCTCTGGGGCAGTGCTCAGGGGGCAGCCTGCTGTGGCATCCACTGTGTGCAGATGGTGGTGCAGGCCTCTGCCCAGCTTCTGTCCTCACCTGCAGCTGGGTGATAAACCAGAGAGCTGCACAGCAGTGAGCAGTCACAGCCCCCCTTGATTTAACAAAGATTGGGAGGTGCTGGAAGGTGCCCAGAGAAGGGCAGCAAGGCTGGGGAGGGGCCTGGAGCACAGCCCTGTGAGGAGAGGCTGAGGGAGCTGGGGGTGTGCAGCCTGCACAAGAGGAGGCTCAGGGCAGACCTCATTGCTGTCTGCAGCTACCTGAAGGGAGGTTGTGGCCAGCTGGGGTTGGGCTCTGCTGCCAGGGACAGGAGGACACAGCCTCAAGCTGTGCCAGGGGAGGTTCAGGCTGGGTGTTAGGAAGAAGCTCTTGCCAGAGAGAGTGACTGGCATTGGAATGGGCTGCCCAGGGAGGTGGTGGAGTGCCCATCCCTGGAGGGGTTTGAGAGGAGGCTGCATGAGGCACTTGGTGCCAGGGGTGAGTTAATCAGAAGGTGCTGGGTGCTAGGTTGGACTGGATGATCTCAGAGGTCTTCTCCAATCTGTTTGAATCTGTGATTCTGTAACAGACATTCAGTGGCCACCCTTAAGATTTCTGAGCTTGTTCATGTCCTCCAGGGTCCTTTTCAGCAGAAAGACTTTGCCTGAAGTGTTTATTTGCTTCCATGCTTTGTTTTAGAGAAATCTTTTGCCTTTGTGGTACAGAGGAGTGAGATGAATGCCTCCATGGCCTTCTCTGCAGACTCTACAGGTGAAATGCCTCTTCCTGCTGCTAGCATCAGTGGGGTTTCTCTCTTGCCCAGGAGATTCAGGGTTGTTGAAATTAGAGCTGACTCAATTCTACAAGTGCAAAGGACAGTGAGCAACAGGGAAAGCTGCAGCTGAAAGCCAAGTGGGGCCTGTGCCAGCCTGCTCCACCCAGGCATTCTGTAAATCATGCTCCTAGCAGAATTACTTAGGAAATGTTTATGACAGCCCTGGATGGAAAGAAAGCAACCTGAGTGCAGCTGTCTGCTGCTAACTTCTCCTGCAGAGCTGCTGCTCTGGCTCCATGTGTCACAATCTCTATCTAATTTGTTAGCTGTCACTCAGCCCTGACTGAAATCTCTTTGAGTTCATTTTCTGGCTTCAGAGTGAGCCAAAAAGGGACATTCCCCTGCCCTGCTTGCTTCTCCTCTGGCATGCTGCAGCAGTGCCAGGATGCACAGGTCTCAGAAAACAAAAGCTGTTTGTTGCCCAAGCAGAAGAGTGGCTCTGGTTTGTCTAGCACCAGAGGATTTTGCACATTCATGGCCCTGCTAAGGCTGCAGTCATTGTGTGACTGATTACTGCAGTTAGACTCTTAGACTGGCTCAGGCTGGAGGGGAGCTCAGAGCTCATCTCCTCCCATCTCCCCACCATGCCCAGGGACACCTCTCAGCCAGACTCAGCTGCTCAAGGCCTCATCCAACCTGGCCTTGAACAGGCAGGAGGCAGCCACAGCCTCCCTGGGCAGCCTGTGCCAGACTCTCACCACCCTCACACTGCAGAACTTCTTCCTCAGCTGCAGTCTAACCCTGCTCTGCCTCAGCTCCAAACCATTCCCCCTTGGCCTGGCTCAGACACCCTCATGAGCAGTCTCTCTGCAGCCTTCCTGCAGGATCCCTTCAGGCACTGGCAGCAGCTCGGAGGTGCCCCCAGAGCCTTCTCCTCTGCAGGCTGCGCCCCCCCAGCTCTCAGCCTGTGCTCACAGCAGAGCTGCTCCAGCCCTGGCAGCATCTTTGTGGCCTGCTCAGAGTTGTAGCTGTGCTCCTAGCAGTGAATACCAAGGCCCTCCTGCCTGCCCAGGCAGACATTCCCCTCTAGCCTCCAGCCCTGGCACCCTGTAGCTTTTCTCCATCTCTCTCTGTCAGTATCTACAGAAACTTTTTAAAAAATTTATTTATTGTAAAGAGGGCTGCAGGATGGTTTCTATGGTAACTAAATTAGAAATTAATTCAGCAGGAGAAAAAAGAAAACTCCCCAAACATTGCTTTATATAGCAGGGTACTTNCCCCCCTTTTCCCCCCTGTATTCAGTTTTCCTGCCACTATTTAATAAAAGGAGGTGAAACTTTGTGCCCAGCTGATGGGGATTCATCAGGCTGTGGGTGGGAAAGAAGCATTTTGCTGGTCAAGCTCAGTGTTCCAGTAACTTCTCCATCTGGCTTCATGTGGAGTGTTTGTGTTTCCCTGGCACATCTTCCCTGGTGATAAAGATTTGTTGTCAGGAGGATCTCCATGTCCATCTTTGGTAGCTGCTCCCTCCCTGTGGAAGCTGTGCATGCACACAAGGTGTGGTAATGCAGACACTGCTCTGCAGGCTGGGGAGGGCTGCTGTGCTGGGCTTCATTCCAGAAGGCACCCAGCTTGTTTATCCTCTGTCCCTGAAGCTCTGCACTCTCTGGTCCAAGGAAGCAGGGTCAAGTTAAGGTAGCAGGAGGCAGCAGCTCCTTTCTCCTTGCCACTGCAGGTGTGAGGTGTGGCTGGGCACTGGCAGACCTCTGCTGTGCAGAGCTGCAAGCTCTGGAGACTGAGCAGCTGCAGAATAAAGTCTCAGCATGGTGCTGCAGGCTCCCAGAGGTGGTTCTGACTAGAAGGTGGTGTTAAGCAGTGATGCTGTCTCTGCTGCTCTCCTGTGCAGCACAGCCTTTCCCTGGCTGTGGTTCAGGCTGAGGAGGACATCTCTGTCTTAGAGGGAAGTTGATTGTGACAAGCAGAGCAAGGCTGACCCCAGTTGGGAGCTGTGTACAGCCAGAGCAGTACAGGTGCATGGAGCTGTAGGGAGGGTTTGTGAGTCCCTAGCACAGGGACTGTTGAGGGGGGAGAGAAGGCAGTGTGCCTCAGCTTCCCTGCTGCTTTGGTTTCATCCCCTTAGACATGGGTGCCACTGACAGAAAGGGGGCACTGAGGGGCATTTGGGGGCTCTTCTGATCTGGTCCAGCCTTCCTGTGTCTCTCCCCCAGCTCCTCAAGTGTACCCTCAGCATGCAGGGCTCCCATCACTTGGGTTGCAGTGCAGCATCCTTTGACTTGATGCTAGCTAAGGGCAGTGGAGCTGAGCCCACTCTAGACATCTGTTCTGCCCAGTCTGAGCTTGCTGCTAAACCTGGCCTGGACAACCCCAAATACCAGGGCCAAGGGCAGCTCTTCAAGGCTGATTGTGACAACTTGACCAAAACTTCAGTTTCACTCTTTCCTACCATGTGCTGGGAAAGCCTGAACTGGAGGCAAGAGCAGCCTGAACCCACCTGGCTAGAACTTTGACTGCTCTGCTTTCCTTCCTGTCCTTGGCTGCTGATAGATCTGAGTTACTCTCCTGCTGCTCAGAGCTGGTGTGTGCAGCAACCCTTCATTTGGCAAGGGTGCTCCCAGCTCCTAGACATCTGCTGTGTGGAACATGAGTCTGCTGAGAAGCACAGTGCCACTTAAATCAGGCTGGGGAGAGGAGAAGGAACTCAGAGGAACTTACTGTACCTCCATGTGAGCTGAGACTGTCTCAGTGTGGTGAGAGTTTGAGTCAAGCTAAGAGATTTCATAGAGTCCTAGAATGGCTCAGGCTGGAAGGGACTCAGAGCTCATCTCCCCCACCCTCCTCACCATGCCCAGGGACACCTCTCAGCCAGACTCAGCTGCTCAAGGCCTCATCCAGCCTGGCCTGCAACACCCCCAGCAAGGAGGCAGCCACAGCCTCCCTGGGCAGCCTGTGCCAAACTCCCACCACCCTCACACTGCAGAACTTCTTCCTCATCTCCACTCTAACTCTGCTCTGCCTCAGCTCCAAACCATTCCCCCTTGGCCTGTCTCAGACACCTTCAGGAACAGGTCCTCTGCAGCCTTCCTGCAGGTTCCCTTCAGGCACTGGCAGCAGCTCTAAGGTCCCCCCAGAGCCTTCTCCAGGCTGCATCCCCCCAGCTCCCTCAGCCTGTGCTCACAGCAGAGCTGCTCCAGCCCTGGCAGCATCTTTGTGGCCTCCTCTGGCCTCTCTCCAGCAGTTCTGTGTCCTTCTGCTGCTGGGCACAGCAGAGCTGGAGGCAGGATTGGAGGGGAGGTCTGAGCAGAGCCCAGGGGCACAATCCCCTCTCCTGCCCTGCTGCCCACACTGCTCTGGCTGCAGCCAGGACACAACGGCCTGCTGGGCTGCAGGAGGGCACTGCTGGCTCCTGGGGAGCTGCTCAGCACCCAACTCCCCCAAGGCTGCAGGGCTGCTCTGAACCCACTCTGCACCGAGCCTGGATTTGTGCTGGCACTGGCCTGAGCCAGATGTGGCTGCCTGCACTTTGCCTGGGGCTGTGTTTGGTGTGTGGTTACCTCTTAGCTTGCTCATCACTGGCTGCAGCTGTTTGCTGAGATGTTGCTCTCCGTAGTGCTGCTCTTACCTGGAAGTGAGGAGCAGAGGCTGCCAAGTTAAGAAATGAAATCACAAGTGGCAGCCCAGAAATCACAAGGGCTTGGGTATTGAATTTTGCCCTTCTTGCTGCTGTTTTGGATGCCCTTTTCCTGCAACCACAAGGGGCCAGAGGCAAGCAAGTGGGTCATGCTTGAGGCAAGTGATTAGGCTTAGGCCTGTTGAATAGGTGACCTCCAGCAGGAGCAGGGACTGACCTTCTGCCTGCTTCCATAGAGCCATCTCCTATGCCGTAAGCACAGCACATGTTAGCCTGCTGGCTCTATGCTGCTTGCTTCTTACTGCTGGTGGTAGGCAGCTAGGGGCAGCTGCTTAGAGGCTGATCAAATCCCCACCTCCTCTAGAAGGCAGAGTTGTCTTCAGTCTTCCCAGCAGATGGCCAAATTTCAGCCATGGAATCTCTCTGTGCAGGCAGTGACAGTGCCATGCAGTGCCACTGACTCTGCAGTGTTCAGCTCTTCAGGAGCTACCTCCCTGCTACAGATTCTCTTCCCTTGCCAAGAAGAGCAAAGCTCCCTGCTGAGCTGCTCTGATGGCTCAGAGCAGTGCTGTCAGCAGTGCAGTGCCCTCTGGAGCACTGTGCTCAGGCAGGCTGTGCTGCAGAGGTGCTGCTGTCAGCAGTGCAGTGCCCTCTGGAGCACTGTGCTCAGGCAGGCTGTGCTGCAGAGGTGCTGCTGTCAGCAGTGCAGTGCCCTCTGGAGCACTGTGCTCAGGCAGGCTGTGCTGCAGAGGTGCTGCTGTCAGCAGTGCAGTGCCCTCTGGAGCACTGTGCTCAGGCAGGCTGTGCTGCAGAGGTGCTGCTGTCAGCAGTGCAGTGCCCTCTGGAGCACTGTGCTCAGGCAGGCTGTGCTGCAGAGGTGCTGCTCTGCCTGGCTGCTCCCTCACTGGCTGTGACATTTCATCACTTTCCCTTGCTGGAAATTGTCCTTCTCAAGCTATTGTTGTTCTTCTGTGTGAGGACATCGTTGCTGGTGTGGTGAAAAGATACTCGTGTGGAAAGCTGCTGAGGAGGAAATAAAAAGCCCTGCAGGAGTCTGTTCTGAGCCAGATGATTGTCTAATGCTGTGCCTCAGACTGTAAATACAGTCAGCTGCTGCTTGTTGGTCCAGGAGAAGCTGACGTTTGGAGGATTGAAAAGTGAAACCAAATTGGTGTCTTCCTTTGTGGTCTTCGTTGGATTTCTTCATTCCCCTTCACTATGTCTTCATGGAGCAACCATTTCAGAGCATGACAGAATGGTAGGGGTGGGAAGGGACCTCCAGAGATCATCCACTCCAGCCCCCATGCAAAACAGGACCACCCAAGTGCAGGCCACACAGGAACACACCCAGGTGGGATGTGAATGTCTCCAGGGAAGATTTCACAACCTCTCTGGGCAGCCTGCGCCTTGTGCCAGCTGCCTGCGGGCTCAGGGAGGCATCTCTGAAGGGACCCAAGAGGATTCACAGATTCCAGCTGATTCCCAGCAGCAGTACAGATCCCAGGTGATTCCCAGGAGTACTCACAGATCCCAGCTGGTTTTTGACAAGTCTTTAGGGACTTTTGTGTGAGTGCTTACATTTTAGCTAAGTCGATTGCTTAAAATGCCTAATGAGGATGGCCTGGCCTGTTCTCAGACCTGAACTGGGAGTCTGCTTTGCTGAAGTGAGGGTAGGGAAGAGACCTGGAGATTGCTCTGGCTCCACTGAACTCACTGACACTGATACCTGCTTGAAAAAGAGAGAAAAGGAAGCTTTTGGAGAATTCCACATCTTTTAGTCACTTGAGCATGTTCATTTCCACTGTGCTCCCTGTCTGGCATAGCAAATCCATAGATCCACAGAATGGTTTCCNCTCATCCAGCCTGGCCTTGAACACCTCCAAGGAGGGGACATCCACAGCCTCCCTGGGCAGCCTGTGCCAGTGTCTCCTCACCCTCACTGCCAAGAATTTCTTCCTACTCTCCAGTCTCAGTCTGCTCTCCTGCACAGACTTTTCTCACTTCCTAGTTGGAAGAATGCTTTCAGCAGGTACAGAGGGAGCTGTTCTCTCTTGCTTGCTCTTGTGTGCTCACTCACTTGTGCAGTGCTTGTGCCAACTCTGTAAGCAAGGGTGAGCAAGGGGTTAACTGCAAGTGAAACCTTCACAGTGATTGAGCTAAGCCCAGTAAGCAGTGAAGGCTGAAAGCTGCCTATAAAAAGCTGGGTAACTTTCTCAGCCTCTGCCCAGGATGATGTTTACAGTCCTGCACTCCATCCTCTTGGAAAAACAGAAGTCATCAGTGAAAAATGCCCTCCTGCCTCAGCATAGCCACGCTCCCCGCTCGGGCTAACCCTGCGGGCGCCCGAGGCCCAGCCTCTGAGAGATGCCACCAGAGCTAACCCCTGGAGACACAAGCATGGGGTCCTGAGCTGTGCTTTGTGCCAGTGGGTATTACACAGCTCCTTTTCTCCGTTCTCTTTCCCCAGGAGAAGGCTCTGCTGTTGAGTAGATGAGTTTCTAGCCCAAGGTGAGCTAGGCAGCAAACAGCTCTGGAAGAAAGGAGGTGAGCTGTGGAGAAGAGGCTGTCGTGGGGGCTGGGGACAGAAAGCAGTTAGCGTGGGGGCTGGGGACGGAAAGCAGTTAGCTTGAGGGCTGGGTCTGGAAGGTTTCCCAGCAGCAGATTCACTCACACTTTTGGAGGTTGCATGCTGGCTGCTCTGTGCAACAGCAAGTGCTGGCCACTTAACAAGGGGACTCTGCAGCCTCTGGAAAGGAATGAAAATGCAATCGAGTGGGTGAGTGGAAGTGATGAAGCCCGTGGTGGTGAGTGGCTCAGCTTCCTCCTCTGAACACTCTACTCTCTTCCTGTAATCCAGCAAGGGAAGCTCCTTTAAAAGCTTGAGTAAAAAAGGCTTCTTCCCAGGAGCTCTTTGACCTTTGCTGCACTTCATCTCCAGCAGTTTGCTTGCTGACCTCCTGTCAATAAACAGCTCCAGACGTGTGGCTCTTAGGAAAGGGTTTCACTACAGGTTAGAGGAAGCAGGATCAGAGAAGACCACAGGCCTGGCACTTGAAGCACTTCCTACCAGTTCCTCAGAATGAGTTGAGAATTTTGCTGGCTCTTTAGTTTGCTGACTCAGAATATAAATCAGAATTCAGAACTCCTCCTCCCAGGTCATTTTCTAGTTCAATCTTTCTCTCTTCAGCTGCTCCCTGTGTGTGTATACTCAGAGTGTATCAGCACTTAAACTGAGATCTCCATCTCAGCAGACTGCAGTGTGAGTCACTAAAATAATGCTGTTTGCTCAGGTATTCAGGTGCTTGGGAGAATTTCCTGAGCTTGGGGTAACAGCTGAAGGGATTGCTGGTTACAGACCCCTGCTCTGTTCCTCCTGACAGACTGCACCGAGGGTTTCACTCTGCTGGGCTTGCTTTGTTTGGACTGGAGGCAGTGCTGCAGGTGAGGTCTGAGCAGAGCAGAGGGGTAGAATCCCCTCCCTGTGCTGCTGCTCTCCCTGCTGTGGCTGCAGCCAGCACACAGCTGCCTCTGGGCTGCCAGCCACCAGTGCTGGCTGCTGGGCACTTGGGCACCAACTGACACCCCCAAGGCCTTCTCCTCCAGGCTGCTCTTGAGTTGCTCCTTACTCAGCCTGGATTTGTGCTTGGGATTGCCACAACCCAGAGGCAGGACCTTGGCCTTGGCCTTGTTGAGCTCCATGAGGTTGGCTTGGGCCCACCTCCAGCCTGCCCCAGCCCCTCTGTGTGGATCCCTTCCCTCCAGCATGGCACCTGGGCCACACAGCTTGGTGCCATCTGCAGCCAAGGGCTCCTCAAGGCCAGTGCCCATGCTGCTGCTGAAGATGCTAAGCAGCAGATGTGGATGCAGTGCAATTTCAAAAGCATTTCCATTGTAGCACAACAGGAATGCAGGGCTGGGGATCAGGGACCATGCTGAGCAGTGCCAGGCTGTGTACAGGATCCAGTCAGTTCCCTTGCTGCACTTCAGGAGCATCAGACACCATGTCAGAAGTTAGGATTTCAGCCTGTGCCACCTGGCACCCAGGCACTTAGGAAGCAAAAAAATGTGAATCAGGGAAGGGAAGAGGAGACAGAGAGACAGCCAGGACCTGCCACCTTTCCTGCCCAGACAGTTCTCAGCCTAGGATTTAAGCAGTGGTTCAATCACAGAATTGTTTTGGTTGAAGTCCTCCAAGATCAGTGAGTCCAACCATCAGCTCACCACTAACCCCTGTCCCCAGCTGCCACAGGTCAGGCAGCTGAGGTGACCCTGCTGACAGTGTGGGAGAAAAGGGGAGACTGATCTGCAGGGAGGGCTGGCTCTGTGTAGCTCAGCAGCCAGGGAGTTCTCTTCCCAAAGCCCTGGCTGGCAGTGCCAGGTGCTGTGCTGTGGGCACTGCAGTGCTGTGGCAGTGTGGGCAGCTGAACCATGCACACCTGGGGCTCCTTCCTGGCTTGTTTTGTCACTGCCTCTCCTGTATGTGACTTTCTGCCTTTGCAGTCTGACAAGTCCCTGCTTTCTTTGCAAATAATTGAGGCAGGATCAGATTTCCTCTGTTCTCCAAATGAGAAGGTAAAGCAAAGCATCTCTCTGCCTGAAAACCTCCACCTGAGAGCTGTCTCCTGTGGCAGACTGAAGCTGACAGAATGAAAGGCTCAGCAGGAGATGAGTCTGCCTCTGAAGTCTTTTTAAGTATGTGGGCAACAAGGTGAAGGCAGCAAGACGATGCAGCACAGATTTCTGTTCCAGATCTCCTCTTGGTTTCTCTTGTTGCTACCTTTTCACACACTCCTCTCCCATTTTTTTCCATCTGCATCTATTTTTTTCTGCTTCCCTTTGCCCCTTTAAAGGCAGCAGTTTAAAGGTGGTGTGTGAACAAATAACTGGGCATTATTTGGTACATCCCTTTGTCTCCAGAGAAAGAGAGCATCTGGGCTTGAGGGGAGTGAGCTGGTCAGGGATAAAATGATACCAAATGGGTTAAAATAATCTTTGGCAATCAAAGTTGTGGTTCTGAAGCAAAGCAGTGCCTGTGAGAAGGTCTTGGGTCCCTCTGTTGGGTACAAGTGCCCTGAAGGCCCAGATTTGACACTTGCTGCTTCATGTTTGTCTTTGAAATTCAAAGGGAGTAAAATTGCCTCTTAAACAAGAAGTGTAAAGCCATCTGTGAGCAGGGCAGCCACTCTGGGCAGCAAAATTGGTGAATACAGCAACTGGGAAATAGATTTTTCTCTCCTCTGTTATCCACTGTCTGGGTTTCACTTCAGTGCATGTGTGGTGTTGGCTTGGGTGGCAGAGCCAATTCTGCTGCTCAGCATTAGTGGTCTCCTTAGAGTAGTTCCAGCACTGATGGAAAAGGGAAATTTGCCTGGATAGTACTTCTAGAAGAACAGAAAAGTTGCTGCTCTGACTAAGACTGAATCCCCCAGCAGGAGAAGGACACAGAGCTGCTGGAGAGAGGCCAGAGCAGGCCACAAAGATGCTGCCAGGGCTGGAGCAGCTCTGCTGTGAGCACAGGCTGAGGGAGCTGGGGGGGTGCAGCCTGCAGAGGAGAAGGCTCCAGGGGCACCTCAGAGCTGTCTTCCTATATTTGAAAGGAACCTGCAGGAAGGCTGCAGAGGGACTTGTGCTGAGGGTGTGCAGAGACAGGCCAAGGGGCAATGGTTTGGAGCTGAGGCAGAGCAGGGTTAGACTGGAGCTGAGGAAGAAGTTCTGCAGTGCCAGGGTGGTGAGAGTCTGGAATAGGTTGCCCAGGGAGGCTGTGGCTGCCTCCTGTCTGGGAGGCCAGACTGGATGAGGCCTTGAGCAGCCAACCTAACTGAGAGGTGTCCCTGCCCATGGCAGGGAGGTTGGAGGAGATGAGCTCTGAGCTCCCTTCCAGCCTGAGTCACTCTCAGATTCTCTGATTCCAGGCAGCTGTTCTGATCCTGTAGCTGCTGTTACCTGACTGACTGCAAGAAGATTAAAAATATCTGAGTTCAAGGAAGTAAATAAATGCTGCTGCTGAAGGAAGAACATCTTTCAGTTCCTGTAGGCCTTCCACTGCACTGGAAACTTGAGGTTACTCTTATCTTGGCAAGGAAAAAGAAAGAGCCACCTCTAAGTGAAAACAATGTCCTGCTTCCTCAAAAACAAAAGATGGACTCTCCTCTTCCTCAGTGGAACCAGAGTTCATGCCAGGGTTTCCCATGCATATCCTCTGACCTGAAGGGACTCAGCTGAAAGTGGAACAGAATTTCAGGTCTCTTGACCTTAACAAGCTGCTGTGCTGTGTTTGCAAGGCAAGCTTGCAGCCTCACCCTGACAGTTGAGAGAGCTCTGGGATCCTGCTGAACCTTGGTTAGAGCTCTGGGATCCTGCTGAACATTTGTTACTCACCCCAGAACATCTCAGTAAGAAATCCCAGCATGCAGAAGTTAAAAATGCTTACAGGTGTAAAATCCTTCCCATCTGGCTCCTGGTATTGTGGCACTGGAGGGCATGTGCCAGAACTCACATCCCCTAGGTGATGCTGGCTGAGATGTTCCTCAGGCTTCCTCTGGTTGTTCCTGGTTTAAAGATGCAGGGACTGGGTAGCATCTGGTGGAATGAGGCTCCTAAAGCCAGGAACAGAGTGAAATACAAACCTGCCCCCTGTAGTGGTCTAGAATAGTGCTTTGCTCTCTTCCCTTACCACCACCAGTAACTGAAAGGTGAGTGCAGAGCTTGCTCTTTGGGGAGGCACAGTGGCAGCTTTCTCAGGCTGGCTTACTCAGCTGCAGGGATTCCTGGTGGTATTTGGTTTGAAAAGCACAAATATTAGGTCATCTTGGTGACTCTGGGCATGTTTCAGGATCCTTTTTAACTGCTCCGTCAGTCTTTTCCCCACCCATCCTTCCCTGCCAAAATGCATCTTTAAGCTCCACAGAGACAAATTTGGTGCCTTGTGTGAAGTTGGTGATGAACCTTTATCAAGTAATGCTGCTATACAAAAGCAGTGATGAAGCAGAGGTGTAGTAAATACTCCAATTACTGATCCTTTCAACATTTGCTTGGTTGTGAAACAGTTTGAAGCCCACTCAACTATTCACAGATTGCATTGGCTCGGAAGGGACTCTCAAAGGTCATCTTGCCCAAGCCCTGTGCAGTCAGCAGGGACACCTCCAGCATGATGAAGACAGACAGAGACAGTTGGGGCTGTTCAGTCTGGAGAGGAGACCTTATTGTGGCCTTCCAGTATCCGAAGGGGGCTACAAGAAGGATGGGGAGGGACTTTTTAGGATGTCAGGGAGTGATGGGAATGGGGGGAATGGAGCAAAGCTAGAAGTGGGTAGATTCTGATTGGATGTTAGGAAGAAGTTCTTCACTATCAGGGGGCTGAGACCCTGGCACAGGTTGCCCAGGGAGGTGCTGGAAGCCTCATCCCTTGAAGTTTTTAAGGCCAGGCTGGATCTGACTCTGGGCAACCTGACCTAGTGTGAGGTGTGCCTGCCGTGGCAGGGGAGTCAGAATGGATGGTCCTTGAGTCCCTTCCAGCCCTGACAGTTCTGATTGCTGTTTGCCTTTTGTTATCAGTAAGGCTATCTCGTGTTCTTGGGGTGTTTGGTGGCACCAGGGCTGCTCACTGCAACGGCTCAGAGCTCTTAGGAAACAGAACCTCTACTCTGCCTTGCTCCTGGTTTTAAGTGTTGAGCTGTGCAGAGCTGTTTCATGATTTCCAGCCTGGGTGAACACCCAGTCCTTGGACTATTAACTTTAAACATTTTCTGATCTATTTAACTCCAGGTACCACCACGACTTAATTTGCATAAATAAATGATAACACGCAGGGAAGAGTTGCAGTGCAGTAGAGGAGGTAGGAGCTGGGCTGTTAACAGGGACTAAATTGCAGGTCAAAGAGAAGCCTATTTGCATACATAGAAAGCAAATACTCCTTTCAGTTCTGTATTTAAACCACAAATCCACCTTGTGCAGTCAAAAGAGTAAAGGTTAATGGATTTTTGAAGTGGCAGTGAGTGCCAGGGCTGCATTGTTAATCAGTGTGCAACGGGTCACTGCCTTTGGTAGCAAGACATGAAGAGGTGGTGAAGCTGTGTGGGGTATTTCAAAGAGGTGGCTGTGCCTGGAGTGAGATCTTGAACCACAACAGTGGCATCCTTAAAACAAAAGAAGCTGAATTGTGCAGCTGAAGTGGAGAGAGCGAGCCAGGGTGTTGGTGATTAATTTCATAAATGATAAATAGGATAGCTCCATTATTCTGCAGGTTTGGGGTTTTTTGGGTTGTTTTTTTTAAGCATAAGTACATGCAGTGAAGTCCAAGGGGACAAGGCGTGTGCAGCTGTCACTGTGAGCAGCTCACAACCGAGGAACACGAAGAAAGCAAGAGATGAGTAGAAAGTGGCTAAAACGATGGGGGGAAAAAGATTAATCTTAGCAACTGGCTTCTGCCTAGCACGAAGGAGGTGCTGCAGTTGTGAAGCAGGCTATTAAAGCTGAGGTGTTAGTAAACAGGATGGATTCTGAGCACTTGGCGATAATGGCAGCAATCAGGAGGGGGGATAGGAAACAAACGCCTGCGAGGTTTGGAAAGGAAGGCACAGCAATCGCTCTGCTGGCAGAAGTGAGGGAGAGGAACATGTAAAGATACCCTGCTTAAACTTCTCCGGTGGAGGTAATCAGGAGCAGAGCCTGGCAGAGTGGCTGGGGCAAGAAGGGAAATTTAGCTGTGCTAAACTCAGATTGAGAAACACGAACCAGGATTAGATGGACCGAGGTTGGCAGTGGACTGGCACCGGCTTGGGGGCTGTTAATGTGGGATTGACTGAAGTAATCGGAGGTGTGGAGGGAAAGGGCAAGGGCAGACCTTTGTTTTCCCCTTCAAATAGTTCGAGAAAGGGAGAAGGATGTGATGGAAAAGCTAGCAGAGAAGCGTGGCACCAGCACGCCCTGGTATCGCAGGAGCCGGAGATGGGTTAAACCCCAGGGACGGGCAGAGGGCAGGCCGTGCCCGTGAAATCCTAGGGAACGGTGTCAGAGGATCGTCCTGCCCGTTGGCGAGCGGTGTCTCGGTGACACTACGGGGGGCTGCGGTGTAGCACGGTGCGGGGGCGACCACACGGCAGGCACCGGCTGCGTGCGCGGCGCCCAAGGCCCCGCAGCCCGAGCGGCCATGGCTGCGGCTGCCGGCGGGGGAGCCGCCTGCGAGCGGGAGGCGGCCGGGGGCAGGAGGCCTGTGCCGCTCCCCTCCGCGCCGGGCACCCGGGCCAGAGCGCTGCGGGCAGCGCAGGGAGCCGGCCGCGCTTGAGGAAAATAGGTCAGGAAGGGGCTGCGGGCGGCGGCGGCAGCGGCGGGGTTAAACTGGGTCAGCAGTATTTCGGGAAGGTCTGGCGGACAGGTGGGAGCAGATAACCGCTCGTTACTAATGGCTGCGAACCGACGGCGGCAGCTGTTTACTCACTTGCCCTAAGTGGGGTGGCTCGGAGCCAGGCTCGGCAGGGACTGGGACCGACATCCTCTGTCGAGCGAGCCCGTCCTGCGGCGGCGGAGGGGCGGACAGCGCCGGCCCGGCCCCCGGGGGCAAAATCACATAAAGAAATAGCGGCGGCAGGAAATCGGAGGTAGGCGCTTCCCAGGGGTCGGGCGGTCTCCGGTGGGAGAGGAAATGTGCGCCGAGCCGGGGCGGGGGCGGCGCGGTCAGGTGGGGGCGCNGGGAACTTCCCCCACGCACACCCCTGCCGGTGCCCCGCGGGGGTGCCCTGTGCCGGGGCTGCGGGGGGCTGTCCCGGGGGGAGGGGCGGCGCGGGGCCCTGGCTGGGGACGCCGATGCGGTGCCGTAGTAAGTTTGCGTTCTCGCTGCTCCCCGAAGCGGGAGCGGCCGCCGGCGGCCCCGCTTCGTAGGGCGTTTCTCGATGCGACTGCGCTGGCCCGCGGGTGCGCGAACGCTTCCCGAGCCGCCGACCGTGCCCCGCGGCCGCCGCGGGGAAATCCCTGTCCCGGGGCTGGGCGGGTTCCGGGCCCCGCGGGTTCACCTACGGCGCGGAGCGGGCGGGCAGGAGATGGGCTCTGGTGGTGTCTGCCGCCGTGGTTGGGAAATACTTTTCTCCTTAGTCCCGTTCGCCTTCGGTTAGAGGCCGTAACAGAGCTGCTCTGCCGCACAGAGGAGAACGGTGAAAGCGATGGGAAGCGGAGGAGCCGAGAGGAGTTGGGAAAGGGGCACGAAAGGGTGAGGGATTTTCGTTTCCTTCCGTCTGCTTTGTTTGGGGTTTCTCGGGCCGCTTCCTCCACCCCCTTGGCGGGATGAATTATTTAGCTCCCTCGTTTTCGGTTCAGCCCTAGAGCTTGCGAGGGGAGGCTCTCATGTCTGGGAGGAGGAAACCAGGGACGGTAGGTCCGTAAAAATCCCGCCTGGCATCGAGCAGCCAGCTGCGATCCCTGCTGTGTGCCTGCGCCAGGCAGGCTCCCGACGGAGATTCCCCTGCTTACCGCTGACCTACCAGCAGAGCCTGGTGTTCGCTAGCTGTTTTGCATGAGCTACTATGATGTGGCAGTCGCCGCTTCATTCAGCTCAAGGGAGAGAGAGAGAGGCTAAGAGGATTCCGATTTAATTAGCAGTTCGTTAAAGCCAGTCGGCTCTGCCTGCTCACGCGCCGGTAATTTTAGCCCAAGTCTCCTAATGGCAGTAACCGGCGGCGGTGCCGCTGCGCGTTCGCGGTGGTGCCTGGGGCAGCTTCCCTCCTTCTCTCGGGTGCTTGGGTTTAATTTACCGCAGCCTCTGTGTGTTCGTGCAGCAGCAGGTTTCTGTGCGTGCCGTGGGTGTTTGGCGCGGAGCAGCGGTAGGAATCGGAGCGTTTGCGGCGGAGGCTTTCACTGCCCGGGGAGCGGCAGGATGTGTCCCTTCCATCGGAGCGCGCTCGGGCTGGCATCTGCACTCGCCAGAGTCGTTTGCAGCGATAGGACTTGGGTGTGTTGTTAGCATCTCGAGCAGGGGCTGAGGTACTCTAAATGTGCAGGCATTCCTCGATTTTGCTTCCCCCGAAGTAGTTATTCTCAGAGAGCTCCCATCTCACGGTACCCCTGAGAGCACACAGCAGCAGCCTGTGCCCTGTCCCCTGCCTGGCTGGGTCGCTGCCATGCCTGGTGCTGGAGGAGGCTGCTGTAGTATTGCTGCTGGTTGAGTGTTGAGGATCCCCTGCGTGTGCTGTGATTTCTGTTATTGTAAACAGCGTGACTGAATTACAGCCTCTCTGCAGTGCCTTGTTCCTCTGGCGTTAGCAGAGACCACTCAGCTTCAGCTGGGGTGCTAGGCAGGCTGCTGCCTAAGTGTTTGCTCGGGTTAGACATTTCCACTGCCTCTTACAGCTGATTCAAGAGCTGCTTTCATTTGTTTGGTTTTAAGCCCTGCACTGCTGAGGAAGCCCTGGGAGGCTCTGAAAGCAAGACAGCATTAGGTGTTAGACACACATTCCCCCTGCCCCAGGAAAGGTAAAATACTTGGATAACAGAGTTAAGGAAATGCTTTATTTTTTGTTGCATGAATTCCTGTATTAAAAGAGAAAAGGGACTCAGAGGTTAGCTCTGGGGTGAATAACAGTAAGATTTTTTTGCCTTTTATAGCAGTCAGGGCTTCCACTTGCTGGACAGGGAAGGGAAGTGTTCCATGGAGGCTGCTGTCGTGGGGGAAGAAGAGACGATGAAATGAGTTATCTGCCAGCTCCTAATAACTCAATTTGAAGATTCTAATTGGTGCAGATGAAATGTGCAAACTCATGCAGAGCTTTAGTTGTTTCACTGGAGTGTGTCTTCTCCAAGGCTTGACTTACCCCTGCACCTGTCTTTCTCTGCCTCCTAACCACTCCTGTGGGGTATTTGTTTCTTGCTGCCTGTTGTAAATCAGCTGCTTCCTGCCCTCAGTTTGAGCTGACAGAGGGTTTGAAATCCAGTGTGTGTACTTGTGTTTTTCCTAAGCCAGTGTGAAGCCTCAGACAGAACTGTGACCTTCAAATATGAACTAAGTTATTTATTTGCAAGCACACACCCTTATAAAACTGGCATTAAAAAAAAAAAACAAACAAGGAATAGGGAACCCTGCTCTGTTCTCCCAGGGCTGGAATAATTGGAGATTAAAAGGCTTTCCCTCTGGCTCTCAGTTTACCTCTGTCAGAATGCTAGAGGAGTTTAAATTTTGGCTCAGCTCTCCACTGCTTTTGTTCTTTCCAGCATGGATGAGAAGTGCAGGCATTTCCCTCTGCTTCCAGGCTGTGTTCACTAGCAGCCAGGGATGGGACCTGCCCTTCTTGTCACTGTCCGACCCCCAGCTGAATTTGATCACTGCTAGTGAACAGCTGAGGATAACTTCTTTTTTTTCAGTTCCATTCCTGGTATGTGTGGCATTTTGTTTCCTCCTGGTTGCCACTGCTAGTTTCTCTTCATTCTTTATTGCATTCTCATCTGCAGCTTGCTTTGCTTTTTAGCTTGGCAGCCCATTCGGTGCAATTTGCTAAGCTTGGTGGGCTCCTAAATAAGATGTAACCTCCTTGCCTGGGTGTGCTTTGGAGGACATGGCTTGTAAGCTGCTAGATGTGAGTCTGAGGTCATAACAGTGCTGGTGAAAGCTTGATGGCACATGGGCAGTACCCAGCCAGAGGTAGTTGTTACAACTATTGATGTGTCACCTCCTAATCCTAGAACCATGGAATGGGTTGGGTTGGAAGGGACCTCCAAAGGGCATCCAGTCCAACCCCTCTGCAGTCAGCAGAGACATCCTTCACTAGATAGGTTGCTCAGAGCCTTGTCCAGCCTCACCTTGAATATCTCCAGGGATGTGGCTTCAACCACCTCCCTGGGCAACCTGTTGCAGCCTCCTGTTGCAGAACTTATTCCTCTCATCTAATCTCAATCTGCTGTGCTCTCATTTCAAACCATTGCCCCTGGTCCTGTCACTGCAGGCTTTTGGGAACAGTCCCTCTGCAGCCTTCTTGTAGCTCCCTTCAGGTCCCGGCAGGCTGCTGTTAGGTCTCCCTCTTCTGCAGGCTGAACAGCCCCAGCTCCTTCAGCCTGCCCATGGCAATGTGGCTCTTCTCCCACCAAGTGCGGTAGGTACAGTGCTCAGGTCTGCTTGGGCTTGTGTTGCATCACTTTGGAGCCTCCTTACCTTTTCACCCTTGGCAGGTCAGTGGAGAGAAGCCCAACAGGTCACTGAGAACAATGTCCACTTGGCCTCCCACAGAGTTAGATGCTGTGGCTGCATCATCACTCACAGTGCTCTGAGAGAAGAGAAACTCCAGTCTGAAGGACACAGCCACAGGGTATTGTGAGGAGGCTGTTCCTAGGTGATTTGCTGTGAAGATGAACTTTTCTCTCAAGATGAAATCAGGCTGAAGGATTTTCTCTAGTAGCTTTAAAGCTTATCACCTGATGGTGCTTTATGAGCAGCCACGTGCTAATACTTGAGAGGGTTTTCTCCTTTCTAAGCAGCAAGTGATCCCTGGGCCTCTTGGCTTCTGTTCCTTCAGATCCCTTTCAGCAGGATCTCCTGATGCCAGGTGTTGTAGTGGTTTGGTGCTGACAAGCAGGAACACTGAGTGCCTGAGCAGTGCTGCTCTCTGGAAGGCTCTGCTTTGCTCTGCACTGCTGAGTGACCTGAGACCACCCTCTGAGTTTTGCTGTGCTGAGCTGTTGAGTCGGGCTGGGTGCTGTGTTTGTAAAGCACACAAGTGGCTGATGCTGCTTGGTCTAAGCGTTGTGTGGCTCTGCTGAAGTGCTTTGGAAACGTGGGGATTTTACAGCTTCTCATCCTGACATTTCAGTGTGGGTGTCCTTGTGTACAAGAGATGCTGAAAGAGGCTCTGTGCTGTCAGTGCAGGGCTGCTGGATGTCACCCGTAGGGCAGGAGTGGGCAGTGAAGCATCTTGCTTGCTGAAAAGTAAGGGATGTGAAGCTGAAGAGCAGCTTTTGTTGGCTTACTAATGTGAGTATTTTGGTGAAAGAACTTTTTAGCACTCCTGACAGCCTGCTTTACTCCTCAAAAAGGTAAAGTCTTGCAGGGGGCCATGACTGTCTTGCAGTTCAAAGGATAATCACTTAAATTTTGTGTGTTGAGTAACAAGCAGTTTACATCTAGAGCTTGGATGTCTCAGGAGGTGAAAGTGTGTCTCTTCAAGTGCTGTGAAATCCTTCAAACCCACTGCCACAGGAGAAAGTGGCATCCTCTGCTAGGAGGAGACCTTTCCTGCAGTGTTTCAGCACGAGGAGCCCCCAGGCAGCTCCATTTGGCACACTGCTAATCTCAGCAGTGAGCAATGCCTCTTCATCTGCCAGAGCTGTTGTCCTCCCTTCTAGCTTCAGCTGAGCCAGGTCCCCCAAACACTTTCTTTCTGCAGAAGGTTTCTAGATGATCCCATGGCATGTCTGCCTCTCTGCCATAAATGTTGGATCAGATGAAATAAATGCCTCCTGCTGCTGAGAAATGAGTTTGCTAACATCTGCAGGGGGTACTGCAGGGGGCTGCCCACACCCAGGCAGATGGATGGGCCTGTACCAAGCTTGTTTCATTAGCTCTGAGTACCATCTGCATCTGATGCCAGACAGTCTGCTCGTAGCACATACACAGAGGAGATCCAAGCAGAAACATCTCCTTACAACAATGGAAGCGAAGCCAGCAGCCCTGCCACTCATGGAGGTGCCCTGCTAACCATTGGTTCTGCTGGAGAGGAGTTCTTCCTGCACCTGGCCCTGAAAAATCCCTAAAGAAAGGCAGAATCCTGGGAAGGAGTTTTCCTGCTGAGGGTTTCCTGTCCTCTCCTCAGGTTTCTGAACCAAGTGAGTTAGTAGAAGGTCTGGGAGCAGTCTGCCTCCTTTGGCCTTCCCTGCTTTATGTTCTCCCAGAGAAAGAATTCCATGGTCTGAGAGACAGGGACAGGGCATTAACCAAAATGTACCCCCAGAAAAGACATTGGAGTACCAAAGGTAGAGTCAGAAATTCCAGCATGGGTGAGCTTGCTCCAGTGCCTGACTAAATCTGTGGACTACTTCTGCTCTTCTCCAGTCATAGAATCAGGCAGGTTGGAAGAGCTCCAGGCTCATCCAGCCCAACCTATCACCCAGCCCCATCCAATCAACCAGACCATGGCACTAAGTGCCCCATCCAGGCTTTGCTTCAACCCCTCCCTGGGCAGCCCATTCCAGTGGCAAATGACTCTTGCCATCCCTTTGGCAAGCCTCTGCCTCACCTTTCTAAACTCTGGGCTGGCTGCAGGATGCAGTGAATGCAACTTCCTGCTGACAACTTAAATCCTTCCCTAACCAACCCACTTTTCTCTTTCCTAAAACACAGCTGGTACAAAGGGAGCAACTTCTGGAGGAAAGGCTCTAGTAAATGTAGTTAAATAATGTGTCCCACAGTGTTTTATCAGTAATTGACCTTCCAGCTTGAGCAATTGTCCAACTGGCCAAATGGGAACCTTTTGTCATCTTGGCAACAGGGAAGAGAAAAAAAATAATACCAATCAGTGTTCCACAGCTGCATCTTCCAACCCCCCTTTGCTGTAGCACCCTTGTCCTGCAGAGCAGGGAAGTGAGGGATGGACAAGTGGGAACCTGAGGCTGCAGTGGGCATGGATCCTGCACGGCAGCTGCTGGTGCTGATTCGGAGCAGCTGTCTTCATCCAGGGGTGGCTGCTGCCGCCTTGTGCACTCTCCTGCCCTGGTTCCTGCCTCTTCAAGTGGGTGCTGGCTGCCTGAGGCACACAGTTGCAGAGCTCAGAGGGACTGCAGCTGGGTTGCTGGACAAGGACTGCACCTTTAGAGCAGGTTGTGAGAGAATTCTCCCTTGCTCCTCCTGGCTTTCCTTTCTGCCTTCCTTTCAGCATAGCTGTGGCAGAGAATGGCTTCTTTATCTCCTCCTTTTATAGCCTGGCTAAGGCATTTCCCTTTAAAAAGCCTCGGTGTGACTTTGTGTTGACATTGTTGTAGCATCACATGGTGCATGGGAACCATCTGAGGAAAAGCTGCTCAGGCCTCCTGACCAAGTGAGCAAACCCCTTCAGGTGCAGGCTGGCGAAGGGCCAGGGCCAGTGCTCGGCAGAGGCTGCCCACAGACCTCAGTTTCTGTTTCACTAATTCCACCTCAGCTCGGACCTCCCCATCTGAAGCAGACACTGCTGGGTTTATGTAATTGCTGCTGCAGCAAGGCAGTGTCTGTGTCTCTGTCCCCCCCTCCCTGCCTGCTGTGCTGCGTGTCCCCGGCTCTCACGTCAGAGGCTCTCCCAGCCAGCCTGCCTGGGCTCTGCTTTTCAGAGGGGTAAAACCAATTCCAGGTCAAGTCAGCTGTAAAATCATTGTTCTACAGATTGACAACTCTGGGAATATTTTGGAAGAGAGAAATGAGGTGAACATTGTCCAAATATCCATGGAGCTGTGTGCTGGCTGCAGCCAGAGTGTGGGCAGCAGGGCAAGAGACCTCTGCCCCTTGGCTCTGCTCTGCTCAGACCTCACCTCCAGTCCTGCCTCCACTGCGGCTGTCCCCAGCAGGAGAAGGACACAGAGCTGCTGGAGAGAGGCCAGAGCAGACCACAAAGATGCTGCCAGGGCTGGAGCAGCTCTGCTGTGAGCACAGGCTGAGGGAGCTGGGGGGGTGCAGCCTGCAGAGGAGAAGGCTCCAGGGGCACCTCAGAGCTGTCTTCCTATATTTGAAAGGAACCTGCAGGAAGGCTGCAGAGGGACTTGTGCTGAGGGTGTGCAGAGACAGGCCAAGGGGCAATGGTTTGGAGCTGAGGCAGAGCAGGGTTAGACTGGAGCTGAGGAAGAAGTTCTGCAGTGCCAGGGTGGTGAGAGTCTGGAATAGGTTGTCCAGGGAGGTTGAATATCTCCCTGGGGATGTTAAGGACCAGGCTGGATGAGGCCTTGAGCAGCCAAGTCTAGTTAAGAGGTGTCCCTGCCCATGGTGGGGAGGCTGGAGGAGATGAGCTCTGAGGTGGCTTCCAGCCTGAGCCATTCTGTGATGGACTCTCTGGTTTTGTGTATTTCTGTTGCTGCAGTGTGGGGAAAAAGACTCACAGTAGATGAGATGAGCACTGCTGAAAGGCTCTGAAAAGCTGAGGATGTTCTGAAATGGGCCAAGCTGTAGTCAGAAGGGACTACTGCTTCCCTGCCTTGGTGGCACCAGCCCCTGCAGCCAATCCTTTCAGTACTGTCAGTACAGCTGCTTGCATTTCTCAGCACTTGTGCACCCACTTGCACTCACAGAGGTGGAGCTGTCCCACAGCAGTGTGGATGAGGTGAGGGTGAGGAGGAAGAACAATAATAGAACTGCTTGCAGAAAGGAAGAAAAGCCAGAAGCAGGTGACAGAGTGTGACAGAGAGAGAAAAGGTGGCTTAGGAGTTTGCTCAGTGGGGGAGGGAGCAGTGGTTTGGTGGTGACACTGGCAGGAAGTCCTGAGCCATGCTTGCAGCCTTGAACTCTTAAGTAGAGGAGCAGGAACGTGCAGGGGGCTGGGCTGGGCTTAGCCTCACTCGTTTCAGCTTGAAGTCCTGTGTTGGGACTGTTTGGGTTGTACCCCTTTGCCTTCAGGGCCCTCAGTGCAAGCTGTTACCTTGACCTAAGTAGCTGTGAAGAGAGGCCATGAGTGAAGCAAGTTGTACTTCAGCACCTTGTCCTTAGCTCTGTGTGAAAGCAGGCTTCAAAAAAGTCAGCCAAGGGCTCTGGCTGCTTTCTTGTGGGAGAGAACAAAGCCAGAGGCACTCACAGACATCCCAAGGAACTTTCTGGCTACTCACTGCAACCAGGAAACTTTGCTATTATCACTGCTCTGCCCTGCTGAGGCCACATCTGCAATCTTGTGACCAGTTCTGGCCCCCTCACTTCAAGAAGGACCTCAGGGAACTGCTTGAGAGAGCCCAGCCCAGAGCCCCCAAGCTGCTGCAGGCAGTGAACATCTCCTGTGAGGCCAGGCTGAGGGAGCTGGGGCTGGCAGCTGGCAGCAGAGCAGCCTGAGGCTGCCCTCAGTGCTGTGCTGAAGATGTGCAGGGCAGTGTGGGCAGGACACAGCCAGGCTGTGCCCAGGGGTGGCCAAGGGCAGCACAAGGGGCACTGGGTGCCAGCTGGGGCAGAGGAGGTGCCAGGGAACAGGAGGGGAAACCTTTTCCCTGTGAGGGTGCAGAGCCCTGGGGCAGGCTGCCCAGAGAGGCTGTGGAGTCTCTGCAGACCTTCCAAACCCAGCTGGATGTGTTCCTGTGTGCCCTGCCCTGGGGGCTGCTGCTCTGGCAGGGGGGTTGGACTGGGTGACCTCTGGAGGTCCCTTCCCAGCCCTGGCATTCTGTGATTGTGATTATAAAATGTGTAGGCTGTTGCCTGATTAATTGGTGCCTTCCCTCCATCTCTTCGTGCCTTGTCCTGTATTCTGCCAACCTTAAAGTAGTGGTTAAAGTAGATTTGGTTATGTAAAGGCTTTGCTTAGTAGCAGGTTACTGAGACTGCCTAATGGAGCAGTGTTTGGGTTTGCTTTGGTCCCTGGAAGGTAGCAGTGGAACTGACTTAGGTGTGGTTGAATCCTTTGGCGGGGTGGGGGGGGAAGAGGGAATTGAGTTGTAAGCAGTTGAAGTGCTGTGTTTGTGGCAGTAGGCTTTTGATGTGCTTGCTTGTGAGTGGGACCATCTGATGTGTGATCAGCATTCTCCATTTCCTTAGGAAGAAGCAGCCTGGAGCACAGAGTGAGGTTGGATCTCTGCTTAGAAAATGGCTTACTCTGGAGCCCTGCAATGGCAGCAGCAGCAGCCAGCTCCAGAGCCCTCTGGGGCTTGTGCAGAGCTGTCAGCCTTTCCTCCTCAGAGAGGCATTCCTCAGCTCCAGGGAACCCCCTCCTGCAGAGCTCTGGAGCAGTGATGTGCACTCACTCAGCCCTTCCTGCCCTTCTGTTTTCAGTGCCTGCACTCCTGCTGGAGCTGTGCTCACAGAGCCTGTGCACAGGCTGCTCTACACCCCCCGGGGGCTCCAGTGCTGCCAGGGGAGGCTGTGCAGCAAGGCTTAAGCTGCAAACCAGTGGCCCCAGGAACGTGGCCTGCTGGCTGACTTGCTCCTTTCTGTGCTTCATGTAAAACCTAGCAGAGCTTTTGGGGCCTCCCAGATGCAGCTCACACCTCAGCCTTGCTTCCCCAGTGTTTGTTTGTGCAGCAAGGCATGCAGGGCAGCTCCGTGTTTTGGATCTTGAGAGGCATTCTGGAGTCGTTGGAAGCATCTCACTCCTTCCTCTGGTTTCATGTAAACAGCTTTGCTGGCTGCTGCAGGAGGGAGGAGAAGCTCTCAGCTGCTGCAGTGGTGGCCAGCGGAGGGGAGCAGCCTTGGAGCTAAAGTGCTGTGGCCAGAGCTGGAGGCCTCGTGTCAAGGGCTCTGAGTAGTGATAAGCAGAAGAGGGGGAAAGAAAAACCTTTCAAAGAGCTGCAGATGTTTGTCCCAAGGATCTGCAGTCCTCTGTGTGGATGCTGTCCAGAGAGGTACTTTGCTGCCACATCTGCATTTCCAAATGCTGCTGTGGAAACTTGACTCAAGCTGAAGAACTTTGTCTGGGCTCTTCCTGTTATTTCCTTGCATGCTCTGTGTTTGTGTCTTTAAGGTTGTTTAAATATATATATATCTCTCTCTATAGCTAAGGGTTTAGCTTTTTAAACAAGCTACATTATATGATCTGTGGTCAGAAATACTCCCCTTGAGGGTCCTTGATACTTAGGAAGGACAAAATCCCTGCCCAATGTGGCTTGGTTAAGCCTCTCTTTGGGAGAGGTTTGGATGCAACTGTTCCTTTAATCTCTGGGAAGGAAACACCCTGCAGCACTAAAAAGAATTCAGCATCACCATGAAATCAGTTCTGGTAAACTCACTTCAGCATCAGGGGTTTTGCATATTGCTTAATAAAATGCCAGTGGGTGGAGGGAAGATTGTTCTGGGTGCTGCTGGCAGGCTGCACTCTGCTGCTTTGCCTGGAGGCCACTGCCAGCAGAGCAGGCAGGTGTGTGGCACAGGGCAGGAGCCTTGCAGCTGCTTTGCATTTGTAGAGCTGCAAGTCCATGCAGGAGAAGTCACTGCCTTGCCTCGTGAAGAGCCTGATGTGCCCTGGCAGTGGTGGAGTGAACCCCCCTAGGCTCAGCTGTAATTTAAGGCCTTCTGTTGCACCCCACTGCAGAAGAGCCTCAGAGCTGCAAGGACTTTGTCACTTTGCCACTGAGCATCTTCTGGCATTGCAGGAGGCTTTGCTGCATTGCTGTCCCTTTGGGGTGACATCTTCTGGCATTGCAGGAGGCTTTGCTGCATTGCTGTCCCTTTGGGGTGGCATCTTCTGGCATTGCAGGAGGCTTTGCTGCATTGCTGTCCCTTTGGGGTGGCATCTTCTGGCATTGCAGGAGGCTTTGCTGCATTGCTGTCCCTTTGGGGTGACATCTTCTGGCATTGCAGGAGGCTTTGCTGCATTGCTGTCCCTTTGGGGTGACATCTTCTGGCATTGCAGGGGGCTTTGCTGCATTGTTGCCACTTTGGGGTGGCATTAAATTTAATTTTAATGGATTTAAACTGGCAGGCAGGAAACTTAAGTTAGATGTTAGGAAGAAGTTGTTTGCAGTGAGGGTGGTGAGACACTGGCACAGGTTGCCCGTGGGGGTTGTGGAGCACAGAACCTGTGCTCCTCAGCCTCCCTGGAGGTGTTCAAGGCCAGGTTGGATGAAACCTTGAGCAACCTGTTCTATTGGAAGTGTCCCTGCCTGTGGCAAGGGGTTGGAACTGGCTGAGCTTTGAGGTCCCTTCCAACCTCAACCATTCTGTGCACCCAAGGGGCACACGAGGAGGAGCTGCAAAATCATTTTCCACCCATTCCAGCTCCGGTGTCTGCAAGCTCCCTCCAAGGGGTCTGCCTGATCCAAATGAAGGATGAGCTAATGCCAGAGCAGAGCAGGAACCTACACATTGGCTCTCTTCCATTCCTGCAGCATGCAGCTAAGTTGCCCACGAATTGTTTTGTGCAGTTAAATTGGCTAAGTAGGTTGTGGCAGTGTGGTGCCGTTATAAGGCGTTGGGGTTGAGTTAGGGTTTGGCAGCATCCCAGACCTGCAGGGGAGCAAAAAAAAAAAATATACCAGGGCCAGATTGTGTGTGTGTGTGTGCTTCATCTGCAACCTGCAAGGAGGAGAGGCTGTGTGGAGCTTGGGGGGAAGGAAAAGCTGCTCTGTTTCAAACTCAGTGTCTGCTGCTCGGTGGGACTGGTACCTACAAGGTCTGAGCTGTACTGCAAGCTGCTGAGCTGCAGGAGGGGAGATCTTTGCCACCCAGCTGCAGGGGCACCAGTGGAGTTTGCCAGCTGGGGACAGGGGGAAGTAACTGTTGTGCCTGAGGGTGAGTTGTGGTGCAGTTGTAGATGAGTTCTGGAAAAGTGAAGCTACCAAAAATAATTGGATAGAAAACTTGAAGGAGCAGAAATGGCTTTCTCTGATCGCTAGGGAGTGAGAGTGGAGAGCAGGAGGAGGAGCAGGAGTAAGAGGAGTTGGCAGGAGTGTCTGTGCTTTAGATCCAGCTGAAGTCATTGTTTCCTATTTTAAACCACTGATACTTGTGTGGGGTTTTTTCCCAAGTTCCTGTGCATCCTGTGGAGTAGAACTGGAGAGGCTCTGAAGACAGCCAGGGGCAGGCTGTGTCGCAGCCAGCCTGGTTACACTGCCGCGGCTCTGTGCTCAGATGTCATTTCTTCTTCTTCCTCTTTGCTCCTGCCTTGCACTAAGTGCTGCAGAATTGTGCTCACACTGAAGGCACAGCTAAAACATATCAAAGCAAGACCTTTAGAAAAGGATAAAAGAGGAAATATTTGTGTATCCTGCTCTCTGGAGGGGTCTGGAAAGCAGGACTCCCTTCCAGCCAGGCGCTGCCATCAGTGGGGCTCTTCTCTGCTGCTTTCTCACAGAACAGCAGGCACGAGTGAGGACTTGCAGCTGGAAGAGCTGCTGCAGGACCTTCCAGAAGTGAGTAAAGCAGGAGGGAAGAGTTTCATAGAATGGTCCAGGCTGGAAGGGACCTCCAGAGGTCATCCAGCCTGAGTCCAACCCCTCTGCACTCAGCAGGGACATCCTCCAGGTTTTTCAGACCTTGACTGTCTCCAGGGATGGGCCTCAACCACCTCCCTGAGCAACCTGTTGCAGTGTTCCAGCAGCCTGGCAGTAAAGAACCTGTTTGCAGTGAGGCAGCAGCAGTCACAGGCTGGCTTCCATCCTGACCTCAAGCTGGGTGTGCAGTGCTTCACTTCTTCTCAGACCTGGTTGGCTGCTGTGTTGACAGCATGCAGATTAACCACCTGAAATCAAATCTCCTTAGACTCATTAGCCAGTGCAAAACCCAAGCTGACTAATGATAATTGAATTATATTTTTATCAGTCTCCAGCCTTGCTCCCCAAAGATTGCCTTGTCCCAGAAATTTAATTAGATGCATGAGTGCTTGAATCTGCCAGTGGAACATGGCTGCTGCTGCTGCTGAGGAATCTGCTGCTCCTGCCAGCCTGCTTAGTGCTGTGGTGGGCACACTGGTGGCATCAGGGCAGGAGCTGAGTTCCTCAGGCATCTAACAACAGATTGCTTGAAGATAGAAGCTTGCTGTGGCTGCACAAGAGCAGCAGCTTGCAAGCCAGGGGGAGCCTTGCCTTGTTACTCCTTTGTTTTGTATGGCATGGAAGGGCTTCAGTTGGAAAGGTTGCCAGGGAGGTCGTGGATGCTCCCTCCTTAAACTGGCAAAGGGGAGATTGAAACTGGATGCTAGGAAGAAGTTCTTTACAGTGAGGGTGGTGAGACACTGGCACAGGTGGCCCAGGGAGGTTTGATCACGTTGGGTGATTCTGTGCTCCACAACCTCCCTGGAGATGTTCAGGACCAGGTTGGATGAGGCCTTGAGTGACCTGTCCTAGTGGGAGGTGTCCCTGCCTATGACAGGGGGTTGGAACTGGCTGAGCTTTGAGGTCCCTTCCAACCTTCCCATTCTATGAAAGCATCTTTGAGATCATCCAGTCCCAACCACCTCTAACTGCCAAGGCTGCTGCTGAGCCATAGTCCTCAGCACCACATCTCTGCCTCTTTGCAACCCCTCCAGGGAAGGGGATTCAGCCACCGCCATGGGCAGCCAGAACCCTTTCAGTCAAGAAGTTTCTTCTAACATCCAACCTAAACCTCCCCTGGTGCAACCTGAGGTCTATCCTCATCCCTCCTGCAAGCCCCTTGCCAGGCACTGAGAGGTCACAATAAGATGTCCTCAGAGCCTTCTTCCCTTCAGGCTGCACAAGACAGGTGACGAAGTGCAGTTGTGGAACATGTAGGCATTGGAGCAGTTCTGTGCAGCCTGAGGGGTGATGTTTGTGTGGCCTGGTGACATTCTGGTGAGCACGCTGGAGGACAACCTGTTCTGTAGCCCAAAGACCTCCTGCTGAGAGGCCAGGCTGAGGGAGCTGGGGCTGGGAGCTGGCAGCAGAGGAGCCTGAAGGTTGCCCTCAGTCATGGTGCTAAAGATGTGCAGGGCAGTGTGGGGAGGATGCAGCCAGGCTCTGCTCGGGGTGGCCAAGGGCAGCACTGGGGGCAAGCTGGGGCAGAGAAGGCTCCACTGGAACAGAAGGGAAAACTTTTTCCCTGTGAAGGTGCTGGAACTCTGGAGCAGGCTGGCCAGAGAGGCTGTGGAGTCTCCTCCTCTGCAGACCTTCCAGACCCAGCTGGGTGTGTTCCTGGGTGCTGCTGCTCTGGCAGAGGGCTCAGACTGGATGACCTCCGGAGGTCCCTTCCAGCCCCTGGCATTCTGTGATTCTGTGACTTCAAATCCAGCTCCCCCTGCCTGAAGGAGCACAGCATTTGGCCACCCAGCATTGCCCAGGTCCCCAGCACAGTTGTGAGTCCAGCTCCTGGTTCTCAGCCCTGCCCACTCAGGGCTTTCTCGGCGGCTCTCCCCGCAGGGCATCTGGCGCATCCCGGTGGATGAGATCGACCGTCCCGGCAGCTTCGCCTGGCATATGAACCGCTCCATCGTGCTGCTGCTGAGCGTGCTGGCCCAGCTCAAGGACTACAGCACCCTGCTCAAGGTCTCATCTATGCTGCAGCGGACCCCTGACCAGGGAAAGTATGGCACCTTTCTTTGCATCCCTTCCTCTGGAAAGCTTGGGAGGCTTTTAGTTCCCTGGGCAACTGTTTTGGTTCCAGAGGGGATTGGGTTGGGAAAAGAATCTTCAGGCAGGTTTCCTTGGGGACACAGTGGGTGGTGGTTGCCTTTCCTCAGGATCACACTTCCACAGTGAGAGTCTAGGTTGTCTCTGCATTCCTCTTGCAGCCCAAGGGCAGCCGTGCAGAGGTTCTGTGCCATGTGGAGCAGAGCATCCTGAACTCCAGCACTGCTCTGCTGGCCTCTTGCATAAGAGCTGTGTCCAGAGAGGGAGGTCAGGGCCCAGACATCCTGCCTTCCTGTAATCCTTGGTGACTGAACAATGCTTATGTGTCTGTTGGCAGCTGATGCTATTTTAAAAGCTTATCCTATTCAGGGGTGATCTAATTTTAATTGCATTAACCTTATTTAAGAAAAAAAGAAGCCATTTAGCGTGAGCTAAACACAGATTGCTGTCAGTGGGGAGACCAAAATAAATAGCTCAGGAAAACACTGGAGCAGTGGATGGCAAATCCTGGTGGCTTGCTGAGTGGGAAATGTTGAAATCAGTCTCTGGCAAACGCTGCAGGAGTTGAGCTGCCTGATTGATGGCACTAAGCTGGAAGCACTGAAGGTTCCTTCATGTGTTTTTTTTGAGTGTGAGTGGCTGTGAATTTGCACAGGCCCTGGCACGCCTGGGAATGTGTCACTGTGTGTGCAGCAGGCTGGGAACCAGAAATGCTTTTGGCATATCACAAGTACTGGACCATAGAAGGTTTAAATTCTGTCCTAAGCGAGCCTGCAGTTGTACTAAAAATCTGTTCTTTGTAAGCCTAGACTGAATTCAACAAACAAGAAATGTGCTGTGTTGGGTCAGGCGGTGCCAGCCGTGGAGAAGTGCAGGCCCTGCAGGAGCTGCTGAGTGCAGATGTGCTGCTGGGTGTGTCTGGGCTGTGCCTGTACCAACTTCATTTTAAGAACTGGGGTGTTTTGAGCTGAACTTCAGCTGTTACTTGCACTAAGAGTCAAGTGTTTATATCTTTACTCTGCAAAGCCAACCCCACAATGCCCAGTCTGAGACTGCAGAGAGGAAATGCTGGCTCCTGGACTGAAACAGGACCCTTCCAAATTCTTCACTTGGTTTTCAGCCCTCTCCTTAAACCCAGCCAGCTCTGGACTAGAAGTGCAGTTTTCCATCAAACTGGGTTGGGTGGGGGGTTGGTGGCTGGAAATGTTGTCCTTGGAAGCGGTCTGAAGCCTGGTGCCAGAACGCCTTGAAGCTGCAATGCTCTGCTGCAGTGAGTGAAGCTGTGGAGTGAGTTCTGCAGCTCTGCCACTGAGCAGGACCAAAGAGAGTGGCCCAGCTCTAGAAGCCCTGGCTCAGAGGGTGAGTGCTGGCAGAGAGCTGACCTGCTGTTCCCTTGGTGTGGCACAGGAAGTACCTGCGCGATGCGGACCGGCAGGTGCTGGCCCAGCAAGCCTTCGTGCTGACCGTCAAGGTGCTGGAGGACTCCCTCAGCGACCTGACGCGGGTAAGGCAGCTCCACACGGCCAGGGCAGGGGCTGGCAGCTGGGAAACAGCAACCCCCTGGGCCAGGAGAGGAGGGAAAGGGCCCTGGGGGTCATGGGCATCCTTCTGTTCCCTGGGAGCCAGCAGCGTGCCCTTGCAGCATCCTGGGCACTCCAGAAGTGTGGGTAGTAGGTCAAGAGAGGTTCTCCTGTCCCACATGTGCAATCTTGTGCCCAGTTCTGGGCCCCTCACTTCAAGAAGAACCTCAGGGAACTGCTTGAGAGAGTCCAGCCCAGAACCCCCAAGCTGCTGCAGGCAGTGAACATCTCCCATGAGGCCAGCCTGAGGGAGCTGGAGCTGGCAGCAGAGGAGCCTGAGGGCTGCCCTCAGTGCTGTGCTGAAGATGTGCAGGGCAGTGTGAGCAGGATGCAGCCAGGCTCTGCCCAGGGGTGGCTAAGGACAGCACAAGGGGAACTGGGGGCAAACTGGGGCAGAGGAGGCTCCATGGGAACAGAAAGGAAAACCTTTTCCCTGTGAGGGTGCCAGAGTCCTAGAACAGGCTGCCCAGAGAGGCTGTGGAGTCTCCTTCTCTGAAGACCTTCCAAACCCTCTGCCCTGACTGCTGCTGCCCTGGCACAGGGGTTGGACTGGATGACCTCTGGAGGTCCCTTCCAACCCCTAATGTTCTGTGATCTGAAGGTGCCAAAAGAAACAGGTCCAGTTTGATGTCAATACTTGAAGAAAATTCTGTGCTGTTAAAACCTTGGAGTTCCTTTAGCTGTATCCCACAGTGCAGGCTGAAGTAGTGAGGGGGGGAAGCAAACCACTGCAGCTCTGGGTCAGCCTGTGCTGCTGAATTCTCTGTGGTGTTTCCATGGGCTAAAATACTTAAAGGCTCCTGGCTTATTAGTTGATAAAAACAAAGACAGAACAAGTGTTTTCTTCAGCAGGGGCAGCAGTCTAAAGGTAGCCATAGTCAGTCAGAGCTGTGCTCAAGTGCTTCCTGATTTCACTGATCAGAGAGGGATGGTTTCTTCTGCCCAGGTTTCACAAGATCAGAGTTCCAAGCCTTCTAACCTTGCTTCAGGAAGGATGACAACAGACGTGTCCAACAAAGCCAGTGCTGAAGAGGGGAAGGATGTCCTGCCCAAGAAGGCAGCTTTGGCAGATGGAGTCGTGCACGGGACTGAGAATGGGGTGAAGGAGGTGACCCAGGGACAAATTCCCAATGCTATGGACTTACTGGAACAAGAGGACAAGAATGCCAAGGAAATAAAAGAGCTGCCTGGGCCTGGTTCAGTCGAGCCTATGGATCTGGATGGATATTCCAATGACCCTGAAAAAATGGATTCCTGCTGCAAGCGCAGCGAGGCAGAGCGGGCACAGCCTGGCAGGAACTCAAAGGAGAGGCCTCCAGAGAGCAGGGCTCCAGAGCTCTCTTTGGAAGAGCTCAGCATCAGCTCCAAACAGCAGCAGCAGGCAGCTAAAGGGCCAGTTCAGGCAGCACCCACAGAAGAACCTGTCCAGAGGTCGAGCAGGAAGAGGAAGCTGCTGGAGGATGTGGAATCTGGGAAGACTCTTCTGCTGGATGCTTACCGCGTCTGGCAGCAGGGCCAGAAGGTCATGGCCTATGACCTGGGCAAGATTGAGAAGATCATGTCTGAGACATACATGCTGATCAAACAGGTACAGTGCTGCAGCAGTCACTGTCAGGAGTGCAGAGTAAGAGACCAAACAGTGCCACGCTGGCTTAGCCCTTTTCCAGACCTGGGGAGGTGAATGTCTCCCAGAGAACTACTCTCTTCAGTGGTTCTCTGCATGAGGGCAGGGGTAGGACCCTTCACATTCTGCAGTCAGTTAATAGCTGTAGCAGCAGTGCTGGAGGGGTTCTGCACACTCAGTGTTTGGACTGAGAGCTGTGCAGCTTTCAGTGTTTACTCCTGAGTCACTCAGGATCACTGCAGTGCTGCTTCTCCCCCTTACTCCCCTGCTTTACATCCCCAGTTCATCCAGATTGAATTAGATTTTATAGGTGAGCAATTACAACTTCCTCAGCTGTGATTCTGTGTTCAGGTGGATGAAGAAGCAGCCCTGGAACAGGCAGTCAAGTTCTGCCAGGTGCACATGGGAGCAGCAGCACAGAAACAGGTAAGCTCTGGAAATCCCTGCCTGCTCCTAACAAGCCTTCATTACTTGCTCTGTGCCATCCAGTCTGTGACAGTGTCTGCAGCAGAGAGCTGCTTCCCTTGTGCTGCTCTCCTCTGAGGTGGATTGGGGCACCTGAGTGTGGGCAGCTCATCCCTTTTGTCAGTGTCTTTGCTGTTTCTGGCAGGCTTGAAGGGCAGTTGGTGTGCTCAAAAACTTTGTTTGGGGGAAAACCCCAAACCATCTGCAAATTGAAACACCTATGGCACACTGCACTTGGTGGCCACAGCATTCCAGATGCTGATTGCTTCCCTCTGGTGCCTGAGGGCTGTCAGCCTCCCCAGCTCTTTCTCTGCTAACAGAGACACCAAATATCTTCCCTCTCAACTTGCAGGGTTGAGAAGCTGATTTTTAGCTTGGATTCCTCAGTTTGATTTTTAGCTTTCAGTCCCTGGGTTTATCCAGCACATAACTGCAGAGCTTTGGAGGGGTGGCTGTTTGCCAGTGCTTAGTGTGGCATCTAAGCCAGGAAGAAAGCTGGGTGGATGACCTAAGCCAACCTCCCTGCTGTGGGCAGGGACACCTTCCAGCTACACCAGGTTATTCAAGGCTCCATCCAGCCTGGCCTGGAGCATCGCCAGGGAGGGAGGATGATGATGATGTTCAGAGATCCTGAAAGCAGCCAGCTCCTGCTCTGAGTTAGGAGGTGTAGTTTTAGTCTTGTCAGCTATGTTTTTTCTGTGCAATTACTAGTCCCTGGAAATGGAATAGCAAGGAGGCCTTGACAAGGGAGAGTGAAAGATGAAGAGGCAGAGTGGCCTGACCTTGGCGCAGCATTGTCCTTCGGGGGTAGTCCTGAGCACCGTGGAGGCTGTGTGCTGGCAGACAGCAGTTGTGAGGCTTCTAGATAATTAGAGACTTTCTGATAAGCCTTTTCCACTGGCTGCCTGAAATTGGTCATCTTCAGTTCTTCATGTTCTACATAATGGTGATGTCTGTGGTACTGCTAAGGAGGTGTCAGCATGGCAAAGTTATTGCAGCCCCAGCCAGGGCGAAGCTTCACAGAGCACAGAAGATTCTATTAGCGCATGGAGAGGCACTTCAAGAGCACATCTGTCTTCTTTTGTTCTTGCAGTTTGCAGAGGTATTTTTGTTCCTGTGGCTGTTACATTTGAATGCCTTCACACCACAAGTGCAGCTTTCACCAGTGGTGAAACTGCCCTGAGAGGCAGCTTAAAGAGGCCAGGTGAAACTCTGTGGTTGTGTGTTAGGGTGTCCTGTCTGCAAGCAGTCCTGAAAGCTGCACTTAGCTAAAAGCATTGCACACAGGGCTGGATTTAACATCTCAAAGGCAAAGTTCCAGATTGCCAGTGAGTCTCCAGTGCTGTGTGGTGACCCTGGGGAGCACAGGCAGTCTTGTGGCAGCTGCAGGGTGCCAGCTCCTGGGTGTAGCACAGCACCTAAACACCGTCAGCAGGAACCATTTCACCACAGCTGAGTTAGTAAAGACTCACTGCTGCCCTAGCCAAAAAATCCCTGCTCTGGGACCAGCTCCATCCTTGAGGAGTCAGAGAGAGAAAAAAACTCAGCCATCCTTTGCTGCTCCAGCTGCCAAGCCTCAGGCTCTGGCTGGTCAAATCCTCCACCCTGCCCTCGCCTCTTCCAGAGGAACCCATCCGTGACCTCCTCCCGCTGGGCACTGCCAGGCTCCCACTGCTCTGCTGGTTTCCCTTTCCAAACCTGCAAAGCTGCTCAGCAGCTTTCAGTGTCAGATCTCATTATCAAGATGCTTCATGAAGAAGCTGCCACCAGGATCAAAATAAGTACATCTGATGACAAACACAAAGGCACAATCAGGTTATGCAAACCAGCCCTGCTGAGCTGCCAGCCTGAGCCCTGAGCTGCTCCTGTGGTTACAGAAGCAGTTTGTGGAGGAAAGGCTCTGGTTTGGTGCTGCTGTTCTCTGCTTCCAGAACATAGAATGGTGAGGTTGGAAGGGACCTCAAAGCTCAGCCAGTTCCAACCCCCTGCCATAGGTAGGGACACCTCCCACTAGGACAGGTTGCTCAAAGCCTCATCCAGCCTGGTCCTGAACACCTCCAGGGAGTTGTGGAGCACAGAATCACCCAACGTGATCAAAGATCCCATTCTGTGCTTCTGTGCTCCACAACCTCCCTGGGCAACCTGTGCCAGTGTCTCACCACCCTCACTGCAAACAACTTCCTCCTAACATCCCCTTTCAATCTCCCCTCTGCCCCTTCAAACCCATTCCCCTTGTCCTGGCATTGCCAGGCCTTGTCAATAGTCCCTCCCCAGCCTTCCTGTAGCCCCCTTCAGATCCTGGAAGGCCACTGCAAGGGCTCCTGGAAACCTTCACTTCTCCAGGCTGCAGAACCCCAACTCTCTCAGCCTGAGTCTTGCTTTCTCCTTTCACCAGTGTTTGACTCTTCCCACTGCTGCTGCTGAAGAGTCTCACCCACAGTCTCCTGCTGATCCCCCAGGGACCATAGATGATGGGCTTGCAGGATGGGCTCTGCAGCCACACAACCTCAAAGGTGCTTGGGTCTGCCCTTGAGCATCAGCCTGGTGATGCTGGACCTTAGAGTGAGGGTGACATTTGCTTGGGAACAGGGAGGTGCTCTGAGAAGCTGCAGGGCACTCGGTGGATTCCCTGCACTGTGCTGTGCAGTCAGCCCTGCAGTGACAGGCTTCAGGCTTTGCTTTTGCCTTCAAGCTGCAGTGGTGCTTGCCAAGGGCTGCAGTGGCTTGGCTGGGGAGGGGCTGGGCTGCAGTGGCTTGTGTTGGGGGGGGGGGGCTGACTGCAGTGTCTGGGGCATTTTCTCCCCTCCTCTCTCCCAACCCCTCCCCAACAAACCACTGAGCTGGCATCTTCAAGACCGAGCTACAAAGCCTCCTCTAGAGGCACTTTGCTGGGGATGGGAGGAGGTAAATACAATATTAAGTAATTAGAAAATATTCCTCTCTAGTTCCACCTCCTGCCTTTCCTCCTCCTCCCTTTTTGTTCCTCCCACGTGCTGCTAATTTTCCTCCTTTCTCCCTGCTCACCAAGACGTCAGAGGCTGCTTACAGCAGAAGTTGTTTTTCCTGTGTGGTCTGTGTGCTGTGTTACTGCAGGAGGGAAGGTGAGGAAGGGGGTGAGGGGGGACACAAGGACCAGCTCTGGTCTCACTCCTCCCAAAGGGTGACCATTTTGCTCACTGTTGCATTGCCAGTTGCCATGGCATCCCCCTCTCACTCCAGCCTGGAGGTGTAGTCTTGATATAATTAACAGCTCTCCTCCTCCTGTCTCCTGCAGAAAGCCATCATTAAGTGAACACGAAGGAAAGAGAAGTCACTTCATACCTTTCACTTGGTCTGTCAATGTTTTCATCCTGTCACTTCTCCTCCTTGGTCCCCTCCCAATGTTTTGGTGCAGGGCATTAGAGCCCCTCCAGGCATCTGTGTGAGAGGAGGAGGATGCTGGGCTGGAGTGCAGCTCAGTTGTGTCTATATAAACCTTCATCACCTGTGGCCTTGCAGTCTGAAGGAAGCCTTGGGGGTGTCAGTTGGTGACAAACTGCCCAGCAGCCAGCACTGGTGGCTGGCAGCCCAGAGGCAGCTGTGTGCCGGCTGCAGCCACAGCAGGGAGAGCAGCAGCACAGGGAGGGGATTCTGCCCCTCTGCTCTGCTCAGACCTCACCTGCAGCACTGCCCCCAGCACAAGGACATGGAACTGTTGGAGCAGGTCCAGAGGAGGCCATGAAGATGCTCAGAGGGCTGGGGAAACTCCCCTGTGGGCACAGGCTGGGAGAGTTGAGCCTTCTCTTCTAGGCTCTGGGGAGACCTTAGAGCAGCTTTTCAGTACCTGAAGTGGGCTCCAGGAGAGCTGGGGAGGGACTTTAGACAAGGGCTGGGAGTGGTGGGACAAGGAGCAATGGCTTTGGGTTTGAGGGGAGCAGATCAAGATTAGGGAGCAATTCTTGGCAGTGAGGGTGGGCAGACACTGGCACAGGCTGCCCAGGGAGGCTGTGGCTGCCCTCTCCCTGGCTGTGTTCAGGGCCAGGCTGGATGAGGCCTTGAGCAGCCTGTGCTGGTGGGAGATGTCCCTGCCCGTGGCAGGGGGCTTGGAACTGGCTGAGCTTTGAGGTCCCTTCCAACCCAACCCATTCTGTGAATCATAGGAGGCAAAGCTGCAGGCTTGGGAAGCAGAAGGTGCTTCAGAAGCTGTTTCTGGATTTTGCTGCTGGCCCCAGGGTGCCAGGGGAAAACTCCCAGCTGAGATCTCTTTCAAACCTTGCTGCAGAGACTGAGAGGGAGGAGGCAGAGTTTAATTAAATGACACCATGGGCCAGAAGGTGGAGTGGTTTGACAGCTCCCAGAGTCTGGCAGCTGCTGGGCTGAGGTGCTGGTACCCTCTGCAGAGCCACAGCTTCTCCTTAGGAGGGTTCTGAACTCCAGACATGGGAATCATCTGAAGCCAACAAGAAAATGTTATGTAAGAGTTGCAGTGCCAGCAGCCAGCCCTAGGAAACTTCTGTCCCTCTCCCTTGCAGTGGAACATTTGATCCTGGCTTTTCCCCACGGGCCCAGAGCACGGAGCTGAGCCAGAGGCAGGGGCAGGGAGGTGCTTGTGGCACTCCTCTGGTTTGCAAAATGGATCTTTGAGGCAGTGGAGAAAAGATCAGCTCTTGGTGAGGTGGTCTGGTTAATGCTCTGTGGGGTAAAGTTCTTCTTGGGGCTTCTCCTACTGCTCTGTTTCTTTTCCCTGCTGCTGTTGTCTCTATGAAATGCCTCTCCAGGAGCCTGTGGGGAGCTGCTCCCTTTCCCCTGACCTCTGTGAAAAAGAATCCTGCACTTTTGCTGCTGCTTCTGTAGGTGGAAGCCAGTCTCAGAGCTGCCTTTCCTGGGCTGGGAAGGGACCTCCAGA
>WBNM01006536.1:37695-61428 GCA_013399055.1 Ramphastos sulfuratus | reverse complement strand
GTAACTCCCAAACCGTCACAAAAAGCTAGGAAGAATTTATCCAGCATAAACCCAAATAAATATACCTTGCTGCTGCCATTTCTGAAGGTCATAAAAATATTACGGATTTGAGGGAATTTGATCAGTTTACATAAGGGATTACAAAACGTAGTTGCCTGTAATACTAAGGAACTATGCTTGATGACCTCAGATTTATTTTTCCAGTTTCTCATTATTAAAATTTAGTCATAAGAGAGAAAACAAAACCATAATCATTGATGTATTACATTAGGTGCTCCATATATAGTCTGCTGCTTAGCCAATAAATACAGTATTGCTGAAATCCACCAGCTGCATTACATGAAACTAGGAGAATGACATTAGATGTTGCTCAAGCCGAGAATCACACAGACCAGTGTTTCACAGATTTCCAGTTGCATGTTTGCACATTGTAAACAGGTTACGTGGAGAAGACCTAAACTCTAATCCATGTAAGAAGGTGAAAAAATGCCAGATTTTCCTCTGGGGCCTCTGACATCAATAAACTGAAAGAGCATTGTCTGCTTTGCTAGAATTTTCCAGGAAATGAACACCATGTTTCAGTTTTAGTATCAGAAGCTGCACATAATGCTAAATAAACAAACAAACAAGCAAGCACATAAATAAATAAAGGGCAGCCTTCCCTGGGCCATTTTGTTGGTATGGTGTCAGTTCCACTTCCAACATCGTTTCAGCCAGTTAAGAATAAAGAGTAAATATTATCGTAGAATCAGTCAGGGTTAGAAGGGATCACAAGGATCATCTAGTTCCAACCCCCTTGCCATGGACAGGGGTACCCTACCCTAGATCAGGCTGGCCAGAGCCTCATCCAGCCTGGCCTTAAACACCTCCAGGGGTGGGGCCTCAACCACCTCCCTTGGCAACCCATTCCAGAGTCTCACCACCCTCATGATGAAGAACTTCCTGACAACCAGTCTGAATCTACCCATTTCTAGCTTTACTCAATCCCCCCTAGTCCTATCACTACCTGACTTCCTAAAAAGTCCCTCCCCAGCTTTCTTGTAGGCCCCCTTAACATACTGAAAGGTCACAATGAGGTTACCTCAGAGCCTTCTCCTCTCCAAACTGAACAGCCCCAAATCCCTCGGTCTCTCCTCATAGGAGAGGTGCTCCAGCCCTCTAATCATCCTTGCAGCCCTTTTCTGGACACATTCCATATCCCTCTTGTAACAGGGGCTCCAGAACTGGGTGCAGTACTCCAGGTGGGGTCTCACTAGTGCCGAGTAGTGGGGGAAGATCATTTCCTTTGACCTGCTGGCCATACTTCTCTTGATGCAGCCCAGGATCTGGTTGGCTTTCTGGGCTGCAAGAGCATGCTGATGGCCTACATGAAGCTTCTCGACCACCAATACCCCCAAGTGCCTCTCTTCAGGGTTCCTCTCAAGCCAGTCACTGCCCAGCCTATATTGGTGCTTGGGATTTCCTTGACCCAGATGCAGGACCTTGCACTTGGTCTTGTTGAACTTTCAAACTTGATGAGGTTGGCTTGTGCCCACCTCTGCAGCCTGTCCAGGTGCCTCTGGATGGATCCCTGCCCTCCAGCTGTCAGCCACACCACACAGCTTGGTGTAGTTGGCAAGCTTGTTGAGGGTGCACTCAATGCCACTGTCCACGACACCAACAAAGATGTTAAACAAGACTGGTCTCAGAACTGATCTCTGATGGAGTCCACTTGTTACTGGCCTCCACTGGGACAGGGAGTCATTGACAGCCACTCTTTGGGTGTGGCCATTAAGCCAGTTCTTCATCCATCTAGTGGTCCATCCATCAAACCCATGTTTCACCAACTTGGAGATCAGGATGTGGTGCAGGACAGTGTTGAAGGCTCTGCACAGATCCAGGTAAATGACATCAGTTGCTTGCCCCTCATCTATTAATGTTTTGACCTTTTCACTGAAGGTCACCAGGTTTGTCAGGCAGGATTTGCCCTTGGTGAAGCCATGCTGATTGTACCCAATCACCTCTTCACTATTCTTCTATCTCAGTAGTGCCTCCAGGAGGCTCTGCTCCATGGTCTTACTGGCATCCAGTTGTTCGTGAAACTGATTCATTACCACTTCCGTAATAACTCTTTACAGTCTGGCAGGTATTTTACCATTTAGCTTAACAATACCAACCAATTTTAATCTTTTCAGTACAATGATGATCAGAGGGCTGAAGCAGCTCTCCTATGAGGACAGACTGAAAGAGTTGGGGCTCTTCGGCCTGGAAAAGAGAAGGCTTCGAAGAGACCTTGGAGTGGCCTTCCAGTATCTGAAGGGGGCCTACAGGAAGGCTGGGGAGGGACTATTGACAAGGTCTTGTAATGACAGAACTAGGGGCAATGGGTTTGAACTGGCAGAGGGGAGATTTAGACTGGATGTTAGGAGGAAGTTCTTTGCAGTGAGGGTGGTGAGACACTGGCACAGGTTGCCCGGGGAGGTTGTGGCTGTTCCCCCTCTGCAGGTGTTCAAGGCCAGGTTGGAGGAGGCCTTGAGTGACCTGTGCTAGTGGGAGGTGTCCCTGCCTATGGCAGGGGGTTGGAACTAGATGATCCTTGAGGTCCCTTCCAACCTTACCATTCTATGATTCTGTGATTCTTCCAAATCTTGTTGCAACTGTCTTCTGAAAGGAAAATACTAACGATTGCTGCAAATCACCTGATATTTCTATGTCAGCTTTATATTTGTGTCAGCTCCACAAATATATGATGAAAGCTACATTTGTTAAAAGCAACATATGAAACAGTAGCATTTTTCTTTGTTTATGTTTTACCAGTTTTCTTTAAAAAAATATCTTTTTAGTATGCTTTTCAGGGATCTATTAATGGCTTGAGTACTTTCAAAGTGTTCTAGTGAATCTTCTAAGGTTCATCTAAAAGGTTTAATTCTATTATTTTACAGCTATTTTAATCACATCATCATTCTTCAGGAGAACTGAAAACCTAAGATATATGCTGTGAATTGGCACATTCAGAATAAATATCAAGAAATCATTGAATAAGGAAGAACACACATAATTCACCATGTTTTAAAAGTAGTATAATTTACACATGGTCAGTGAAGAGAAATGTAAACTATAAGCCTTATATTTTCTAGGATGACTCATGACTATAATTTTTATCCTTTTGGCAGACTTGGAACTTTGAAAATATAAAAAGATATTCTTTGCTGAATGTAGGCAGACAAATTGAACTAAATCTTTTGAGTTTATGGAATCATAGAGTGGTTTAGGTTGGAAGGGACCTTAAAGACCATCTAGTTCCAGTGCCCCTGCCATGGACAAAGAAACCTCCTACTAGACTAGGTTGCTCAAGACCCAGTCCAACATGATTTTGAACAGTTCAAGGGTTGGAACCTCCACAACGTCTCCAGACAACCTGTTTCAGTGTCTCACCATCTTCATGGTGAATAATTTCTTCCTAATGCCTAATCTAAATCTAGCTTCTTTCATTTTGAAGCCATTACCCATCATTCTATCACTATATGCCTTTGCAAAAAGTTCCTCTCCAGCTATCCCATAAGTTCCCTTCAAATACTGGAAAGTTGCTATAGGTCTCTCTAGAGCCTTCTCTGGGCAACCCCAACTCCTGCAGCCTGTCTTCATGGTGGTTGAGCCTTCTGGCCATCTTCATGGCCCTTCTCTGGACCCAATCTGACAATTCCATGTCCTTGTGTTGGGGACCCTGGAGCTGAATGTGCTACTCCAGGTTGGATCTCATGAGAGTGGAGTAGAGGAGGAGAATCACAGAATGTTAGGGTTTGGGAGAGACTTTGAAAAATCATCTGGTTTGACACCCTTGCCAAAGCAGGACCACCTAGAGCAGGTCACATAGGAAAGCATCCAGGCATGTTTTGAATGTCTCCAGTGAAGGAGACTCCACAGCCTCTCAGGGCAGCCCCGAGTTCTGTCACACTCACAGAGAAAAAGGTTTTCCTTATGTTTATGTGAAAGCTTCTATGCTACAGTGTTCAGCTGTTGTTCACTTGTCCTATCATTGGACATCACTGAGAAGAGCCTGGCTCCATCCTCCTGAAACTTGCTCTTCAGATATTTATAAACATTAATAAATTGCTTCCTATGACCTTCTTTTGATGCAGCCCAGGAAGTGGTTGGCTTTCTGAGCTGCAAGCACACCTTGTTGGCTCATATTGAGCTTCTCATAAACCAGTACTCCCAAGTCCTGCACTTCAGGACTGCTCTCTGTCCATTCTTTGCCCTGTCTGTGCTCGGGGTTGCCTTGATCGAGGTGCAGAACCTTGCACTTGGCTTTGTTGAAATTCATGAGGTTGGCACTGGCCCACCCCTCAAGCCTGTCAGAGTCCCTCTGGATGTCATTCTTTCCCTCCAACATATTGACCAGACCACACAGCTTGGTGTCATTGGCAAACTTGCTCAGGGTGTGCTTGATCACACTATCCATGTTGCTGACAAAGATGTTAAACAGCAGAAGTGGAAAACCATAAACTCTGGCTTCACCTGGATAAAGCTCTAGCATGGTCACCTAGTTTTAGATTCCTAAATGCAATGAGATTCTTATCTTCTGTAAAATGGCTTCAAGGAGTTACACTAGTAGCACAGAGCCTTATTTNAATATTCCAATTAGCTTCAAACAGCACAGCATTCCACACAAATGCATGTTACATGTAATCCACTCTTGAGAAAATTTTGACCTGTAGACGCTAATGAGCATGATCATCTAGGTATCTTCATTCTTTAATTTATCTTATTTCTTCAGATGATTTCTAATGTGCTTTGTGTGAAACCTAAGATTTCAACCAATACAGGCATTTTCACAGAGAATATTTATTGTTTCAGGAATATAGATATGATGAAAAAAATACTTGATTTTGTCAACATTGTCATTTTCTTGAGGAAAATGAGATTCTACAAATGTAGGTGAATGGCAGGAAAGAGCAAAGCAAGAGTCACAGCAAAGATATATTATGTAAAAAAAAAAAAAAATATTAAAAAATCAATTACAGCCAGTGATGGAGATAGAAATAGCCTCACCACAGACTGGTCAGAATTGCTGTAATCAAAAAGTCTTTCAGTGAGCAAAACAAAGGGCTAGGAAAATATACCAAGGCAAATAGAACAGTGGGAACTGTCTGTGATTTTTTTACATTAGTTTTCTGTCTTTTCTGTACATGGAATTTTCTGTCTTTTAGAAGTTAAGTACTGAAGGTTTTATTTTAATACAGCCAGTATTTTTTTTTTTGATCCTTGATATAAGAGAAGGAAGTAGGCATATTCACCCTGAAGATCTGGCCCATTCAATGTCCTGTTTCACCATGCAACAAGTAAAATAAAAAGCTCAAGTGATGGAACATCACAGCTTCAGGTTTATTAGCTTTACGTCTTTCCACAGAACAAAGTTGTCTTTATTTCTGTAAGACAGCTCAGCATGTCTGCTCAGGGGGGATGTTAAAGCAGTTGTTCAGTATTACTTGTTTCATGTACAGAAATGAATCAGTTTTTCCTTACTTATTTGTCTTTATGTTATAATTTGGTTCAGGTTGGTAGGGAATTGCAGTGAGTTCTAAGAGTGTTCAATTACCTTAGAATGTTAAAGCTGATAAGGCAGCACTGAATGGTATTTTGGAAAAGAAATACTCTTAGCTTTGTCTGCTACTTTTCTTTTTCTTTTGGTTGATACAGACGTCAGTGTTGTTTCAAGAGAGACAAAGGTGCCAGAGAGCAGCTGTGAGCAGTGGGAGCCTCTTCCCTAACAAAGGCTCTGAATTTGACACTGGATTTCAGTGTTGCTTCAGCTCCCAAACTCATGTAACATGGTGTGGGAAACAGACTAATATGTAAGTGCTCAGGTGAAAGGATTGAGGAGTCCATGAATAGGAAAGAGCTTACTTAGGGTGCAAGCATCCGGGAGGTCATCAGCCTTCCCCTGGGCACAGCAGGGACAGGTCCACAGCCAGCTCTTCTGCACAGAACAACTCCAACCAGCTGCCAGGAGTCTCCACAACACATGCTGCAGTTTACTGTGAGCAATCACTGCTGCTGTGTACATATTTTACTCATTTTTCTAAAAACAAGCCCAGTTCCAAGACGAATATAGGGTTCCAAAAAATGAGCTGGAATGATTTAGATTCCAAACTGACTGACTTTTGCAATTGGCACCCAGTCTCTGAAGAAGACCAGTGGAAAATCACTGACAAAGCTTTCCATCGGAGATGTAATCAGCCACGTTAGTGAGAAGGCCACGCAGCAGAAAAAGGGACACACTAAAGTGTTTTAGAAAAATGATGTAGCTAAACTGCACAGAGTGCCTTTGTATGAATGCTAGTGTGCAGTAATCACACATTGCTGCTTAAACATGCTTCATAGATATCTTACTACAGATGTGACAGACGTTCTCAGCAGAGGGAAAATATTTTGGATGTAACCTCATTTTCAGTATACTGCAATATTTAATGTTAGATGCAAATCTTGTTTTCAGGATTTCTTCACAAGAAATTGCATTTGCCTGGGTGGTGAGGAGCAGGCATGCTGTGGCTGACACTGACTATGCTGAAGTCCTTGTGTCTCACTTCAGTTTGTTATGCTAAGCTAGGCCCTTCAGGAGGTGAAAACTGGACATAGGATACCTGTACAAGTATAAATATTTTTTCTGTTAATGGTGAATCCTGGAGCATTTTGTGGTCCCTCCAGAAACACAAACCTCCACTACTGCTGTAATCTTAATCATTGTGTAGCTCTCACCTGTAAACAGGCTATTGTGTTTGACATCTGTGAAAATCTACTTCCTACTTGGGCATACTGCCCGCTCAGTGATGAAGTGTACTAAATCTTCCTAGCAGGGAAAATAACCTTAACTGATAGAGATAACATAGCCTTGAGTCCATAGAGATTTATTATTATCAGTGCAACCAAACATTGAAGTCCTTGTATCATGAGTTATCTCTTACATGGACATTGTTGTGCTGATTCTGGCACTCTCTGATCAGATCCTATAGAAGTTCAAAAGTAGAAAATACAGGCAGGTAAGCATGCAGAAAATTAAACAGAAATGAATGTTAAAATGTCAGTTACATTCTGAATGTTGAACACTATAAAAATAACATAGTTTGAGAATGTACTCAGATTCTGTACAGCTGCAAAATAATAACACCCACTCCCAAGACTTTAAGATATCTTCCTTTAGTAGTTCCTGTTTTGCAGCAGCACAGTTCCAACACATGGAAAGATCTGAGAATCAGTTAATCTGAGAAAGTTGTCCTTGAAGGAAATTAATAAACAGATTGCACCCCATGCCAGGGAATTACTTCAGCTGCAAAATGCTGTGTAAATGTTTTATTTTCAAAATCATAATTTCATAGATTTGCTTCTAAGTGTTAAGATTCACTCAGTTAATGACATACAAACCTATTCTCATAAATGAAACGTTCATCTAAATATTACAGGAAATGTGCTTGTAAAGGACTTCAAGCTGCCTCGTAAGGTACTGTAACATTTTCCCCCATGAGCTGCTCCTATGTATAATACCTAATCTTGCTATCAAAGCAATCCTGTAACAGAAAGAGTAACCCAAGCATAATTACCTCCTGATTAATCAGCTCATTTGCATGTTTGCCACTCCAGTGCCTGTGGCGATATTATGCTAAACACAGATGGGTTCTCTGATTCTCTTCGCATTTATGTTATGGTGCAGCTGCACATGAAACCGGTGGTGGGAATAGCAACACAGATGTAGCTGCAGCTAGTTCAGGGAAACTTGAGCAGAGCAGTTTCACCTTTATTGTGTGGAGCTGGAATTCTTTAGGGGTTATCTCCTTCCCTGCACATATTTGGAATTTTTGTACTAATCTTGCCCTTCTGCATCACATCCTAAATAGATTTAGCATGTGGCAGTGATTTCTGCTCCAACTGTGTTGTTTGGGACTCTTATTAGCAAGAGCTGCTGAAATGTTTGGTGTCTCTCCCTAATGTGGAGTATATTTTGTTCCTATATAACATTTCTGTTCAGTCTTTTCTCTTTAGAAAATAAGTTAACTCATTCTTTTAATCATAAAGGCATTATAAGGCAGCTAGTTCAGTCTCTAATAGCTAGATCTAATAGGTTAGGTATATATTAGTTCTCTGAACATCCAGCAGGGATAGAAATCTGGGCTTGATGGAACTAGTTATCAGATTTATTACAGCTAGTCCTGTATTTCATCAGTCTCTAGCCACACTATAAAAAAAATGCCAGGAAATAACTGTGTGCTCCATGATTTATCACTTGCTTGCACATAAAAAGACATCATTTGTAGCCTTTTCAACTCTCTCCATCTCTTGTATCCCTCCCTAGATTAACTGGTTTGTAATTTGGTGGTTTAGATCCAGTACTTGTCTGTCAAAAGCAACCATGTTCATCCAGTAGGCTGTAAAAGCAGGTGTTTAATATTATTGTCCAATACTGGAGAATAGTAGGCAGCCTTGACACAGATGTCTACAATTTTGCATGGTTTAAGAAGAGGTTTCGTTAAGTATGTGCACTTTGGATTCATAAAGTATTACAAATTAGGTTGTCCTTTTCTACAAAATGAAATGTTCATGGAGAGCAGTGTTTTTGATTTTTTTTTTTTTTTTTTTTGAGGGTTATCTTAAATACTTCAAGTATTCTGCCTTATTATTTTAAACATGTTGCAAATACTCCTCAGTTCCTTGAAAGCATTCTTCCTGTGCTATAACCAGGATAAATCTACTTAGCCTCTCTACAGTACAGAAAGTTGTATGGGTAAAACTGTAAGCCCAGCCGCAATGGAAGAAGCCATTTGTGACAGAAGTACAGGAAAAATTAATTTCTAGATTTGTCTTTAAACTAGTGAAAACTAAGAATTGCAGGAGAGGTATGTACTTTCATCAGAAGCAGCTGGATCTACTGAAACTGAGTTGAGTAACTTGGAGTAAGGTATCAAGGATATTCGCTGTGGAGATAGATTTTAAAAATGCACAGAGTGAAACTCATTGCCTTAAATAAAGTTAGTGAAAAGTTATGCTTTATTAGCCATGTGGTTGAGGTTCTGAAACAGACAGCATTTTATAAAACTGTGTGGTTAAAACTGAAACTATGACATGAAGAATACAATGACATAAAAACATTCATATCACTCTAGTATATTCTGGATTTTTTTTTTTCCCCCTGTAGCCTATTAATTTTAATTTTATTTAGTTTGGAAGCCACTTAAATACGTTCCAAAAATATGTCCTTTAAATTCTGATGACTTAAATGATACTGCTAGATGGTATTATCAGAATCCTTTGTATTGTCTAGAGTGTAGGTGGTAAAGAGCTGGCTTTTGTATTTTCTAAAAAACTCTGGCCAGTGTGGGAAATTAAATTTAGAAAGCAGCTTGATTTACTGCAGCAGTGAATTTGCTTCCTGGATGTATTCCATACTGCTGTGGCTATGCTAGCACCAAAAAGTTGCACATTGGGGTTTCTGGAGTTAAACTAACTTGTAAATTATCATTCATTGAAATATACCGGAAATGAACTTCTAGAATGAGAAAACTTAAATTAAAATCATAAAATAGCTGCTAGTAATCAGCTCTTCTTAAAGACAGAGTAAGCATGTTAGCTAGCATCTTCCTGTCCATTTCCTGCCTTTTCTTCACTTTTTTGCTAAACTTCTCTTAAAAACAAACAAAAAACCACAAACAACCCCCACAAACCTCTAACTTCTTAAACACTTAGATTCATGTTTTGTTTTTAAAAAAAAAAAACCCAACTATTAGTGCCATATAATCAAAACCTCTAATAGTATTATCTTTAGAATATATTAATATTAAGTACTATATTAATATTCAGTTGTCTAACATCAATATAGCCTCATTTATCATTTTGCAAGAGCGAGAGTTGGTGAATGCTATTTTTTGAGGTGCCTATTTTTGCAAAGTAAATACATTTCTTGGAGCAGCAGGAGCAGTCTTCGCAGAGATGTTTCTGTAGGGTTCTAGAATGTGGTGCCAAATGACACTGATTTGTGTATGTGCTCATGACACATTAGCAACATTCAAAAGCAAATGAGTCTCCTGAATCTACGGTGCAAATGATGGGCAGCCCACGCTTTCCAATGCATACCTTCAGAATATGAGTCTTGGTTAGATAGGAGTTCAGTTCAATTATTTTGCTACAACTACCCAGCTGTTCCTCATCAGGAATTATGCTGTACCAAGATCTGTTCTTATACTACTTACCTGTTTCACATGTAGTTCATGAAACAGCCATTGCCATGTATTGGCTTTGTGTCACAATTCATCTGACAGAATTTGAACCAGTAACCTGCAGGTGATAGGCAATATATTCCTTAATTCTCTGAGTATTTGCATCCTGACAGTATTTTGTTCATATTTCAAGATTCAGAATAAATGAAAATTCAGTATATTTATAGTCCAATATGAAGAAAAGTTATTTTTCAAACTCTACAGGTCAGCCTTGGGATATGTCCCAGATTTCTTCCTCTGTAGGTCATTACATACATGTTTTAGATCATGTCTACACATTTTTATACTAACAGTTCATGGTGACTTGAGTGCCTTTTTTTTTCTATTCTATATCTGGAAATACTTTAAAAATAAGAAAGATTTTAAAAACTTGAATGTATGTGCTTGGCTGTGCTGACAGATTAACACCCAGGCATCCTTCTATAGTATGCTTCTCAGAAGCTTCCAGAGTCTCATCAGCATCAATTTATAAAACTACCACATTCTTTGTAGAACAGCACAAGAATGAGATGGGTTTTTTTAAGGAAGGCATCTTTTGGGGATTTTTTTAGCCCTCTGAAGGTTCTTGGCTAGGTTCTTCAGTGTCTCTATTCCTACCACCAGAGCAAAGCTTGGAGATTTTAGCCCACTGTCACAGAACAGGAGTATATGTAAAAAAACACCAGTGGTATAGGTCTCTGTGTTGTTTGTGGCTTGCTTTGTTTTACTTTGCAGTCTCTAAAAAGAAAAAAATACGTACAACTTCATATTCTTTGTAAAAATGCAAAGTGCAGAACAATTATTTGGATGAAATTCTGTTAATAATGTATTTTCATCTATATGTAGTGCTTGTACTTCTTCCTACTTTTAGATACTTTTAATACATTTGTCTTCTGTGTGTAATAAATGACAGAGCTGTAGCTTTTCTTTCCAGTGCCCCTTCGCCAAGATTTTAGATTGGACTAAGGCATTTTAAGTGGTTTTGTTAGCTTGTATAAACAAGAAACTAAAACTGAACAGGCAAATGAAAGGGAAGAGACTTTGTGAAATCTTGAATGATTAACTGTACATTCATTCACTCAAATCTCAAATATTTAGAATATGTCCTTCCTATTCTTATCTGAGTGATAAACAATAGGGAGTACCAACAGCAGGGCATCTTGCATAGCATGGGTGCCTTACACAACCCTTTAGGTTAGGGGTCATCTCGTTGTAGAGGTTGTAAATACCAAGTAATGCATGTTTTAATTGCTTCTTTACAAACCTATGGATAAAAAGATTTTTTTTTTCCTTGTCTTTAAAGTGAAAGCAAGAAAAACTTTTCTGAGAAAGCACAGAGATTGTTTTTATAAGTAGTGTGGAGCCTACATGAAGTTCGTTCTAGCCAGAAGTAATCAAGGAATGATCCATTAAACAAAAGATGAGGTGAAGCATGGTTATTTTAAGTGCTGACATTTTTCACTCCAAGTGTTGAATTATGAGTGGTGATGTCTCCTTCAGTCAGAAAGCAACTTACTGTCGGAATAATGAAATAACACGTTTTTGATTGGCTTTAGATGCCACTTACCTCTGTTCTCTGTAGATAAAGGTCTCATGCCAGCTGAACACTTAAAAGCAGGGCTTGGACATTTCAGTGATTTGTCTGTGTAGTTTCTGACCACAGAGCTTTTCATTGGTTACAAAGCTGTTAAGCAAAAAGAGAGAATAGAGTCTGTGATAGCAGATTGATCTAAAAAGAATACAACATAATCACATTAGAATGGTTTATAGTGCAGCTTATTCTATTGCTATTTCTTCCAATAACAGTTGCATGTGTTTCCAGAACAGCTTCATACAAGAACAAGGTAAAACCAGATAGGATAATTTTCCCTTACTTGTATTTTCTAATAATGAAGGTATGTGTTTGTCTCTCTTAATTATGAGCATAAGAGTGGAAGATGTGTAAATCTGCATTGTCTTCTTCCGTTGCTACTTGAATCTCTACTCTTTACTATGGCAGATGGACTTACTTCCAACTTATCTGAAGAAACTGATACATTTCCATATACAAAATCAGTAACAGACACAATTGCTCACATTTGTCTTGAGCATAATCATATATCCCAGCTGTAAACATTCCTCATGACAAGAATATCTCCACAAGTTACATTTCTTTCTTCTGCCACCACGCAAGGTAACACAGGCTTACTTTTGAGCATGTGAAGTTAATGCCTTCTGATTTTGCAGAATGCAGAGCAGGGTTTCTGCAAGGATGATTAGTTTGTGTAATGGGGTATTTCAGCCCATAGCTGTCTTAGAGTTGGTTTTCTTAGCAGCTGTATAAAAGGGGCAAGACATTAAAAGGCATGGCATGCATAGATGTAAGATTTTTGTCAAAGTACCCATAATCTTGTGGCTTAATATAATTTCTGTTGTCTCCTGAAGGAGTAAANGCTCCAGAACTGCACACAGATTTGTATAAATGGGATTAATAATATCACATTAAAAACTGGAATCAGTCATGATGAACTCAGATACTGGGCTACAATTAACTGGTAGTTTAGCCTCTCTTATTACATATGAAAATATTCTTTTATGTTAGCAAATCTTTAATGAAGAGGCACTCCAGAAAATTCAGGTGGTTCTTGAAAGCATCTATGATAATAGATAAATCATAGAATCACAGAATACTCTGGGTTGGAAAGGACCTGCAAAGGTCATCTAGTCCAACCCACTCCACAGTAAGAAGGGGCATCCTCAACTAGATCAGGTTGCCCAGAGCCCTGTTGAACATCACCTTGAATATGTCCAGGGATAGGGCCTCAACTATCTTCCTGAGCAGCCTGTTCCAGTGTTCCAGTACCCTCATGGTAAAGAACTTGTTCCTAACATCCAATCTAAATCTTCTCTGGTTTGAAACCATTGCCCCTTGTCCTATCACCGCAGGCCTTTGTAAACAGTCTCTATCCATCCTTATTGTAGTCCCCTTTCAATATCACCACATTCTTTTCCCTCTTCTTTTGTAAATTCTAGTCATCTGCATTTTGAAATTGTTCTCTCTGCAGAGTTCTGTTCTGATGGCCCCATGACTCTTCTCAAACACATTAATAAAATAATGTTTAAATATTAAGATATTTTTATTTTTGGCTTATGTTTCATATGCTTACCTAGGCTTTTAATTCACATTTATTTTTAGAGTGCCCATAATGGAAGATCTATTATAATTGTCCTGAGTTCTACCATTAATTAAATGCAGGTCTGCTTTATTTGCTTTGAGTTTTCTTTATGCATTTAGAGCTTATTTTCTAGAAATGAACTTCTAGATACATTTTTTTTTTTTTTTAGGACTATTTTGTTCAAGGCATTCCGTAAGGAGACATGAAAGTTTATAGACATGATCATAGAAGCAGAAGTTAGATAAATGCAAAAAAACCTGAAGTAACTGATGGACAAAAAGTCAGTCACATATAAAGTGGGAAGATTAATACTTCTCCAGTATCTCTGTGCTCTCCTTTGAGTTCTGTCTCTTTGTACCTATGGTCTCAAACATCTGTGACTTTAAACTCTAGGTAAGCTAAAGGAAGACCTTCATATTAAGTTGTCTCCCTAACTGGGATAGGAAAGGAAACACTGTAAGACACTTTTCTGTATCCCATAATAAAGTTTTCACAGCTGTGCTTTTATTGTTTGCAGACTAATCATTCCCTAAGGAGAAGATCCAAATCCCGTTTGAGATTAGTGGAAGTCTTTGGATCTGACTCAAAGTCATAGAATAACATGTATACTTTATCTTAAAATGTGGTAGCTGTTATCTCAGCCTTCAAGATAACTTCCCTGCACTGGCATGAGAGGGCAAACAGCAGACATATATAGCAGCAGGAGAGTCCAGAGGATCAAAAACTATGCAGTGTCCTCTCAAGGAAACTGAGGAGGCATAGTTAGAGAAATTACGTGTGGCTTCAGGTTGTAAAAGACACGTGGCTTTGCATTATCCTCTGATTCAGACTTTATATTTGAAAACTAGAACATGGTTTACTGTGCTAGTTTGTAGGGCAGGGTTTACAACAAATTCCAAAACTAAGCATTTTCCCTGGTTTTTAACTGAAGTATTTCTATGCTGTCACCCTGATTATTTTATTCACAACCGCTCTTGAAACACCACTTGGGAGGGGGATGGGGGCGAGGCCAAACCATCTGATGTACTTTGCCTTCTTTGTTGAAGTTCCACTGAGTCATTCTGAGATAAATGGAATTTTCTTCTTCAATCTAAAGCTTAATTATGGTAATTAGGCTGTGCAATTTGTAAAGTTTGGCAGTCAATTCAGCTCCTAATATGCATAAGCCTCTTTCTGTTACAAATTGAGTAGGTTTAATCAGTTTTAAAAAGACAGTGTCTCACTACGTCTGCATAGCACATTCTTAGATTTTCAGATTGGTTGTTATTCCAAACTCTGCTACATCATTAGCAGTTTTGATATTTTTAATATTCATGAAGCTTTCGTTGTAGCATTAATCCCCAGCATTTGTGATTATGATGGGTACTTTGGGGATCTCTCTATTGTGTGTCTACTGAGAATGAAAGCCCAGCAGTTCTTGGCAGTAAATTAACCCTCACAATGCCAGTTGGTGCTGTACTCCTTTTGAAATGTTGCCTTCTGCTATGTTCCTTTCTATTCAGATTTCACACTAAGGTCTGATTTCCTCAGCAGACACAAGCTTAATTTCATCCTGACAGCCATCTGTGACACTANTATGCCATTTTAGCTGTTTTATCTCTAGTTGACAAACAATGAATGAGGACAGACTATTTCAGCTGTAGTTCAGGTGCTTTGTACCACTACGGAGAAGCTTCCACCATGATGGAATCCTCAGGGGTGCAGAATGACATCCACATGAGGATGGCAAGAACAGATAGTGTGAAATACACACACTCTTCCTGCTGTGCAAAGCAGGGCATGTAAGTCCAATACTGATACAAAAAAAACCCAAACAAACAGAAAACAAAACCAAACACACCCACACTCTATATAAATAATGCTTTTACTCATTACTTTGATTATAGTGAAAAGTCACAGCTTTTCATACTTCATGCAAGACATGGGAGACTCAGTCCATATCGTGAAAAAGTTCTGAGCAGTAAGGGAAGCTTTGACTTCCTCTATAGTCTCTGTTGAAGCTCCTCTAACATGGATTGCCTAAGATTGAAGTATCTCTTGGCAAGTGTCACACGCTCCTAATTGCCTTACCAAGCTTCCCTCCTGTGCTCTGCTACCTGATCACAAGTGTGGTTTTGTCAGGGTTTGCTCTTTCATCCATTGTTCCAAACCTTTTTTGTCTCAGGCTGTTTAAAGGCTCTGCCTACCTGCTCAGATTGAAACAAAATTTGTCTTAAAAATGCATAAAAGCAGTTTGCTTTTATCACATTATAAGTAAAGGTGGAGGACTCTTTTGCCTTTATTCATCAAGCTTTTTCTCCAAGACTGCCTGGCTATTTACTGAAGCCACACAGACTTAATTACATAGTTTTGGAGAAATAACAATTGTGAATAAGTTGCTACCTTCTAGGATCATTGACCTGTCATTAGGAGTCCTGGTAGTCCTTGCTACTAAAGTAACTGTAGCTGTAGTAGTGAAGTCATAGTATCCCTTGCTACTAAAGTAACTGTATTAACTGTAACAGGGCTTGCCAGCATATGCTCCAGCAATATAGGGAGCACAGAAGGATCCACATAATCAGTGGATGCAGTGTGAAAAGTAGCTTAGAATTAATATTACAGGCCAAAAATGAGCTGTAGAGAAAGAAGAATGAGACTGTGGTGTCTTGATGATGACAGCCTTTTCTCATGTCCTCATGGGACAGTCCTGAATGCTGTTGGTAATACCTGGAGCATTAATGGGTGCCACAGCTAGACACACATTGATATGTTTAGTGCCTGATTGTGTGGCAATAATTCAAAGCTGGTCCAAGCATCCTGATAGCTTAAAAAAGTACACTGTCACTGACTTTTTCATACTAACTCTTTCGGTATTTCTAGCAATTTCAACAGCAGGAGCATGCTGGCATTTTGGGGCAGAAGTCTGTGCATCAGCAGGTGTGCAGTAGATGATACATCCAGAGTCTCGTGTCAGAGTTTGTAGATTCCATTTTCTTCTCCCTTGTTGCACCACTGAAGTGCAAAGGACACATCTTCCCTTGTCACTGTTTGTTATTGTTTTCTTCCCCAGCTGCATTGCCCCTTCAGAATAAAGATCTGAACTTGGATCATCCTGGGTTTTTAAGCTTGACATATTCACCTGGGTTTCTTAGTTATTGTGCTGTTTGTAGTACCCTGAGAACAGTTTATAAGTAGTTGCATTGTGCTGTCATATACCATTTCTCTGGTGCTTTCTGGGAAATACTGGATATTCTCCTCATATTTATGGGCATGCCCAGATTCCCATTTGTCTGGGAATACATGGCAAGTCTACCAAATATTTGCTCACTGTCTGGAAAACATTTTGACAAAGAGAAAATGAACACAAACATGCTGAGAAAGTATTTCTTAAGCCCATTTGGTGATTCTGTGATTTACCTGACTCCATGCCTTAAGCAGGAAGCACTTTGTTCGTTAGTGTTATCTGTGCTAATGATGAGAGCTGAACTGGTGTCCTTCAAACAATACCAGTCTCTCAGCTTGGGTACTCCCTTCCGGCGCACCAACAGCCACTCTGCACTTTGATTGCTGTGCTCTGCATAGCACATGGCTTGTAGCCAATCTCTTAAACATAGGAATACTCTGCTACTCCCTGCCTCTTCACAGATTAAGTGGCACCATTGCACTGCTTTGGTAGAATAACTGTCATGAACTGTATTCTCCCAGTGTAGGCTCAGATTCTGTAGTTATCTGATCCTGAGCACAACAATCATGAATAATTTCAAGTACCGAGCTTGGAATCTAACAGAAGTTCAGTTTTTATTACAAAAGGAACAAGAGCTTTGCAGTTTAATAAATGAAAGAAAGGTGACAGGGGTGGAATTTGATTTAAGGAAGCAGGACTCTAAAACTTAATTCCTTCTGTGTAATTTAATAGCCATTGAGGAAGTACTGGAATCTACAGTATGTGGTCTGTTAATCTAATTAATCTACTCCAAAGGTTAAGTCACACAACCAACAGATATTAATGGATTTTGAACAAGTTTTACTGGGCCTATAAAGTATCAAACCTGTGAGGATGTCCAAATGTACTTCTGTTTGCATTGGAGATAGCTCAACTTTGTGAAGTCACTGACTGACACACACACACACACACTACACACACACATGCACCTTTTTATTTAATTTTCAATTTCCAAACATAATATGCTCTGGATTTAAGAATTGTTTTTTATGATGTTGAATGTAATTTAAAGTGTATGACACAAAGGAAGGAGGAAAATGCTGTTCTTTGCCAGTAAAGGTGAGGATTAAGACGAACGCTGAATTCTAAAGCCTGTTATTTTTAAGGATGTAAAAGAAGCCCCTATTTAGTTCTGTGTCACACTCATTGCTGCATAAGATTGGTGTCTTTGGTTTGCATGCAGCGTGTCTTCCTGAGAAGAACTGAAAATAAGGCCCATATTTCTGTTGTTACATTTTCTTCAGTTACAACCAGATTCTTGTTTGTGAGAAAGACTGGGCAAAATTAATCTTTCTTCCAGGGTTTTGGAGTAGACTGGCTCAATCTAGTAGTAATTAAAATGCTTGCTTGACTTAAAAGAAAACTAGTCAGGATCATAACAAAACCATCTTTCCAGCTACTCAGCTGGAACAATTCGGTAGAGGAGTTTTGTTGACAGAGACTTTCCAATTGGTCGACTTCCAGTCTGTGTCCTCTCTTCTATCAAGACACAAATTCTGCTTCTCTCTCCATGGCAGGAAGGTTTTCTGCCATCCTGTAAACAGCATAAATACACAACATAAGTGTAATACATTTGTCAACACACTTCTTATTGAAGGCCGTTATTCAACAGTACGTCTGCTATCATTATTGTTATCATGGTGACAACCCTCAAAGAAAACTGCACATAAAAAAGGAGTTCAGAAGGGGCAGTCTGCTACTTACTTTTAGGGATCTCCAAGATTTTTGGTAGTCTTTTCCTAACCCCAAAGGCTATTTTTTTTTTCTTAATTATTATTATTAATTTAACTCCATCCGAACATAAGGAAAATAGCTTCTGTGCTTTGAGAGTGATAGAGCACCAAAACAGGCTGCCCAGAGAGGTTCTGGAGTCTCCTTTGGAGACTTTCAAAACCTGCCTTGATGTAATCCTGGGCAATTTACTGTTGTTGAACCTGCTCTACCTAGTGAGGTTGGACTAGATAATATCTAGAGGTCCCTTTCAGTCGCTATCATCTCCTGTGAATCAGCACACCTGATGCAGCAGTCCTTGTCTGGGTGCATGAGGGAAGCAGGAAGAGCTACTAGTGAGGCCAGTGCTCAGGTTTGTTGCAGGGGTCAGTTGTGAGTGTGAGTCCATTGGCAAACACACTCCCCAGGAACTTTTCATATGTATCATTATAGTCGGGTTCACTTTGAAACACAAATTAATTGCTTACTGTAGGAGAAAATTACATGATGAGGCTCTAGAGAAAGCAAATACTTAAACATGTTTTTAAACACATTCAAATATGTGTGTATGGAGAAGAGAGAAGTTTGTGGAGCCATTACAGTCAAATAAACATGTTCGATATTCTATTGTATAATTTATCAACCCCGCAAATTCATATTAATTAGTATTTTGAGCTCTTGTGGTGTTATTAAATTATTGGCACCAGATGAATAAAATATTTAGAAAACTTTTTTATGATCTTATTGGTGCATTCACCCATATCAATGACTGAAATTTATCTTGCTTCAGCAAATCAACAGATTTCTTTCTTCTGTTAAATGTTTTTGGCAACACAGATGGAAAAGGCAGCAGTCAGAGCCCTGCTCAAAGGCACCAGATAACTGAAGGGGTTACTTCCTACATTAAAACCAGCTTGTTGACTTGGCAGAGAGCCCTGGTCAAGTAATACAGCCAATGCTGCTGCCATTTGTTAATTCTGCATAATTAAACACCAATTATACATAGTATTGTTTTCTAGCAGGCTCCTCAGCTGGCTTTTCTTTATTATGATTCTGTGCCAGCTACCCTCCTTATTACTGGAATGGACTTTTAATTTGTTATTGTAATTAGGAGGTTCAAAAGATACGAAATTTTTCTAAAGAGAGAATAGCAAACTATTATGGAAGTTGGCATATCATTTTACAGGAAAGACATTTCATGTAATAGATACTTTGTTGCTTTGATATTATCTGAGGAATCTTCACTGTACTATTATAGGGCTCCCCAGCACAAATCTGTTAGTGAATATACAATAATAAATGAACATATTTACAAAATGCTTTCAAAGTTTGTCTTAAAAAGGTACTGGAAAATTCAAATGTAGAACCAAGATTCATTTTATAGCACTTTTATCCTCATTTGGCAAGGCATAGAACCGCTGCTAGTCGTGTGATTAAGCCCTAGTGAAATGACTGTAGCTTAAACATGCCTNCCATGTCCTTCCTGTGCTGGGGGCTCCAGAACTGCACACAGTACTCCAGGTGGAGTCTGATGAGAGTAGAGTAAAGGGGCAGAATATGCTTAACTGCTGTTCAAATATCTGTTCAATATTCTGCAGAAGCTGGAGCATTTTACCCATCCTATATCCTATCATGCTAGAAAGTATTCGAATACTGAATAATAAAGGAAGACATCGACTGTCGTAGTGCTTTAAACTATCTTGGTGTCAGTGGTGCAATTCTATTAATAATGATGGTGGAGAGATTTCAGTAAAGGTTTTGCACTCTCAACCAAAACTGTAGAATGAGAGAAGGAGAAAGTCAGAGGCAGGTTTTATGCTTTGTTTACCATTTATATCCTTCCCTCAGTAATAATGAAGGTATTTGTTATGTAGATTTCATATGTAGTTTTCAGCTACTTACATTTACAGAAATAATCTCAAAAATGTTTTCCCCCCTTTTCTTTATGATTGATTATGTAGTAATACTACTAAAGGGCACCATACAGCCAAAATAGGTATGGGAAATCTCTAGAGACTTAAAGTGCATATTGTACAACCCATAAACTTTATTGGAGGTAAAAAAGATGATAAACTTTCAGACCTGATAGTCATTAGAATTTAAAAGCTCAGGAGACATGTTAACTGTGTCTATGGCTCTTAATCCATAGACTGTTCAGCAGTCACATCTGTACTGAATCCATATGCAACATCCTCAGGAACTTTATTGAGGGATGTTTCTATAAGTCAGCAGCTGGAACTCATTTCTAAACCAAACTTTTGTCTTCTATCTTCATCATTGTGATTCTACTCTTGTTATCTATCATTCCCTTTGTGTACATGTAATTAGTTGCTTCACAAATAAAAATGCTTAGTTTTAAGCTTGGCAGTTCTTGGTTTTTCATTTGGTAGACCAGAAGTAAACTAAACCTACAAAGAGGAGAAGACATAACTGCCTGCTTAATCTTCAAAGCCATGAGGTCAGTGGGACTTCCCACACAACGTAATGGAAAGTACAAAAGTCTTTGCAAGGTGAGGCTTTTTGGTTCACCTTACAGTTGTGTCAGTGTAATCATCAGTAAAGTGATTTCTTAACTCTTTGTAAGGAAAGGTCAGCTGGTTTGAATCATGGTGTGTTATGTGTGAGACATAGATTGCAAATTCCTTAAACTCAGTAAACCAATACTGCTTTGTCCTAAATGCCTCAAGAAATGCATTATTCTGACATTTTCTTCAGACCTTCTGTTGTTATATTCCTTGTTCTTCTTGTCTTAGGCACATGCTTTCATTTTAATTACAGTTATTAAAAAAATCCCAAACAATTATTTAAGAATTGCTTTCAAATATTGTATCTAGATACAACAACACTATATTAGGTATACCTTCAATTTACAACTTCACTGAATACAGCTGAATTTAACCAGTAATATTCTCATAATAGAAAGCTTTTCTTTAGCCTTTTTATCCTGAAATAAATCCCTCAGAGCACAGCACACCAATGAGGAATGCAACAGAGATTCTTGAAGAGAAGAACTGGTGGGAATTACAGTGAAAAAGAGTGAGCAATTTTGAATTCTTCACTGGCAGTTCTTCTAAAACAGCTCCAAGCTCTTGGGATGATATTTATTATTGATATTACAATAATACCCCAAACATGGCAGGTATTGGATTGTTTACCTGACATACAGAATCATAGAATGGTAAGGTTGGAAGGGACCTCAAGGATCATCTAGTTCCAACCCCCTGCCATAGGCAGGGACACCTCCCACTAGTACAGGTCACTCAAGGCCTCGTCCAACCTGGCCTTGAACACCTCCAGGGAGGGAGCAGCCACAACCTCCCTGGGCAACCGGTGCCAGTGCCTCACCACCCTCACTGTAACGAACTTCTTCCTAACATCCAGTTTAAATCTCCCCTCTGCCAGTTGAAACCCAGTGCCCCTTGTCCTGTCATTACAAACCTGTATCATATTTTGAAATACTCATTTGTAGTCTAGAAAGTGGGATTAAATCCCAATTCAACAAAAGCTGCTGCAACACACTGTTCATTTTTGAACTAGGTTGTCATTGATTTCTGTAGCTTTTTTAAAAAAAATGCTCCTCAGTCATGATACTAAAATCTTGTTTTAGGATTTGTGTAGGTACTTCACTTATTTTGGATTAGTATAAGCAGGGAATACATGCATAAAAGTATGTCACAGCAGCATTATGGTTGTGTCATGACTTATCTGCACTAAATGTCACTGATCTGCATGCTTTTATAATGTATTTGTATGTATGTATTGTGAGCCTATTATGATATTCCATTGGTAATTGTGGAATAAGGTGATAAGTTGCAATTATACTGCACCTGGGAATGCTCCCATGAAGCCGTGCTATTGAGGCAGATTTACGGGAGTCACTGCTAATAGTCTTTCCAGGATCAAAAGTTGAAGGTCATCTGGCTAACAAACCATGAAGGTTAGAAACAGGAACATCAAAACATGAGAAAGGATGGATCCTCAGCCCCGCTTGGGGAGAGCATTAGCCTCAAGGCATGGAAAGTCCCACAACACTAGGCCTTAATAATGTGCAGTTTTGATGCCTGGAAAAGCCATTTAAGACTATAGCTGGTATTTTAAACTAATTGTTTTTCTCTGCTTCTGGACTCAAAAATAATTTAACTCTCCTCCTCCCAGATTTGGAAGAGAAAAACAACTGGCAAAAATGTCAATATACTGTAAATAACTTGGGGGAGGGAGGGGAAGGAAGATAATTTTATTGTACAGCAGTGACACAAGGAAACTCTATATGGCATTTGTAGATGCCAAGAAATTTATTTGTCTGAAGTTCTTTGTTGTAAGAATACACTGGACATGCTGCAGCTAACCCAACTTGGTGAAGCAAACATATTTAAGCCACATCACTTCTCTTTGCAAATTAGATTTTTTGGATGGCTTTAAAATGCTACCAGTTCCTTAAACTACAAAGGAACTAGCTCTTGTGGCTTCTTCACCTACACATGGTCCCAGAAGACAGTGTGGTGGCAAGGGGTGCCTCTGTGCAATAGAGAACTTTTCAAAAACACTATTTTTTGCAGTCCACTTCATAATACAAATTAACAGAACCTAAGTCAACAGTATTAGAAGTCGATTAGGTTTCTGCAAATGTGGGATTTGCATTCAGCAAGACACTGGAAAGAATTAAATTATTTCTAGATTGTATCATTTCAGAATGGCACTGCAAGGCATTGCAAAATGTCAGATGTAAATGCTGCTCATGAGTTCTGTACCATGAAGATGTACCAGGCACCATTTTTATACTAGTTTATAGGAATGACAAAAACTAATCTTTTAAGGTGTGGCATTCATACTCGGTAGGTGAAGTTAGATTTTTATTTTTTTTAGCTTAGGAGTCTCCTACTAAGAAGGTTGAATTTGTAAGTTTGAATTGTCACTTGGCCATTTAAGAAACTGGCAGAAAGAACACTTTTTAACACTTAATATGTTAGTATTTATATCAAAGAAAACCCCTGCTGTTGCCCCTAAAACATGAATGGTGTTGTGTGAAAGAAGCAGTTATTTTACAGAATATTCTTACAAGTTCAACAAAGTGCCAGCTTCCAAGAATAGTGGTGAATTTAGGCTTAATAGAACTGTGGGTTTTGTTTTTTTTTTTAATAGGGTGCAACAGCTGATGTTTCCAAAGATGTAATTACAATGCAAATACAGTGTTCTCTTCAAAGTATCGGATTAATAAGATAAGAGTTGTACTTACACAGTTCTTTCAGTGGTTAAGAAGGTTAAGTGGTTAAGAAATGTCTTAAATAAATTTGTTTCAGAACTTGTCAAATATCTGAGGTTACTGCCAAGGCATTTTTGATGGTGTACTTCATGGTAGCAACAAAGACTGTAAGACACATTTTGATGTGATAAGAAATGCATATTTCACAATTCAGAAATCTTTTTTTTTTTTTTTTTTTTTTTT
>WBNM01006536.1:1431-37676 GCA_013399055.1 Ramphastos sulfuratus | reverse complement strand
TTTTTTTTTTTTTGCCATTTTATAAACTGAGAGAGTCAGGACAAGATCCACAGAGATTTCTGATATCTTAGTACCTGTCTGGGTTTGAGTACTGTTAATCAGATTGTGTTAATCCATCAAGAAAGTGACAGAGTAAGATTCTTGATATGAAGAGTTAGCAGCCAAGATGATTTCCAGGCTAGCAGTCTTTCTTTCAAAATGTCTCTCTTCTTAAGATTTNTCCCCAGCTTGTAGGGCTGCATGGGGTTGTTGTGGCCAAAGTGCAGTACCTGGCACTTGGACTGTGCCCGTCTGTCCAGCCTGTCCAAGTCCCTCTGCAGAGCCCTCCTACCCTCTAACAGATTGACACATGCTCCCAACTTGGTGTCATTTGCAAACTTACTGATGGTGGACTGAATGCCTTCATCCAGACCATCAATGAAGATATTAAACAGGACTGGGCCCAGCACTGATCCCTGGGGCACACCACTAGTGACTGGCCACCAACTGGATGTGGCACCATTCCCCATTTAAGCTATCTTGATTCCAGGAGCCAAAACATTCTCTACAATAACTTTTCCGTTTTCTTCCCAAGCAATTGGTCTCTGTCACAAACAATTTACTTTAAATAAAATTAATCTTTGTCAACATGACCTTGTTTTCTGCAACACATACAGAACTTTGTCTTAGCACAGGCTACTTACAAATGGTAACAGGGCTTATGCTTTGGGAGAAGGACTGGAAAGAAGAAAGAAGAAACAGCCATCAAAGTCTCTAATTTATATTTGATCTCATATTAGCCCTGCAAACCTAGGCCTAGATTTTTTTAAAGACTGAGTATAACATTTAAATGTATTTTGGAAAAGTAGTTATTAAATATGAGTCTTATTGAAAATATTGCAGATTAACTGTTATATAATTTAAACACATTTGGTGGAAGTGAAAATATGCTTACTAATTCTTTCCTACCAAATGAAAATTCTCCTCTGTAAGTTAATCAACTGTGTGGTCTAGTAATATTAATGAAGGCAAAAAGATATCCCTATTTGGACTGTATAACTTTTTTTGCTTGCCTAATCCCTTGGGCTAGCTAGGGTAAAATTTTGAAACTAGTCAATCTCTTACTATGAGAAGGCAGGCTAAAAGCTCCAAACCACATTCACCACCAGGGTATTGAGACATCACTGGTGTCCTCTTCTTTGTAATACTTCCACCATTACAGATATTTAAACCTGAAACTAGAAGCCACAGTGGTTGAAATCTGAAGAGAGTGAATTCAAAGAATTTGTCTCTGACTACAGTGGCATCTCAGGTCTCCATCTATAAAATGGAATACTCCTCCAGTACCACTTCCTCCTCCAACTTACAGGGTTTTGGACAAAAATTATTAACTTACGTTTTCTTAATGTTCAGCAGTGGTATCTGCAGATTTGTTGGTTTTGAAGAAATCTGATTTCTAGTCTATTTTTTTCCTTTGTATATCTCAAACTTTGGACTTCAATTACTATAGGGCAGTTCATTTAGCAAAATAAGACCATCACTAGAGTGATATTTGGCATAGATGCTATTAAGAATGTGGGAAGGAAAAACCAAATACTGCATATTGCTTGTTGGCTGTTCATCTGCTCTCTACTCTGGGAGATTACTTTCATATGGCTGTGGAATTAATGACTTAAGACATAGTCAGGGAAGCTGTAATAAGATCAGTTGTGCAGCTTCAGTTCTACAATTTCCAAAGTTTCAAGTTTGTGTCTTTGTGACTCTGATACTGTACTGTACCAGAGTCTTTTTACTTGTGAAGATTTTTAGTTGGGGGAATGAGGAGGGGGGGGATGTCATCTTCTAGCTGCCTCTATTTTGATGATACTGACTAAAACAGCTGCTTACCATGTTTATTGGAGGAACGTGTATCTGGCTGCATTCATTTCATTGGGATTCAGGCACCAGTTTGTACTGTTTTCAATCCTTGGTCATTATCATTTTATTTCCCTTCTCCGCAGAAGCCTGCAAAGCAAAAAGACAGAGGAATCAGGCTTTCATCCCCCTAAAGCGATTCCTGAGAATATTAGAGGGATGAAAGTGAACTGTGGTGTTTTCATCCCTTCAGACGTTTTGCTTTTCTCCCGTCCCTGCCTTCCTCCTCCACGGTATAATTTCATCTCCTCCCCTTTCCAGCAACAGCAGCAGCAGCAGCTGTGACCCAGCTCTGTCAGGCCCCGAGGATGCTCTCTAGGAGGCACCTCCGCACCTCCCTGACCTCTGCGGGGCTCCAGACCCAGCTGCAGTGGTCTGGGGCTCTTCTCAAACCCAGATTTTCCCCGCGGCTGAGCACTGCATGAGACACCAGCTGGATTTTACTGAGTCCTTGCCTTGGGAGATCTGATTCTCTTTTCACCAGATATATTTTTAGTTTTTCTAGTAATAAAAAAAATCAATTGTTTCCTTAAAGGAGCTACAGACTGCACCAAATGTGTGCACTCTCTCCTCTCTTGCTTCTTCCTTTCTTTGAAAAGCTTTGAAAAGACATATTGGGTTGATAGGGCAGTATTAAATATGTTGTGCTGTGTTTTAGTCACATACTAACTCAGTCTTCTCTATGTTTCCTCACATATTAAAGCCAATTGCACAAAATGCAGAGCATCCCTTTTCCCTGTAGAAGAAAGATGGTTTCCATTTCTCTCATTGATCAGCTTTTCTCCCAAACAAACAGTAGGCTGTCATTCATGCTCTGTTCTTGACATTTCAGTCAGACCAAAAAAACAAACTCTGTGAGATGCCTGTGAAATCAGGTGTGCACAGAAATGGAATATTTTCCCCTCCTAGTTATCTTAAGATACTGGTAGGCTTCAGAAACTGTGGTCTCAGGTACCTATTTCACATTGTTCTCTGAATGATCAAAGATTCCCAAGCAATCCAGTACTCCTGAGCTTAGTGTAAAACTGGCACTTAGCACCTATCAGATCTTCAGCTTCTTAAATTCAGTTGAAGTTAAATTTAGTTATTGCGCTACTTCCAGGCATCACCTGGCATGTATTATGGGATATTTCACACTGCAATTACATGAATATGTCTTATCATTTCAGTAGAGGAAATCTATCTCATAATAATTTTTAACTTCAGCTTCAAACATTTGTCATTGAAATATTTTCTCTAAAATTAATATCTTATGGTAACTTTCACCTTGGTTGGATGATATATATAAGAATGAACACAAAAGACAATCAATATAGTCATTAACTGACTCGCCCACAGGATATGATAAATGAGGGGTCAGTTGAAATTCAACTAGATTTTCTTTGATACTATATCATCAGAAAAATCTCCATGAGCCTATAGCATTTTTCATCAAGTGATTTTTTTTTTATCTTCTTATGTATGGCCTTTTATTTTCAAGTATAAGAATATTTACAATTATTCAAAATGTGGAACTGAAATAATTTAGACTTACAAAATATGCAATTTGTAGTCATGTTACTGATATATTATGACATATACATTAGTTAATGCAGCTGACTGAAATGAGGAAGGGCTTGGAAATGTTTTATTTTGATCTGATTATCTGCAGAGTAAGATTTCTGTTATCACATAGTCTGCGTCTATTATTGTCTGAATTCCCTTGCTAACCTTAACCAAAGTCTTAAATAATGGTGGAAGGAGTCTCAAAGCTGTGTCTGAATCATTGGACAGGAGATGTTATGTTTTGATTGCTTGTTAGGACAAGATTTTACTCTACGCCAACTTTTTTTTCTTTTGGTTGTCTTATGAGAGGTATCTACAGTGGAAGACAGCAATGAAACCAGGGAAGGTTTTGTCTGTCACTCTGACAGGAATGACTAGGGGGGCAGGACCCTGAGACACACTCAGGACTGAATCTAGTCAAACATAATTATGTTCAAGCTGATTGGAAAAGCTTAAATAGAAGCTTACCTAGGGAGCCTTCCTAAGTATGGGTACCAGTTACTGTAAGACTTAACATTCAGTCAGTGATTATGGAAAAAATATTTCTATTTTTTACCCAGTTTATCTTTCATCACTGAATGTAACTTCCTTTGTGTTGTATGTGGCAGTGCATTCTTTTCTGAGACTAAACACCTTTTCAAAAACACAGCCATTTTGCTATAGCCATCTAGAAGAATAAAAGCTATAGGGAAAATAGACTATTTTTTGATCATATTATTTCTAGTGACAGATGCCTCTGTCATTATTGCTCAGTCTTTTGTAGCTAAGAAAAACTTCTAAATTGTTTAATAATTTTAGGAGCTTTTGCTGAAGGATCTTCATTTGAGATGCAAGCTGTTTTTCCTTGTCTTGCTTAATGCTTTGAGTCAGTTTTGAGTAGTTACAGATCATTTATCTCTAGCATTATACTTCAAAGATCATATCACATGTCCAGTTGTAGAACACCACCACCAGAAGTTCCAGTAGAGTTAGGTAAACTGTAAAACTTGAGCAATGAGTATTATTCAGGTTTTGTAAACTCAGTTTAAACTGAATTTGGTAAACTCAGTACTGTTTCTTTTACTTTAAAGTTCAAACTTCCTCACTATATTTTGAGATTTTTATTAGAAATATTCAATTGGTGTAATGAAACTTTCTACCTAGTGTTCAGTGTCAGATCAGACCCTAGCTCGATATGTTATTTGATCCAATGTGTTAGTCTTCTTTTTTTTTATTTTCATGTCTAGCACCTTCTGAAATTACAGTGCTTTTCCAGGAATTTTCTGTAGCCTGGCCTCCTAAAATGAAAGATAATTAATTACCTTTAATATGATAAATAAGCTTTTCTTTCTCTAGATGTTTATGTATTGTTTTCTTTTCTCCTTTTCCCATAATCTTTCATACTTGTATTCCCATCAAAATTAGTAAAAAGACTGTATTTTACTGCTGTAACAATACTAAGTGTTTTTTTACATTTTGGCCTGTTGCATAGTAGAAGTTCAGTATACTAGTTGAAATAACCTTGAACATACCCAGAAATACTTAATATCATAATATGAGGAAGAGCCAAATTAGCAAACTTTTGAATTAAGTGCCGGTAACAAAATATCACTGAACTGTGAGGCCACAGGTTGGATGAAACTGAGAGATTTTGTGTACAGATCCAGTTCAACAGCTTTGTCTTTATCGGTGGCTTCATCTTCTGATACGGTCTGATGTGGTATACTTACATCCTTTTCCATGTATTTAGATTTAAAGATTCATTGCAGTGAGCTAAACTCTTCAGCTTGAGCCCTAAGCTTATTATAAGCTTCCTGATTGACGAGGTAATAAAAATATTGCTGCAGGACATTTGATTTGTCTGTTGGCATGCCTGCTCCAATAGCCTGTTGCCCACTTGCAGCACCCATCAAGGACTGGGAGTTGTTGGCCTCACTACCACTGAACTGAGGCACTTCTGGGATGAAGTCTCAGCTATAATAACTCAGCAAGGAACCCCGAGGGTATCAGGGCATGCAGGAGTTTAGAGAGGGCTGCTAATAGCCAATACTGGGCTCAGGCCACATACTCTTACCATCAGCCTGTGGGAACATGCAGTGCTCAGATCAAAGCCAAGACATCCTCTTCCATGCTGGAGTTTCTGTACTGGATAGCAGTTGTCCTAGCCCAGAGGGATAAAACATCTACTTCTGACTTTTATCTAGTTTGACACGTTAAATTTTGCTGAGGAACTCTGCTAGAGGCGCTTGAGGGCCCCAACAATATGGAACCAATCACTCTGGGAACATATGATATGTATAATGTTGCTTCAGAAGTATTTTTTTATTTTCTGCCCAGAGCAGCTGCACCAACACATTTAATGAAGTTATGACAAACAATCAGCGTTTGCTGAAGAAACTTTTCTTATTTTCGAGCTGTCGCTCTTACAGCACTGTAAGAGACATTGAAGGTGTGACCTAGTCACTAATTATCTACCTGGGAAACTTTCCATAAGTAAATCTGACACAATGAATTCTTCATCATCTGTGCTTCCATTTTCAAGCCATTTGCTGTGATGATAATTGAGTCCCTTGCTACACGAAGTCTAATTTCTCCCTCTCCAGCACTGTAGTTTTTCTGGTTTTCTTTCTCGAGGGCGACTTATCTGTTTTCTTCCATTTGCCATTTCAGTCTTGCTCTGTATCTACCGACACAAAAACTGAAATTTCTGATAGTTTATGTCTTACTGGGCATATCAAAGGCTTGTTTGTTTGTTGTTTGTTTTGGTTTTGATTTTTTTTGTTTTATTGGGAGGTTTTTTTGCTTGTTTTTTTCAACATAGATATGTGATTTAGTTTGTCTTTGCCATCTTGATAGTCTCATCCATTAAAATTTTGGTATCACTGCTTTTGCCATTTACACTGGCATTGTTCTCACCATACTTGTCTAGTTTGAAAGGTATAGTTTTTCAGTGTTCATACTGTATTACTTCAGGGTCTGTGCTTCCAGTTACAGCTCTAATTATTTTGTGGGTTTACGTGGATCTATTGAAGGTCCTATTTTGTTTCAAAATTACTGCCTCTAGCTAGTAGTTCCGTGCTCAAGGTACACAGTATTACAAATTGGCAATATTGAGAGAAATCTGTAAATCCTTGTAAACTCAAGTACCCCTTGCTGTGTTTTATGATTTCTTATCTGGTATTAATTTTGCAGAACTGAATTCTGACAAGATAGAAGAATTATTGATTGTTTTCCTAGGCTATTTCATTTCATTGTCATTCTGTTTTGTCTGGAGTTTGAGTTCATAAACTTGGAGTAATTTTTGACCCCGTGCTTTCTTTTGAGGCTGACATTAATCACTCTGAGAAATTAAATTCCCAGCTGGAAGATGCTAAAGAACCACCAGGAACTATTAAATTAACTTACCAGTATTTTATGAATCTTTCCCTCTTTAGACTGAGAATTATTAAGTTGATTGGAGCATATGTGTATGTTTCATTATGAGCTAGATAGTAATTGCTAATTCTTTATTTGTGGCTCTTTCTCCCATTTCCCTGAAGTATTCACAGCTGTGCTAACAGAACCCTGCATGCAGTCAATGGGAGCATTTTCCTGCTTTAACAAGAGAGGACTTTAACCTAATATCAAATTTTCCAGGCAAATGCTTACGTGTTCCATCATTTGTTTTCTTAAGGATATGATTTTAGGCAGAAAGTAGTCAGCTCAGGTAAACAAAGAAAGGAGGAACACCTGTTCTGTGGCTTCTTTTCAAGGGACAAACCCAAAAAGCTTTTTTGCAGAATACATTTCATTATGCTGCATAAAAGTGGTAACTCCTAGGAAGAGTTTTACAGAAAGAACTGCTGTGGTCTAATAATAAAAGACAAAAACTTGCCTGAAGTACTTACCTCTACATAGTTTGAAGAGAACATTCTTTGGATTAAATTTAAAAAAAAGAAAAAAAAAAGTGGTGTTGCAAGTGACTATCATTTGATATCTCTGAATAATTCTCTGTCTTGGGAGGTAAATAGGAAAAGGAATTCTGGACAGACTTGATTTGCTACTCGTTTGCATGGATATGTAGTTGTGATCTGATGACACTTGTAGCTTGCTGTAAATTTTTTCTTGTGCTGAGCTGTGCTGATAGACATGGTATGTTTTTCAACTCTGTGCTTTTTTTCATGACAGAGTGAACATTTGTCTGTCTTTCAACTCACCTTTTTGTTTCACTTCAAAATGATCCCTGTACATTACTTAATAAACTACTGTATTCTGAGTCCACAAAGGCTTTAATTATAAACTATGACAGGGTTAAAACCTATTTTCTTTTAACCCTTGAATCATTCTGTAGGATACAGCATCACTGGATTTTTCCTTTGTGCAGAAAAGAGGTTAAATAGAATGTGAGTGGCTTTGAGTATGAAAGGAACAGGACTTTCAGAGCCTGTCATGTCTGCTGACTTCTCTTGTCATAGACAAGGGCTGGGACTGTGGAAGCCAAAAAGGAAGAAAAGCAACAGCCAGACATATTTCCTCTGAGAAATCTGTATGCTAAGCGCATCAGTAATCACGATGTGGCTGATACCGCTGTTGGGAGGTAGAGAGCATGTGTTGACAACAGCAAAACAGTTCAAAATGCTGTCCTTCTAAAAAGAGTGTGGGAGGGGAAACCAAACCAGGATAGCTAGAAATGCAGCTACAAGAATCTTCTAAATTTTATATATGTATGTATGAGAGACTTTCTTCCTTACACAGCACTTTTAGAAGGCTTCTTGGTGTGTATTCCCTTGCTGGACAGTGTATTACTGCAACAATGTCCATTCTTTCTATAAACAAGTATTGACATACATTGATTTAATATTATTCTTCATGCTGAGCTCTGCAGATAGACTAGTAAAATGTAAATGAAACAGCTGTGCTGCAGATAACTCAGAGGATGACTTTGCATATGCAGAAAAGCAAGGGGATGAGAAAGGGCTTTCTCAGCTCTCGAACTGCATACATCCCCTTCAACGTTCATTTTTATGGTAGTCAAATTTCAAATTGTGTGATTGCAAGGCTTTAGAGGTTGGCATGTTGAATTAGGTCCTTTATTTTAGTTCCTAGTCTGTAATAGTAATTAATGAGGGAAATTCAGCACCTTTCCTAAGTTTACCATTCAGCTGAATAAAATAAGGGGTAATTAAGCATGGTGGAATTCTTGCTGTGCTCCAGTACTACGTTTAAGAGAAAGCAAATCCAGTTCTTTGCTCCTGTCTTGGGTAAGCTACTTGCAAAGCAGCTGCATAATTCAGCCTCAAAATAATGTTACAGGGCTAAAGTGAAGCAGCAGCTCCAGGGGTTAATGCCTGGAGGACTGGGTGTAGTCTCATACAGTTGATTACAATGATTAGGGGATTATTGCAAGAAGTCCAGTAGAGTTAGAGGATTGCATGGGAAGCTTGCATAACCAGTCCTTCAGCTGGCAGTATACATGGCACTAGCTGCTATTATTTAAATGTCTTGATAGTAATTTCCACAGTAATCAGAACTCTCCTGAGAAACATATAAGTGTATTTAAAACAAACCAAACCAACCAACCAACCAAACAAAAAACCAAGAGAGCCTCTGAGGGAGAGGAAATTTCCTAAAGTAGGGGCAAATTCAGATCCTGCAGTAAAAAGAAAATGCAAAATATCAATATAAGGAAACATGTAACAAATAGGTCTCATGCATATGCCTTACTGAACATATTAACGTAAGCACTTCAGAATTAAGTCATTTATTTCTGTGTTTCCTGGAGAAACTTGTGCCTTAAAGAAGAAAATTCTGTTATAAATCTGGTTGTCCCTCCTTAGCAAATGGCTTCTTGTCCTAATTAATCATAACGCCTTATAAAGGGCAGTGATGGGTGTCTTATCCACCCATGCAACTAAAGCAGCTGGGGCCACCACCTGTTAACTCACTTCCAGCACCATTTAATTAGCTAGAATGGCTGTTACCTTCAGGTTTATCTGGCAGGAAAAGAAATGGGAGCAGATGCAGAAAAGGAAAGAGCTCCAAGGAACAGTTCAAGAAGTAGAAAGAAGAGCTAAGAGAAGTCAAAGTGTGGGGAGAAGTAGAGAGAGGACATAAACATGTTTGGGAGCATCAAATTCTTACCGTGCATATTTACTTGCTCTCTGCCCAATATCAGTTTTTGAGAATTTTAAGTGTTCAGTCTGAAAGGTTACTATGTAATTATATTTGCATGGTTTCCTGCATGACTGATCCCCTATAAGATTTTAGTGTTAGAATTCAGTCAGGTGATACAGACAAAACAAACAAACCAACCACCCCCACCCCCACCCCCCCAAAAAAAAAAACCAACCCCAAAACAAACCAAACAAATCATAGTTATGCTACTCCATAAAGTATTGATGATTATGCATTGAAGTTGCTAACACCTACATTTACAACCTACTTCCAAAATAAATAAGATGAAAAGAGGTTGCTTACTGCTTTTGCATAACTGGAAGTCCTCATTTACTTTTATTAAGTTAAAGGCTGTTATTGGATGAACCGTGAAATTGAAGAGCAGGAAAGGTGTTTAAATAGCATCTGCTACTGAGGTTTTGCCAGGTTTTCAGTCACATGCACTGTTCTTTGGAGATAAAAACAAACAAACAAACAAAAAACACTCAAGTCATTAAATAAAAGCTCTGTGCTGCTCTGGTTTAGAAGAAAAAAAAAAAAGTTTCTGTGGTGATTTTCATGCCACAAAATATTTTATTCTCATCAGCAAATTGTCATAACATTTCTGTACCTGTGCAAAAATGCACTTTTTTTCTTTCTTTTTTTTTTTTTTTAGAATCACCTATTGAGTTGCTAGAACATAGTTGTACAGACTAATACAAGCATCCTCGTGTATTTATTTGTAATTTACTTATGCCAGATCCTCAGATTAAAGGTATTATGTGAGAACAAATTCTCGCCCTCTTCCCTTAGCTTGAGCTTAACTTTTAAAATGAGAAAGCTGAACAGTGTATACTTTTAATGAAGCTCTACCTACTTATTTGTGGAGACTCTTAGCTGATGAAAATGGTCACAACTCCCTAAAATGATCAGATTTAAACAAGTTAGCTGGCTGAATGTGTATGTGTCTCTATGAAGTCTTCTGAAAAATAACAGAATATTTTATTTCTGCTAATATGAAATATTGGTAGGGATGTTCTTGGGATTCATTAATGATACACTATCTAGGCTTCTCATGTAGACCTGTGGTAGTCTTAGACTGGCCAAATTATTCCAAGTACTGTACATAGCTTGAAGGTTTTCCCTGTTAATGCAGATCTGAAGAATAGGTTTCCATTCTTGAAAGCTTGTCTGTATTCGTTCTAAATAAACATATAATTTGAGATAGTACTTCTGTCTACAAAAGTTAGTTCTCACAGATATATTAATTTGAACAGTAGTTCTTTTAGGTACTATCATTACTCTCCTCTACCCTGATATCATAAAGTGTATTTTGTTATTGCGAATAACCAGATGGAGAAATAAAATGAAGTATCCCCTAGGACATAATATAGTGTATTTCTACTGTAACTCCAATGAAAACCTATTATAAACTAAAATGCTGAAATAAACCTGAGGCTGTTACTTTAGTTCTTCATCTTAGGTTTGATGGGGTCACAGTTGGTTTGGCTTGGTTTTGTGGTTTTTTTGGTGGTTGGTTTTTTTTGGGGGTTGGTTTTTTTTGGGGGTTGGTTTTTTTTGGTTGTTTTTTTTGTTTGTTTTTTTGTTTGGTTGGTTTTGGTTTTGTTTTGAGGCTTGGCTTGGCTTGGCTTTTTTTTTTTTTTTTTTTCCTGATATTTCTTCCTAAATTGCTCTAGATCACTAGAAAGGAATCAATGGGAATTGATCCAATTTGTAGAACACAATTCTGATATTGATAGCAGTTTATATTAATTTGTTTCACCCTAATCTTTTATTAATGTTCATTTGCAAAATGCTGTTCATGTTGTTTCTTCTCAGTTTTGCACCCCAAGCTGATAATGATATTTAGAGAAATCTAACAAGCAATAACAGTGTTATATAGTTTGGAATTAAACATGGCAAGAGTTACTGTTTTAGGAGTTAGACACGTTTAAGTAGATGACTTTAATTTCAGATAAACAGTGACCAGTATAGAAGTTCAAATATGTGAGATCCCTGGAGTAGTAAGGAGTTGTCTGTTTAGGTCTTTTTAATTTTTCTTTTGTCCTCCAGGAGGATGGGCCAGGGCATCAATACTGAATCATTTGGGGACTTTTAAGGATGCATCATCAATAAAACATGTCACACAGACATATCTCCCTGGTACAAAAGAAGCAATAACCGATGGCATCACTTCTATTACCGCTGGGGAAAAAAAAAATCACTGGTGACTCTTCTATGAATAGCAGTGCCATGGTTAAAAGCATGTTTAATATAACTTTTGAGGTTAAGATTACACAAAGCACTTTAATGTAAGTAGTGGGCAAATATGTGTGTCTGCCTGGCTCGAGGTGCTGTAGAAGCCAAGAGAGTGAATAACAGTAAAATATATTTAGTATTCAGAATTTCTGGTTATATTGAATAGTTAAAGATTTACTAATTAAAGCATACATGGTGTTTAGTATCTTACAGATTTCAGAGGAAATTTCATTACAAAAGGTTTATTGCATTCACATAAATCTTTAGTGCTATTCTACTGCCATCGGACTATCTAAACTTGTTCTGAACCTCTTTTATTAAGCCAAATCTTCCTGCTGCTTGGAAGGTATTATCTGTACTTGGATTCACAAGCGCATACAACACCTTCATTTTGACTAAACTTGAAATTGTCTCATGAAAAAGTTAGACTACTTAGTGCTGGTAAACTTAGCACTTTCCTATCAAGTCAATATAGGTGTTTGTTGGGTTTTTGAAAATGCTTAAAGGTACTCGCCCAACAGAAATGTCTGGAAAAAAGAGGGAATGACATATCTTTTATTATGATAAGGGTGTTCCTCTTCTCAAATGCTCCTGTGAAAGAAAAGTGTAGTAGCAGTTGTGAAGGGGTAGTTGGCTCCTTTTTTTCCTCTTTGATAGTCAAGGCTTCACTTTTCATCTTACTCTTCCAAAATAAAAACATTTGGGACTAGGGAAAAAGAAGGAAGAGTGGAACTCCTTTGACCTCCTTCTTTGAAGTTTTGCATACTTACAGGTAAAAGTAATTACCTGTTGAATTAAACAGTGGGGCTTGATTTGTTGGGATTTAGTTATGTGTTTTGTTTGTTGTTTTGTTTGATTGGTTTTCTTAAGGAATCAACCAATTACTGCTTAGGCCTTTTTTTTTTTTAAAGGATGAGTTTCATTTCAGTGAAACAGGCTTTTCTGAGCAGTGAGGATATCAGAGACCTTGGTTTAAATTCCTCCTCTCTGATACCCTAACCCTGGATGAGGGAAAGGATGTGGATGTTGTTCATTTGGAATTTAGTAAAGCTTTTGACACTTTTCCCCACAGAATTCTCCTGGAGAAACTGGCTGCTCTAGGCTTGGATGGGTGGATGCTTCCCTGGTTTAAGAACTAGGTAGACGTCCAGGCCCAAAGAATGGTGGTGAATAGATCCAGTTGGCAGCTTGCTTGCTGATAGTGTTCCCCAGGGGTAATGTTGGGGCCAATTCTGTTTAGTATCTGGAAGAGGGAATTGAATGCAGCCTCAGTAAGTTTGCAAATGACACTAAGCTGGGTGGGAGTGTTGATCTGCTTGAGGGTAGGAAGGATCTGCAAAGGGATCTGGACAGGTTAGATTGATGGGCCAAAGTCAGTTGTATGAGGTTTAAGAAGGCCTGATGCTGCACTTGGGTCACACCAACCCCATGCAATGATATGCACTTGGGGCAGAGTGACTGGAAAGATGCCTGTCAGAAAAGGACCTGTGGGTGCTGATTGACAGCTGTCTGAATGTGAGCCAGCAATGTGCTCAGGTGGCCAAGAAGGCCAACAGCATCCTGGCCTGTATCCAGTATATTGTGACCAGCAGGAGTAGGGAAATGATCATACCCCTGTATATGGCACTGGTACGGCTGCACCTCAAATACCATGTTCAGCTTTGGGCCAGTCACTGCAAGAAGGACATCGACTTGCTGGAGTGTGTCCAGAGAAGGGCAATGAAGCTGGTGAATGGTCTGGAGAATAATTCTTATGAGAAGCATGTGAGGGAACTGGAATTCTTTAGTTTGAAGAAGAGTCTCCTCTTCTTCAACCACATTGCTTTCTACAACTCCCTGAAAGGAAGTTGTAGTGAGGTGGGGGTTGGTCTCTTCTCCCTAGCGTCAGGTAATGGAGCAGGAGGAAATGTCCTGAAATTGTCAGGGAAGATTTAGATTGGGTATTAGGAAAAAATTCTCTATGGAAAGACTGGAAAGGCATTGCAACAGGCTGCCCAGTATGGCGGTGGAGTCACCATTATGAGGTGTTCAAGAAACATGTGGACATGGCACTATGGGACGTAGTTTAATGGCCACGGTGGTGTTAGGCTGACAGTTGGACTTGATGATTTTAGAGACCTTTTCCAACCAAAACAATCACATGATTCTATTATTCAGCCTTACTGGAGAGTTGTTCTGAGTAAGATAGCTCTCTGTCAATTCTGCAAAACCTTTATGGAGTGATTATTACTTTTTTCTGACAGATGAAGCACAGAGTTCAACTTCCACTTGGATTCAGACTGAACTGTAAATTTTTCATACATGAGGTGCATTGTCCTAAGTTATATAATTCATTCTCTTCATTTTTTTTCCAGAGTAACTGGTTCAAAAAAGTATAATGATGTAAAATTGTTCAACGTGTTTAGCAAAGCCAGATGGAAAACTGCCTAATTCCACAGCACAGTAGTCATAAGAAGTACATAATGCCTCCTCACTACCCATTCAGCAGAGTGCCTTCACAGCAGTCTCAATGGTGAATGTGCAATTTAAGTCAATTCTACTTAATTCTGTTAGGTTTTCACAGGGACTCCCAGGAAAAGGCAAAGCTGGATCTTGTGACAGAGCTGAAATTAAATTCAGCCCAGTGTAGGTGGCCAGAGCCTGAAATGTAGGTCTTGGGCACAGACTTATCATTCATTGAAATGAGTAGAATTCACCCACAGCAAGAACTGAACTTCAGTGATTATCATTAATGACAGTAATTTCCAGCCAGAGACCATAATTTAACATCAGTTGAATATCTTGTTAGTTATCAGGTGTAAAAATGGCATTTCTCAAACAAAGAGAGAAGGAATAATGCCTGTGTGTGTTTGGGTTGTAAATAACGAGAACATTGTCACTTACACATACCATGTAAATATCAACAGTGTCAAAAAGTCCCCTCATTTCCATCAGTGGAGGGACTGAAGCCAAGATTTTAATGCCTAAATGGCTTCAAGTAGTCATAGCCTCTGTGGTGTCTGGCATTGTGTGCCAAATACAACTGCAAAATGAACTGCTCTTTTTTTACTCAAGATACTCCCTCAGATGTGGCATTCCCAGCAATGGGCCATCCTCCTCAGAACATCTCACAAAATGATCTATGTGATGTCCTTTAGCAAGACCCCTGTTTGAAGCAGTCTTCATTTCAGAACTGCTGTTCATTCAGTACAGCCAACAGGACATGAGAGGAGCAGCTTAAAAAACCCACTCTAGGAGATTTCAGTACATCTTCTTCCTTCCTTCCTTCCTTCCACACGCTGCTCTTCTTCAGTTTGAAGTGTGTGGTTAAATCTTCTAGACAACAATTGGTCTTTCAAAATGGTGATCAGCAGGTTGGTTGCTTGAAATCTTGGTTTGAGCTTTTGGTAGTTGCTTATAAACATTTGCCCTAAAAAATATGGATGCAGCCTCTGCCTCTTAATTTAATATAAAGTCCCATCCTTCTGTCCTTTACTGCTGTAATTTAAAACTCTGACCCAACCAGCCCTTGAATGAAAATAAGTGACTGATATGGAGAAGCAGAATGTTGATCATAGAATCTAAGAATCATAGAATCAACCAGATTGGAAGAGACCTCCAAGCTCATCCAGTCCAACCTATCACCCAGCCCTAGCCAATCAACTAGACCACAGCACTAAGTGCCTCACCCAGTTTTCTTGAACGCCTCCAGGGACAGCAACTCCACCACCTCCTGGACAGCCCATTCCAATGCCAATTCCTCTCTCTGTGAAGAACTTCCTCCTCATATCCAACCTATACTTCCCCTGGCACAACTTGAGATTGTGTTCCCTTGTTCTGTTGCTCATTGCCTGGGAGAAGAGACCAACCCCCACCTGGCTACAACGTCCTTTCAGGTAGCTGTAGACAGCAAAGAGGTCACCCCTGAGGCTCCTCTTTTCAGATCCACTTTGCAGCCATTTTCAGAGCAGTACATTTTCATGTGTGTGACACTGGCCATTAGTGAGCCAGCAAAGATGAATGGGCCAATAAGTGAGCATATTTCACTTTTTCTTTTTTTTTTTTCTTTTTTTTTTTCATCTGCCAAGATGAAAGACCATCTTGGCGTTTGGGGTTTTTTTTGTTGTTTGGTCTTGTATTTTCTGAATTCGCACAACGCTATTTTAAACAGCATTCTATCGATTTTTTAGTTGACATTTTACAAGACACATTTTTTTCCAATAGGTCCCTTTAAGTAGACTGTCTAGAGGATTTTGGTTTTCTTTTTGCTTCTCTCTTGTAATCCATTAAAACGAGTTTTATTTGTAAGGATGCTGCCTCTGTAAGATTGTTTAAAAAACAAATGGAGAATCTGAATGCTTGTCATCATATTTTCAAAATAAGATTGATCTAGTAAAATGAAGCATCCAGAAAAATACTGACTGACTTTTTTTTCTAGTTTTAATTTCCTACATAGTTACTTTAGGTGTTTTGTGAAACTTCAGAACTAATTTTGGCAGCATGTGCATTTATTGAAAAGGAACAGTTACTTTAAGTCATTATAAAAGTCCAGAATATGTCTGTTTGTGAGAGAGCAAAACTTATCTTTCCTATTCAGGTCTTTACAATAATTAATAAATTATCTGACACATGTCTACAGGAAAAGAAAAAGAAGCAGACTCTTATTGTGGTAGTGATGCTGCAAAGAGATTTGCTTCTTCCATGTTTTTATTAGCACAAAATATGAATGTTTCTTTTTGGATGTTATTAGTTGGACAAACATAAATGAAAAATAGAATTCAAGTTTAATGAATGGTTTTACTTTAACCTATGACAAGAGTACAAAGATCTAGTGATACTGACAACTAATTCCTTTGGCTTGTGCTATTTTGTTTCCAGGACTACTGGGATTTTTTTTCATTATTATTTTTATTTTTTCCTTTAATTATTTAGTTTATTATCAGTTATCTTCACAGTGCTTTGTGGTGTTCTGAGCAGCAATTTATCTTGCGGGTCTTAAACCACGTGTTTATTTATGTGTTTAGCTGACCAGCTGCCTTTTCTTTTTTTTCTATTTGTTTTTTTCTTTTTTTCTGTGACATTGAAATCAAATGTTTGCTTGCAAGCATCTTTCTACTCAGAAAATGCATCTTACTCCTTGTGCTGCTAAACTGTTGCCTTTTCTTAGAGGGGCTCTAAGCCTTTCCCCTGCTCCATCTTCCAGAAGAGGTAGAGCAGCCTCTCCACCCCCTCCCCGCATGCTTGCCAAGACACAGTCATCCCCCTCGCCTCCTCCCCACAAAGAGGTGAAGTCCCCTGAGTCAGTAATTGCCAGGAGATGAAGCGATGATGGGGAGTGATCACAGTCAATAGCTTTGATTAACAATAAGGTGGAAAATTAGCAATGCTAGCATTCAGCTCCCCTGCCTTCCCATCCCCATATGCTCACCACAGCCTGCACTGGCTGGTTGGCAGAGTGGCCTCTGCGCCTGGCGGGCTGCAGAGCGAGACTTGGAGTGGTCAGACAGGGACAGCAAGCAGCGTTTTGGGGATCCCGGGCAATGCTTCTGGACGCCTTTCGCTGGGCACCACCACTTAGGCAGGGGGAGGACGAAGTGCGTCATGTGCTGGCACTGTGGCTCTTGCTGTCATGTATGGATTTAATTGTGTCTGGACGTGTTGTGATGGAAATGGCAACTACTGTTACTCCTGTGACCCCATCAGCAGCTCTGGTGTTGTTTCCGACAGACTCCGACGACCTAGAGAGGGGAAGCGACAGCGGGACACCACTCCCCACCTCTGATAATGGCGACAATTCGCTGGGCTACACAGGTAGAGTGCATCTTTCCAAAATATTCCTGACTGCCTACTTCTGACACTTTCCACCGACATCTGCCATTGCCACCTGTACATAGTTTCTTAATCTTCTTTCCTAGCTAACTATCTTTCACCATCACCCTAAAAGTTCGACATTATTGGGAAATATTACTGTGTCTTTTGACTAACCCAGGTGACTCTCTTTTTGTGTGTCTTAGTACATTTCAGTTAGTGAAATGTTCAGAGTAAATTTCTGTTGTGGAAATAATGCACCCATTATTTTCCTTGTAACTGTATGTACTCATCAGAACTAGTGCATGAGGCAATAGATCATCTCAAAGAAATGTTTCCTATGACCAAAGAAAGGGATTTGTCTATATGTTTATTTTGGGGTGGTTTTTGTGGTGTGTGTTTGTTTGGTTTTTGTTTTGTGTTTTGTTTTTTTTCCTTTGTTCCTTTTATAAACAAAAGCCAAGTAAAACAAAAGCTTGATAAAACCAAGTAAAACTAAATTGTGATAGGAGAAGAATCTGTTTTGTTGACTTCTGCTTTGCATAAACCAGAGAAATGTATCTCTGGGCCAAATAAGAAAAGCCCCAGGTAAACAACACCATACGGTGTGTTGCAGCAGTGATCTCTAAGGGCCCCAATTCTGTAACTCCTCTGCACACAGAAGTGATAAGCAGTTCTAAGAGTCAAGCAACTGACCACAACCTGGGCTCAGGTACAGAGTCCCTGAGTCTAAGGTTCTCATGAACTACCGGTGGTCCAGATCTAAATAACTTTCAGTTTGTGAAGGTAAGTAGTAATGGTTAGCAACTTTTGGAAAAGGAAAAACAGCAAATGAGTTGGACATTTAACCAAAAGATGTTCTTTAACTACTTTGCTAGTGCTGCTGTTGCTCACACTGTGTAAAATTCCATGGAGATAAATTATTAATGAAAATGTGTGAATTGGAACTGCAGAACTGAAACAGTCTTACAGGATACAGAAATTAGGTAGGCAGGTTTAAGAGAGGGAATAATTTCTCGTCCATTTATAAAACTTCAGGTCTGTTATACACCACTTAGGCTGATTACAGGTTTCATCACCTACCCCTTGCAATCATCTCTGCATGAGGTTTAAAACCTTGACGTGCAATTTTATTGCAGTTTAAAACACTTTTTATCTAAAAAGGTAAAATACAAAGCAGTAACAATTTCACTAAGACAAATGCCTTCTTAGGAACACAGAATGAATTCTATGTACTCTACTGCATGTGCCTACTTAGCCACAAGACACTTGAGGGCTTGGTCCAGGACTTCCCATAGCATTTACCCCAAGTGGGTGATAGCAGACAAAGGGTACAAGAACTGTAGGCAGAGGGTACAAGAGCTGCAGACAGAGAGTACAACAGCTGCAGGCAGTGCCGCTTCACAGTTGGAGACTTTGCTTCCCCCCTTGCGTGAGCACGTGGCATGACTTCCCAAGCTGAGCACAGACCCTTCTGCATCTGTCCACGCATAAAGATCCTTCACCCACATCTAAGTATGCAATGCTCATCTGGGAACCAAAGCTGAGGATAGGCCTGTCAAGGGATGGGCCAGTCACTAGTCAAATGTCAATGCTCTCTACTAATGCCTCTCCTTTCCCAAAGGGGAGAAGAAAGGGAATAAGGAGAGAGACTTAGCGGTTAGAAAACTAAAAGCAGCTTTTGTGAAAATAACAGTAAATACAAATATATGCAAAACCAGTATTGAACCCAACTGCCCTGATTGCAATTGGTCCCCATCACCACTGATGCTGTGACAGGCACTGGGGAGGTCCTAGGCAGAGTCCTCCTTGTATGATTGTCATTGAAGAAGAAAACTTGACTCTTGTGATCTCTCAGCTGTATACTCAGTATTACATCTTTAGAATGGAATACCTCATTGATCACTTGAGAGTCATTTGTCCTGTCCACTTGTCCCTACAGATACAATCTTTTCCTGCATCCCCAACATGATACACAAGATTTAGCAGTGATTTTGAACTGCTTAGGAGCCAGTATAAACAAGAACCTTTCTGCACAACGATCCTTGGTACTAACTATAAACATCAGACAATATCACCTCTAGAAGTAGGTACTGTCTGCAAAAATATGTGACTGAATTCAGAAAGTGCAGTTACTTAGGAGTGACTTAGCTGAAAAGTACAATCACTGAACAGAATTAGTTCTGTTCCAGTTCAAACCAAGACAAGGCCTCTGCGGAGTCTTGCAGCTGCTTAACCTGCCTCTCAGAGTCTAATGGGCTCATTTGGGAGGATTGTCAAAAATCAGACTCTAATAGAGTAGATCCCCAAAGGCTCCAGATCTTAACTTTAGGCTGTGCTTTTATACACATTTTCGAAACAAGCGCCGAAGTCAGATCAGGTTAGATGCAAACACAAGCTGAACAAAACATGAAAACCAAGAGGATAGCTATTTTGTTTAATTAGAGATTTTGTGCTTCTGTTTGAATGAGTACTTGATGAAGGAAAGACCAACGATTTAATGTTTAAAGATTTAATGTTCTGGTAATTTTTTTCTCCACTATGTAATAGTAATCAGTAGCACTGTGTGTGTATACCTGGGCTTATGTGGAAAAGCCCTGAGGTATTTGTTAAAATTAGTCCAAGATGTTTCTGTAGTAATCAGTCAAGATTTTTTAAAGTACCATTAACTGTAATACAAATTTACAGGTAAAGTTACATAATTTTCTTTTATGGACCCATTTATGTGGGCCTTCTGTGGAGTTCATGGATTTTACAGAGGTATTCTTAAATAATTTTTTTTGTTCTGTCTTACCTATTGAATCCCATTCTTCAATAGGAAAACTATTCTAGAAACATGTTTGCACTGAAAATTGCCTGACTCATTCCTAAAATCACTCTGATAAAGTCCAGGATATCTGGACTCAGGGGCAAAGGTATTACTTCAGGTAGTGTTTGAATGGACAGAAACCAAACTAACTAATAGATGCCATTATTCAGTAGGGTCATAAATTTTTACTTACAGAAAGCACATCTTCCTTCCAGTTCCATATATGTTTAGCTCTGAGGTTAAAAAAACAAGGAGTTTGCTGGTATAATTTTTTCTGCATATATTACTCAGAGTAAATATATGCAGCTACTTCATAATGTTGTTGAGTGGAGGTAAGATCATGTTTGGAAAGTGTAATGTAAATAAATAAGGGCTGAATAAATAACAAATCAAGAAAGGAAGTTTATTCACTGAGAGTTTTTGCATATGCATGATTCTGACATTAGACTGAAGGAGCTTATATTTGATATGAGAGAAATGCTAGGAATTATTTCTGTCATCTTTACATCTTATAGATGTTTTTTAATCTGTATTGATTCAGCAGATGATTTAGGGTTAGAAACAAAACAAACCCCAAAATACCCAAAACTTTTTAAGTAAGTCTGTCAGGTTAAAGCAAGTGTGCCAGGAAGATTATCTTCTCTGCATCTTCATGAAAGGCTGATTCTACTCTGTCAAGGCCAGATTGGAAAATAATTGCATAATTAAGATGTGTAATAGTAAAAACCTAAATTACTTTAACTATGTGCATGAAGAACAGGTCAGAACACAGTGCCATTCAATAGGATAAAAGCCTATGATTTGTCTACACTTTGTGTTATATTTCATTTGCCCTAAGACATCCAGAGCAGTTTTCTGAAATGCTCTATATCTGTTTCTTCTACACATTTTGAGGCAACTTCAGGTGACTAGCAGTGCTGCAGAATACTGCAAGTGATCTCTTTTCTCCATCAGTTTGGATCTAGGTTCTGAAAGGAGAACCAGGTGATAGGAGTGTACACCAGAGAATAAAATGAAGTGTTTTCTGATGACCAACTAAAATCAGGGAAATGGAAGATGCAAGTAGGAATTGAGTTATTTGTCAAGGCTAAGTTGTGGAGGTATTGTCTCCACAAGGAGACAGCTGTGGATAGTTATTTCAGAGTGGAAAGAAATTCTGAAGTTACCCATTGTTGTATTTTTCATTAAGGTTCTGGAGATAAGTACAGGGATAAAACTGAAAAGGAGGGAAGGAAGGAACAAGATCTGTGAGAGTTCTCACTATATATTAGAGTGGAAATATGGAAAACCATCCAAATAAGATACAGGAGAAACTCAGGAGGTGAAGAATTAAAAACAAACTAACAAACAAAAAAACCCCCAACAAAATAAAAACAAAAATCAAACCCAAAGAAGCTCATGAAAGGAAAGGTCTTAAATAATGTCAGGATTTCTAAGAGAAGAGCTTGCGATTAGTGTTCAAATGGAGCAGATGATGTGCTGAATAGTATCCCCTAGTGCCCAAGCAGCTTTGTGAACCACAGCCCTGCAGGAGGGAGCAGGAAGTGAGGAAACTTAAAGAATAGCATAGAATAAAGCTGTCTAGATTGAAATTGCTAAACATACTTCTCCGTTTTTACTCGTTAGTACAGATTTTCGAGAAAAGAGTGATTAATATTTCCACTTGGGATTTCACACGTGGCTTGCCAGCCAGATTAGCAAAGTAACCATGCACTCTGAGCTCATGGGCTTCTTTTTCCCTCCCCAAAATAGTGCAAGGGCAGTAAGCATCAAGTATGAGCCTCAGTTGTTTTCTACATAACCATTGGGTGCAGCGTGATATCTAAGATTGCATTGTGCTGTGCTATTGAAGTGTGCACATGCATTATATTCCAGGAAGTAGCACATTTCCTGTTAAATCAACTGTGACATAAATATTGGGGATCATTTAACAGATCACAGAGTATTGCTTGTGTTAGAGAGACCAGAATGATAGCTCGTTAAATTAACACTATATAGTCGAAGATTTGCAGACAAGGATCAGCACTCCTGATGAAGTAGATTAATGGCTTTTAAAAGAAATCTTTCCAAATAAACTTTCTCTTCATGGTTTTCTCAAAATACTCTTCCAGTATGCAAAGAAATCCTGTGGTTCCCACTTGTGACTTAAAGTTAGCCTTTGATTTCACATACACGCCCCAATCCCCCTCTGGTTTTAGTCAAGAAATAATTTTTTGGGGGTGTTCCCTCGTATGACAAGGTAGCTCATCCTTTTTTTTTTTTTTTTTCTTGTGTTACCCATCTTTTTTACTATTGCATTGTTAATGGGCTCAGAAGAATTGTTTGTAGTGGATCACCATTTTTCCTGTGTCAAGTAAGACAGATTGCCCTCTGTGAGCATTTCAAGAAATGAAGGGGAAATCTGTCTTCATTGCGTGGCCATTTCTGAGACATTTCTTCTATTCCAGTAATTTTGCACCACTTATCATCTGCATTGTAGAGTGCTTGCTTTAAAAAGTGGTAGTTCTAAAACGCATTAAATGAAACGCTTCTTTGACATTAGAGGTGGAAATCTACAGCAATACTTATCCTGTGAGAAATGGAGTGGTTTTCACCCATTTCTTTTGCTACACCTGCTAATCAGTTAGAAATTCACATGAAGGTTTGGTAGCTGAGAGGAATAAGTGAGAGGAGAAAAAGTTATGATATGCAACAGGATGTAAAATAAGAATGTTGGAAACAGTTGTTATTTTATTAGACATTCCTTCTTAATTATCATCTTTAAGGATTATTTGGAAAGAGTGATAGTGAGAAAAAAACAGATTAAACAAAAGCAGTGTGTCTAATAGGATGCAAAAAGTGAATGAAGATGTAGGTTGTAGAGCTTGGATGTCCGGGGTTGGGGGGAGGCTGTAAATTCAGATGTGAAACAGGAATATAGTAATGTCTGAAGGAAACCAAAGATCTTATTTCTGTATAAGTCTTCCAAGTAAACTATCACCACGTGTCATATTGCACTGAGTTCATCTCATCCAACAGCCTGAAGAGAAAAACAAACACATGTTCACACTGCAGAACCAATAGGCATCTGACAGAGCTGAATGAATCACTAGATTAGATAGCAGCAACATCCTGTTAATTGCAGTTACAAGATCTTTATTGCTAGTGGTAATAGGCAGTAGACTTCTGCTGGAATTTCACATCTCAGGATACATGCAAAGCTGGCAGAGGAGACCTTTTTCATAGTCTTCATCTTTTTTTAACCTTGCTACCTGAGCAAGTGGCCTTGAGTCACTGAAAGAATGGACACAGAGCCCCATGAGATGAGTTTTACAAAGTTACTTCTTGAAGTACATTTGCACTCTATATCAAGGAACAGATGGATACAANGAATGGAGCACTTCTTCCATGAGGACAGGCTGAGGGAGCTAGGGTTGTTCAGCCTGGAGAAGAGGAGGCTCCAGGGAGATCTAATAGCAGCCTTCCAGTACCTGAAGAGGGCCTACATGAAGGGCAGAGAGAGACTTTACAAATGCCAACAGTGACAGGACGAGGGAAACTGGCTTCAAAGTAGAGAAGAGCAGATTTAGATTGGATGTTAGGAACAGGTTCTTCACTGCGAGGGTGGTGGAACACTGGAACAGGTTGCCCAGGGAGGTGGTTGAGGCCCCTTCCCTGGAGATATTCAAGGTGAGTCTTGATGGGGCTCTGGGTAGCCTGGTCTAGTGAGATGTCCCTGCTGCTGTGGGGTGGGGGTTGGACTAGATGACCTTTGGAGGTCCCTTCCAGGCCAGACCATTCNGAAATTAATTTTCCCTCTATATCAAGGAACAGATGGATACAACTTTGTTTATTAAAAAAAAAAAAAAAATCCCTTGCTCTTGTCTATCAGCAATCTCTCTGTTCCCCATGTCAGTCTTAAGATGCCAGAAAGGTCCTTTCAGGTTTTTTGGTTCTGTTTGCAAGCATTCTTCTGACACAGATAGTGAGGGTTTAGGGTTGTTTGCCAGGCAGCCAGCAACAGAACAAGAGGACATAGCCTCAAGCTGTGCCAGGGCAGGTTCAGGCTGGATNCGAGGGTGGTGGAACACTGGGACAGGTTGCCCAGGGAGGTGGTTGAGGCCCCTTCCCTGGAGATATTCAAGGTGAGTCTTGATGGGGCTCTGGGTAGCCTGGTCTAGTGAGATGTCCCTGCTGCTGTGGGGTGGGGGTTGGACTAGATGACCTTTGGAGGTCCCTTCCAGGCCAGACCATTCTATGATTCTAAGTAAATATAACACAAATTGATAGAATTGCCTGTCAATGATAGTGATCTTCAGGAAATAATAATTTAATTAAAATACATAGTAAAACCATTGGAGCATCCATATTCTTACTTACATAAATCTTGCAATGCTACTTCTTAGGAAAAAGTTTATAGAAAACCTTCTTCTACAGTTATGGTGTTATACTTCAAGGCAGAGTTTGGATTAAAACACATTTCTCAAACATTTAATGAGTTTTTTGGTAGACATCAGAAGAATTTAAAATTGCACTACTCACACACCCATGTCCCCCACCACTCAAAAAAACCCCAACCAAAAAACACAAACCAATCAAACAAACAAAACCCACTGAACTAAAAAAACATGATGTGAATAATTTGCTATTTGTTTAATAATGACAGTAGTAGATGTATATGATGCTATGCAGCTGACCTGCCAGGGATTGTGCTAAACAATCACATCCCAGAAAGATGAATGGGAGCTTGAAAAGATGCAGGAAAGGAATGTTAAAATAATCAAGGAATAGAAAGCTTATTTTGACAGAGGTTTTGATGAAAGGGTGATGTGATTGGCATTTGGCCCCAGCCTTATGTTCTTAGAGAACACATAGGAAAAATAAAAATCATCTACAGAGCACATTGAAGAACTTGAAGAAATGAAATTGTTGGTAAATAGCCTATCTACAATCAGTGCCTGGAACGTGTCCTCTTACAATGGATGATTTGAAGCTTTGACTCATACATTACTACTTGTCAAAAGAATGAGCAGACATAACCCCTAGTTAATTTAAGACAGAATTTTAGGAGGGTTTACAACAACAGATTCTAGAGCGTTTTTCAGACAGGAATTTGAAAGCTCTTTTCCAAAGATTTCCATTTGTGATTAGGCTCTGATAGGGTATGCATGCCAGGTTTGGTTCCCCAGGATGGACATTTTAATCTTGAGTTCCTGTGTTCCTAATTAATTGTGAGACAAGTAAAATCAAAACAAAAGGCTTTCACAGCATATTATACTTTCTCTTTTCCATTTGGACTGTCACAGACAGGAACCCCTGGAGTTGATGAGAGGCTTTCTGCTGAGGGCCTCCTAGCAAGAGTAAAGACAGAGCAAATTACTGTCAGACAATGCTGTCAGTTCAGTGAATTAACTATGCAAAGCAATTTGTGAAGATGTTCAGAAGTGCAAATTTCTGCCAGTAGGTCAAAAGAGGTATGAATTATCACAGAATGAGAAAGAAAAGTGATCACTCCATCCTCATCAGGGTGTATTATACAAGTTAGTCTTTTGGTTTAGGCTGGATGGTTTTGTTTTTGTTTTGTTTTATTTGAAGTAAGGAAGCTAGTAATGCACATGATCTCATTAAATGTCTAGCAGTAAATGCACTGTGTAGGTGACAACATCTGTTTATTGTGGCTAAAATAATGCACTTTCTTGAGTGTTAAAGAAAAATAAAATATCCAAAGATATAATTCAGATATTTAATGTTGTTGGTCATTTTTCAAAACAATTACTATATAGGATCAAGACCTACAGGATAATTCAGGTTGAAAGCAACCATTGGAGGTCTCTAGACCAACATCTTGTGCTAGCAGGGTCAGCTATGAGTTCAGACCAGGCTGCTCAGGGATTGATCCAGTCAGGTCTTGAAAGCTTCCATGGATGGAGCTGATGCAGCCTTCCTTGGGCAAAGCACTGCACTGCCTGCATGCCCTCATAGTGGAAAAAAAAAAAAAATCTTGTATTTGGTCTCAATGTCTTTTGTTTTGACTTCTGTCAAAACAGGAATCACTGTGAAAAGTGTATGCCCATCTCCTCAGCAAATTCCCCTTTGATATGGACTGGTGGCTGTTGTGTCCTCCTATAGCTGCCTCTTCCCTGGGCTGAACAAGCCCCAGTCTCTCATCCTCCCAAGCAAGTGCTCTAGCCTTGACTGCCCTGGTCACCTTTTGTTGAACTTGTCCCACTTTAGCAATGTCTTTCTTGTACTGAAAGGCCCAAACCTGGATGAGTTCTCAGTAGAAAGGTGTAATCTCTTTTCTTGATCTGCCAACTGTGAACTCATAAAGCCCAGGATGATGCTGACTGGTTTTGCTGCCCAAGCAGGCTGCTGGCTCATGCTTAGCTTACTGAAGGCCTAGAGGCGTAGAGCATTCCCAGCAGAGCTGCTCTCCTGCCTGGCAGTCCTCAGCCTGTATGGATGCAGGGGGTTCTTCTTTCTCCCACACTAGGACTTTGCATTTGTCCTTGTTAATTTAGTTTAGGTTCTTGCTGGCCTGTTCTTCCAGCCTGTCTGGCTCCCTCCCGGTGACAGCCCTGCTGTTAGGCGTGTGGACTGGTTTCCCCAGTTTCATTTTGGTTGCAAATGTGAGGAGCATGTTCTCCCTCACTGCCTTCAGGTCACTGATAAACATCTTAAGCAGGCCAAGTTCCAGGACACATCTGTCCCTCCTCTTGTTAGTGTCATCCAGGTAGGCTACAGCCCATTAACCATTACCTTCTGAGATGATGAATCTTCAAGTTTTTACTCATCTAGTAGTTGAACCATCCAGACTATCATGTCCTTGCTTGGATAGAAGAATATTGTGAGATACAGTTGAACCCAACACATGGGATTCTAAAGGAAAAAAAAAACAAACCAAAAACCCAGCATTGTCAAATTGCAATTCTATCAAAAGCGATCTCTCCTTTTAGCCCTTTGTATAGTTGCAACTCTTGTCCCAACATCCCAACACCACACATCAACACTGAGTAAAAACACACACAACACTGAGTAAGAAAATAAAAATCAATATCTGTCTGAAGATTTAGAGTTATTGCTACCAGATCCTTCTGGAAGTGCTATCAGACATTTATTTTAGTGCTTTCTATGTGTGCGTGAGTCCTGTGCATTACTTACCCATAAATCGCAACAAGTTGAACCATCACCTACGAGTGTTAAAACATCATACAGAGCTTTTTAAAGGGAACTGTATTGATTTTCAGTGACCCTTGAATAGGAAAGAAGTCTTTTTTTGTCTGTGGTACAACCTGGAGTTTACTGTAGTGAAAAATTACCACTAAAACTCACTGCTGCTTTCTTCATTGCAGAAATTTTTGGACTCCTAAATACAGGGAGAACCCTTTTTTTTTTTTTTTTTTAATTATGAATATTATTAAATGATCTCCATCAAATCTATTCTGGCTTTTCTTTACTTGATTCTCTGTCTCTTCTTAGATTTTTCCTCTTCCTTCTACCAGGTGGTTCTTGTCACGTTACAAACTCCAGTTGTTTCATTCACCTATTTTCTTTTTTATTTTTATTTACTTTTTTTTCTCCCTCTTCCTAATTTCATGGTTAATTTCTAAATATCCAACAGGAAAAGGAGGATTATAATTTGGCTAAGTTTAGGAGTGACCAGCCCACTAAAAAAGCTCACAGCTTACCCATTGAAAATCTATTTTCTGTATTTTTTTTTTTCCCCTATCTAATCTTTAGTGGAATAATTTTCTCTGTCTTGTTCCTAGATTAGTGTAAAGCTAAATATGATTCTCCTCTTTCTGTTAGAAATAAGTGTTCGTTGCATACTGGGTTGAACGAGACCCCAAGGATCATCTAGTCCAACCTTCCAGGGTAAGAATATACCCTCCCCAGCCTTCCTGTAGGTCCTCTTCAGATATTGGACGGCTACTCTAAGGTCTCCTAGAAACCTTCTCTTCTCCAGGCTGCAGAGCCCCAACTCTCTCAGTCATCTCAAAGGGAAGACTTTATAATGAAATGAGAACTTTCAGAGGAAATGCCTGTTTAGCTAAAGGAGGTGAACATTTTTCTTAACAAGCCAGATTGCATGTAACACACTGCTAACAGCTGGGCAGTCATAATCTAGGCTTTGCTTCAACACATCAGCTTATTATGAATAGACAATATTGAGCTGAAAGTCACTTGAAATTTGGAATAGGAAGCAGGAATCTCATTGATGTATACCAATACCCAAAGGGATGGTGCAAAGAGAATAGAACCAGACTCTTCTCAGGAGTGCCTGGTGACAGGACAAGAGGCAGTGGTCTCAAACCAACACGCAGGAGGTTCCCTCTACTGAAGCACAGGTGGTTCCCTCTGGGCCTCAGGAAACACTTTTTCACTATGAGGATGACTAAGCACTGGTGTGGGTTGCCCAGAGAGGTTGTGTAGTTTCCATTATTGGACATACTCAAAAGCCACTTGGACATGGTCCCAGGCAACCAGATATAGGCAGGACTGGACAAGATGATCTCCAGAAGTCCCTACCAACCCCAACCAGTCTGTGATCCAATAAATTAGTTTAAAAACAAAACAAAACTTTGTTGATCTTAAACTGTTTGAAGCTAACTAAATTTTCGTGGCCAAAATTATTCCTTAAAAAACTAATAGTTATGTGAGAAGCAGCAAGATTATTTAGCTGCCCTTAAACTCTAGGATGCAGTCTTTGTCCTTTCGAAAACTCATAAAAACCACCACTAAGAGCTGTTTGCCCTTTCTTCCAGAAGCATAATCTAGAGTTGTGAAGCCTTGTTGCTATTGACAGGAATGTGTTTTTACCATACAAATGTGTAAGAATATACTTCTATTGTTTAAGTGCTTTAAACTAATTAAGAAGTTGTATAAATTGATAACTTATATAAGTTAGTTATAAAATTACATGTATATACACAAGTGTGTCAGACTACCTTGCCTGTGTGTTTCTATGCTTGCCAATATAGATTCAGAGAATGGTGTAGGTTGGGAGAGTCCTTTAAAGATCATCTAGTTCCACGCTCCCCACACTAAGGGCCAGGACACCTTCCATTAGACCATGTTGCTGAAAGCCTCATCCAAGCTCTCCTCATGGAGGGGGCCTCCACGACCTCCCTGAGCAATCTGTTTCAGTGTCTCACCACTGTCGCTGTAAAGAATTTCTTCCTAATATCTAATCTAAATCTACTTTCTTCGAGCTTAAAGCCATTGCCTCTTGTCCTATCACTACAAGCCCCTGTAAAAAGTCCCTTCCCACCTTTCTTGTAGGCCCCCTTCAGATACTGGAAGACCACTATAAGGTCTCCCTGGAGCTAAATTTTCTCCAGACTGAACAGCCCCAACTCTTGTATGCTGTCTCCATAGGAGAGGTTCTCCAGCCCTCTGATCATCTTCATGGCCCTCTTCTGTATCCCCTCCAGCAGTTCCACGTCTCTCTTATGCTGGTGGCACCAGAACTGCATCAGCACATGCTTCATCCAAATGAAGGCAGCTACAAGTATTATCAAGAATGTAGGTACCTAGAAGAGAATGGAAGTTTGTTTTTTGTTTGTTTTTTTTTAAACAAAACAAAAACCCAACCAACCAAAAAAACAAAAGCATGCACACACACATGCACAAAAGCCTCGCCACAACAAAAAACAGTAAACAAACAAACCAACAAAAAAAATCAACCAACCAAACAAAAAAACCCACTCATATGACTGCAATTTTAGCACCTAGAAAGGATATACTTAGTGAGATCTCTTTTTCTCTGAAGAGCTGACACAGCTAGTTTTAGAATCTGGATAATTAAGTATTTTCTAATACCCAGGTGGCATCTTTATGACTTTTCTACTTACTTGGTTGGAAAATGTCCTTCTATTGAGCTTAAGGTCTTTTTGTAGCTGCAGATGGTTGTTTAAAATCTGCTGTCCAGAAGCTGAACTGAGATAAAGAAAAAACGTCATGACACATTTATTTTGGCAGCCTGATCAAAGCCGGATGGCTGTATTTAGGCAGGCAAGTGTATCAAAGTGATGCAGTTTGAAATGGCTGAGTTATCATTCTTGAAACTGTATCCCTGTGATAGGCTCTGCAGTGGTGCTGGCAGGGTAGAGTGCTGTTAGGAAGTGGTGTTCATCCATCAGGACACAGCTTGAGCTGAATATAGTGAGAAATTATGATTCACTACAGCTTTTTGCTGCCTATATTGATTTTCCTGTAGCTGCAACACAAGTTCATAGTAAGACTGCTCCAGTGTCCATCCAACTACAGTCCATTTAATTTAAAAAGCAGTGGATCTAATAAATCATAGAATCATAGAATGGTGAGGTTGGAAGGGACCTCAAGGATCATCTAGCTCCAACCACCTGGCATAGGCAGGGACACCTCCCACTAGTACAGGTCACTCAATACTATTCACAGGATAATTGCAAAAAATTACTAAAAAAATTAGTTAAGGGCATGAGCCCAGCTACAGCAACACAGGGACCTAAGTCCTCTAGCAGCTTCTGAAATCTCGTTTCCTTTGTTTTGTTTTTCTGTCAAGAGCGGTGGACAGTCTAGTCCAGAAAAGTATGAAGTATTAGTTAATTATATGTTTTTGCTTGCTTATTTGTCTTTTCCAGTGTAAAGGTAAAGAAAATCATAGAATCATAGAATGATAAGGTTGGAAGGGACCTCAAGGATNATCTTTGTGGCCTCCTCCGGACCTGCTCCAACAGTTCCATGTCCTTCCTGATACTTTCAGGACTGTGTAACCGCACTCAAATAGAAGAAAAGAAAGATTACTTTTAACTCTGTAATTTATCAATATGTTTAGAGTTAAATTTGAAGTCTGTCTCTTGCAGTAAGGTGGGTTTTTTTTTTATATAAAAAGATAGAACCCTCTACTGAATCTACTTTGCAGTGTCTCAGAATCGGTAGGTTTTATTTATCCTTTTACTAGAGGAGATCAGTGGAATTAAAATATGTTCTGGATTCTTCTGAAACCAAGTGATTCCAACATAGACGCACAGAGTGCATAGTCAAGTGTGAGACTTTTATTCTAACAAGGCTTTCTTATGCAATAGCCTTTAGTTTGGAATTTAGATAGAATATTCCATATAAGTAGACTATTTTTACATAGCTGTTATGTAAAACTCAGTGAGTGAAGCACCCACTAGGCACTTGTCTCTTAGTGTAATAGATCAACACTGAAGAGTTAGGAGTCTAAGTGGTTGCCTTTTCCCCACAAAAAGGCTCCTTATAAATTTAGTCAGTGTTTTCTGCTTAGCCAGTGATCTTGGTGTCTCAGTGCCACTACATGCAGGCAAGGAAGAAAATAGTATGGATAGAAGGAATATGATAGGCTGGAGATGAAAATGAGAAGGAAGTACTGGAACAGTTTGATTGTTTACTTTTCTGTACTCAAGTAGAAGTCCAATTAGAGAGCTGGTTATAAGTTACTGAGTGTCATGACGTGGCACATTTTGTATGCAGTCTTCTGATTTTCAGATATTGGTAAAGCACAGGAGTTGTTTCCGTATCATTCTGGAGCACCCTCTAGCAACCATGTGTCACCACACCAGAAGCTCTAAGTTGAGAGATTCTGTATTATGAGTGTAGAGCTCCAGAGATTACGCAGATAAATGTGTAAACCCTGGGCCTGTACTCTTGTTCTTAATGAAGGGTCTTTGTCCAATGCAAGGTAATGGTGAGAGGTCTGGCATGCTGCAGGGTTACTCTCTTGCTTTTTTTCCTGTTGAGCAGTACAGCATCAGCTGCTTCTGGCCTTTCCCCAAGGTCCAATCCAGCCCTCATCTCTTTCTGTTTTTCCTTCTGCACCTTTCCTGGCTGTACTCATCAAATCCAGACTCAGAAACAGCTCTACTGATAGCAGATACATCAGAGAGAAGGGAACCTGCATAAAATACACTGAAACAAATAAAGAGGATAGCTGATCTCAGCTGAAGTGAAACCTCCCAAACACTAGGTATGGCTCTGATACTAGCTCTTTCCTAGGCTTTTAGGTCACTGTTAAGAGCATACTGCCTAAAATGTACAGGTTGCCCATAGAAGTTGTAGATGACCCATACCTGGAAGTGTTCAAGGCAGAGTTGGATGTAGCTTTGAGCAAACTGCTCTTGTGGAAGGTGTCCCTGCCTATGACAGGGGGCTTGGAACTAGATGATCTTTCAGGCTGCTTCTAACTCAAACTATTCTATAATTCCATAGATCAGACTACTGGTCAAGCCACAGCTTGGCCTGCATAATTTATGAGGCTTAGTGCATGATGCTTAAAAACAAAGCCCAGAAGAACTCTGATATTTTATTTAATCATGACTACTTCTTTAGAATATATAGAAAACCTACCAAAACTTAAATATATTGGTATGTGAGCATCTTCTAACAGTTAAATAAAAACTACCTTTGAAACAGTACTGACAATGCTATGTTCTTCCTCTGCACTGTTATCCATAACATTCAGCTCTATTCCCATTCTCGTCCTCACTATTTCTTCTACTGAAAAACTTCAACATATTTTAAGCAAACCCACAAGAGAGTTAAATAGGAAAGCAGTCTGCAGAAATATATTAAAGGCTCTCTGGGTTTCGATGATTGTTGATTCCATCTGAAGAGGCAGTAAGCCTGTGAGTTTCCATATGAATTGTTTCTTGCCTTTTTAAGTTCTGAATGGCTTAAGGCTCACTAATTATACTGGTTCGGGCACTACTTTAACAACAGTATGCATCAGAACCTACTTCACGTGGTCAGCACAGAAGAACTAGGTCAGAGACCTCTAGGGATTTAATCAAAAGGTTAGCAAACCTAGCAGCACACCTTGAGCACCAACCACTGAGACTAATGAGACCTCATTTAAATAGTTTTTCAGCGATGTAGAAAAGATTACCTTCTTTAGGGAAACAAAATCTTACTCTGATGTTTTTATCAGATATCTAGTATTAGACCTTTTCCTCTATTTTAATTTTGTTTTTACAAATTTTCTTCTTTATTCTGGCAAGGATGTAAGGTTAATAGACTTACCTAAAATATGCTGTCATTAGCACAGCAAATGCTGTTTCCCTGGGACATAAAATCTACAGTTGATTTTTTTTTTTTTTCTCTTTTAAGATGGAGTCTATTAGTCTATCATATTAATATTTCAATACATGAAAACAGCAATGTATGTTTTCCAAATCAGTGAATTCTCTGATTAAGAGCATTCAGAGTATAAGCAAAATATATTATATTATGAGGTTAAGATGATAATATATATTTCATTATTAAGGCTGTTATGTAAAAGGACTAAATATTATTTATCAAAATATTAAAGTCTACATATAAAACATCAAATGTATTGAATGAACACCATTTAGTAAACAAAATACTAATGTATTAAGTACTTATTTGTCTTTATTTTAAATACTATAACCAGACCTACCACATAAAGGTCCTTCAGTGACCTTTAGCTGATCCTTCAGTGCTTTAGGACAGGAAAATTACTCAGCAAAACCTGAGGATGCAGAGAAAATGGACCAATGTGCCTTCAATTCTTAAAATCTGAGAATGGTTTTATATATATATATTCTTTCTAAATTAAATTACCTATATTCTACAGAAATACTGATCTCAAGAGTACTTTAATTTGACCTCCTCTGGCATAAGAAAGAGCAGAAATTAAACAATTAAAGTAAGTAAGTGAGAAATAAAACAAAACAACAACAACCACCCCCCAAAAAATGAACAAAATACCCAAACAAAAAAACCCAACCCAACCAACCAAAAAAATAAAACAGAACCAACCAACCAACCAAAAAAATCCCACAGAAAAAGAACACTAAGCATTAGCTTCCTGCACAAGCTTTGTGTTGCTCTGAAATTGCTTTTATTTGCAATGTGTCCTTTCACATGCAGTCAAGAATCAGAAGGGATTTGAAACAATTACAATTCATTTAAAGAACAATGGTCTAATGAAAGCCTGGGAATATAATAGTAAAACAGGAGAAATTAACTTTACCACTACCCTCTAACTACATTTCACAGTTTTATGTTTCCCAGAGGTACCTGGTGTACATGTTGTATTCAGTCAGTTTCTAATTTATGGATAGAAATTCTTCCTGACTATCAAATCAAGCACAATACTTTTTTTTTGTTCCACATTGTATGGTGTTCAGTGTGATATGATGGAAAATTCTAATTCACTAAAGAGATTTTACTGTAACACCTGATATACATCAAAAAGCTCTTTCAAAAATCCCATTCAGCATATTCTGAATTTTATGTGGTAGCTCTGCATCATTCATTTTCTTAAATGATCTCCCTAGAGATTTTCATTGTGTTCAAGTGAGTATGGGGTATTGAATGGATTGTATTATTAGGTATGACTTAAAAATGAGAATGCAAGGATTTCTCAAGAAAATTCCTGGCCTTTTTTTTTTTTTTTCCCTCCCAAACAATTTAAAAACTGGAACATTGAACAGGGGGATATAATTTTTTAATCTTTGGGAAATCATTTTGACTTGTGTGAAATGACAGTAGATGAAGCATTACTTTGAGAAAAGTTAATCACACAAGATCCGAATCTCATTAAAGAGCCATTTTGGTGTGGGTATATTTGTTTAGATTGGGCTTGTTGATCTTTTTCAAGTGCCATCTTGAATTATTCTGTACTGAAAGTGTTGCATCCACATTACTCAATGCTGTGATCCTATCTATATTGATTATTCTAACCTATAGAGTAACAAATGAATTCACAATTGTTTATGAAGAAGTGGTTCAGTTCACAGTGCCCAGGAATTCAAGGAGCATTCCTTTCCATTACCAGTCCTTTACTCAGTACTGTTCAAAGCAAAGATTAAGCCTTACAAAGATTTGTATGACTCTGTACCTAGAAGTTTATCTAGCTGTGGATCTGACCTCTGCCTAACTCCACCCTTCCTCTTCAATAAATTTTGTGAGGGAACTAGTGGAGGTAGATTGAACTAGATTTAAATTATATTGGTAGATATATTTAAAATATATCTACCAAGACAGATGTTCAAATATAAGACTAACTAGTTGTCCAAGCAGTGGGCATTTCATTTACTCTGCAACAACCAGTTCCTTACATCTTTGACAACTCCTAAGAGTATGCAGGAATGAATTCCCAGCAGTCTGTGTAACTGGTATAGTAAACTCTTCTGTTTTTGTCTTAGATTAAATAAGGTTTCTCTCTTCTAAAAGAAAAGCTTTTGTTTGAAAAAATAATAAAAATATAGAAGTAAAATTATAAATACTTTGATAAATAACCCCTACATAAGACAAATAAAAATCTTAGAGTAGTAAGTTTTCATACATTCTCATAATTCCAAGACAGGTACACATATTATTGGTCCAAAACATTTAAAAAATGAAGTTGTGGATTCAAACATTGAATTTCACAGATCACATAAATAAATTTTCATTGATAAACTGCAAACATAAACAGAAATCAATGATTAAGTAAACCTTGTTTCTTCTCCAGTCTGTCCAAGTCTTGACCATTCAGTGAGACTTAGATAGACTGGAGAGCTGGGCAAAGAGGAACCTAATGAGGTTCAACAAGGATAAGTGTAGAGTCCTGCACCTAGGAAGGAATAATAAACCGCACCAGTACAGGTTAGGAGGTGATCTGCCAGAGAGCAGTCCTGTGGAGAAGGACTTGGGAGCCCTGGTAGGCAACAAGTTACCCATCGGACAGTAATGTGCCCTGGTGGCCAAGGCCAATGGTGTCCCGAAGTGCATTAAGAAGAATGTGTCCATCAGATCGAGGGAGGTTCTGCTTATAGAATCATAGAATGGTAAGATTGGAAGGAGACCTCAAGGATCATCTAGTTCCAACCCCCTGCCATAGGCAGGGACACCTCCC
>WBNM01006534.1:86371-140762 GCA_013399055.1 Ramphastos sulfuratus | reverse complement strand
GGAGCAAGTGCTGAGGAGGGCAGCGAAGCCCTGGAAGAATGAATTTTGTGAGGAGCAACTGAAGGCTGTTTAGTTTGGAAAGAGGAGGCTGAGGGAAGGCCTCCTTGCTGTCTACAGCTCTCTGAAAGGAGGTTCTGTGGAGAGGTTGCTGCTGGTCTCTTCTCACAGGTAAATAGTGACAGAACAAGAGGAAATGGCCTCAAGCTGCAGCAGGGCAGGTTTAGGCTGGACATTAGGGAACATTTTTCCCAGCAAGAGTGGTCAGGCATTGGTATGGGCTGCCCAGGGAGGTGGCTGAGTCACCAACCCTGGATGTGTTTAAAGGTCATTTTGATGTGGTGCTTAGGGATATGGTTTAGGGGCGAACATTGTAGAGTAGGGTTAGTGGTTGGACTTGATGCTCCCAAGGGTTTTTTCCAACCTGAATGATTCTGTGATTTCAGAAGACCAGCTTGCTCATGTCCTTATCCAGCCTGGCTTTGAACACCCCCAGGGAGAGGACATCCACAGCCTCCCTGGGCAACCTGTTCCACTGTCTGCCCACCTTCACTGCCAACAGTTTCTTCCTAACCTCCAGTCTCAACCTGCCTTCTTCTCCTATCGCTACCAGCCCTTGTAGAAAGTCCCTTGCCAGAGATCTGCAACCCCAGCTCTGAGAGGGCATGCCAAGGACAAGAACAGAGGAATTTAGCAACCACAGGACCCTAACAGTAGTAGCTGAGCCTGTTGACTCTCTGTTTCCTCAGGATAAAGTCTTGGCATTCTTTTTGTACAGCTTCAGGTTTGGGAAATGCAGCTTTCTGTTTGCTTTTTGGTAGGAGTCTATGTAAAGAGAACCAGAAACTTCTTTCCTAATTCCTGTCTATCAAGAGCTGCACCAAAACCTGATCCAGCTTGAGCTGGGAGAGTTGTCTGATAACAGCAGCAAGGCGAGGATTTCACCTCTGGGTTTGTCTGAAGCAGTCTGAGAGTCATCTCAATGAACAGAACATTCGCCCTTGAGCTTTCCAGTCAAGTGGATAAGCTGTTGCTTTGCTTAGTTTTCAAGACCTTGCTTTTTCTGTTTCCAGGTCATGAGTTACGGCCTGAGTCCTTCTCTGGTGGCATGGATCTTTATGGAGAGCAGCGGCAGTCCTACAGACCTAGGTCAGACATGGGCTCTTCCAGACCTCCTGCATGCTTCCAACCTAACAACATTTTAGTCAGAGTTCTGTTTAACTAAACAAACACATCAGTGCTCACTGCTGAGGTTTGGAATCTTGGTTGCCATCAGATTTTGGTGATGGCATGTAAGAAATTACAGCTCAGACCTTCAGTGTGTGCTTGCTGGCTTCTGCTGTCTGACTTATGCCCTGGAACTGGTGGAGGATCACTGGATGGAGCTGTGGCTGCCTACAGCTGTGAAGCTTAAGCTTGCTGACCATGTGAACCTGTCCACCTTTTCTGGGTGGCAGCAGAGTGTGGTGTGGAGGGGAGTTGCCCCAAGTGCCCTCAACCAAAGGGAGGAGCCTGAAGAAGCTGAGCCAGGGAAAAGCAAGGCCACTCGCTGTGTGGCTGAGGAGGGTCTTTTTTCAGTGGTGCCCAGTGACAGAACAAGGGGTAAGGGGCTCAAGCTTGAGTGTAAGAAGTTCCATCTAAACATGAGAAGGAACTTTGTTAATTTCAGAATGCTGGAGCCCTGGAGCAGGCTGCCCAGAGACTTGGGCATGTTCCTGTGTGACCTGCGCTGGGCAACCTTGCCTTGGCATGGGGGTTGGACTTGATGATCTCCAAAGGTCCCTTCCAACTCTACCATTCTGTGATTCTATGATCTGGTTACTGTGGGCTGTCAGGAATTACCAGGGCTCTGGAGTCAGCACATGGGTGGAAGCTCCTTGGTAGCGCTGCTGCTGCTTCTTCAAGCTCTTCTGATTGGCTGTACCAAGATGTGATACCAGAGGTGTCAATCAGCAGCTCTTTGTTGGAGGCAGGTTTTGATGAGCACCATCAGCCTTTGATGAGTTCCTTTGGAGTCCTGAGCTTTACTGAGTGTCAGATTGCAGCCATTTGGGGATTTTGCTCTGGTGTGAACTACCTCCACATCTGGAGCAGTGGTTTCTGTGGGGCAGGGAGCATAGTGGCTTGTTCAGTAAATGGCAGGGAGGTGAAATGGGTGTCATGTGCTGGGCACCAGATGGGTCAGCTAAGGGACATGCAGTCAGGTGTCCCTGCTAACAGGATTCTGCTGTCTGCTGGTGCTCTTGGCTTGAAATACCACTTTTTGAGGACATCTGTGGTGTTGTGCCCCCAGGTTCCACAGTATGCAGACTGATTTGACCCCAGTCTCCTTCGCCTGCTCTCAGCTGCAGAACTACGACCCTGAGCGAGCTCTGAGTGACTACATCCACCGGCTGGAGGCGCTGCAGCGGCGGCTGGGCAGCGTCCAGTCAGGTAAGGGCTCAGCCGCCTCCTCCTGCCTCCTGAACAGCACAGGGCATGGTTCCAGCTTGGAAAATCTCTGCAGGTTCTGAGTTACAGAACTACTTTGATTTTAGGTGTTTTCAGCCTCTGAAGAGGCTGCTCTGAGATAGGAGAAGTCCTAGGATGGGTTTGTGTGGTGGTTTGAGGGGTTCCAGGTTATCCCAGACTCCCTAGGAAAACTACAGAGACCAAGATCTGTCCCAGGGGACAAACTGATCACCCCTGGATATCGTAATCGTGCTATTCAACCCCATAAATCCTGCAAACACTATAAAAAGAGGCAGCAAGGTCAGTTCTCTCTTTTCTCCCTGCCTCTTCAACTCTCCACAAGGATCCTTACCTTGTAACTATGTAATACCCTGTAGGCTGTGGCCTTCAAGGTTGAATTTTGGCCTGCTTGGGCCTCATTGGGAGAATGGGGGATGGAAGAAAATGATCACTGGGCTTTGGTGGTCGTGGTTTGTTTGGGGGAATTCTCAGGTATCCTGTATCTGTATTCTGCCAGGGCTGGGGCAAGCTATGGCCTTCAGCCTCACATCTCTGCCTCTGGGAAACACCTCCAGGGATGGGCATTCAGCCACCTCCCTTGGCAGCCTTGGCAAAAGGCTCATTAAAACTCCTGGGAGGCATCCAACTGTGCTGTTAATTATTTGCAACACTTCCACTCTCCCTGATTGCAAGCCAACGTGCAGCAAGGATTTAAAATAGAGCAGAGTGGATTTAGATTGGACGGGAGAAAGAAGTTCTTCACTACAAGGGTGGAGAGGGACTTTTGACAAAGGCATATAGTGAAAGAATGAGGGGTGATGGCTGCAAACTGGAAGAAGCAGGATTGAGATGAGCCATGAGGAAACAATTCTTTGCCCATGAGCATGGTGAGACACTGGGACAGGTTGCCCAGAGAAGTTGTGGACACCTCATCCCTGGAAGTGTCAAAGACCAGGCTGGATGGGGCCTTGAGCAACCTGGCCTAGTAGGTGTCAGGGGGGTTGGAACCAAATGATCTGGAAGGTCCTTTCTAACTCAACCCATTCTATGGTTCTGTGATCCAGATAGCACCTTGCTAAGATTTTAAGCTATCTGGAGAAAAATGTAACCCAAAAGACTGAGGAGTGGGAGAACAAAGAGCACTTCTCCTGCCACTTCGGTTACAGAAGTTGCAGCAATTTTGCCCCATTGACAGTGATAAATTTTGTGCTGCAAAGAAAATATTCAGGTCAATGGGATGGAATTTATCAAACCTGAGTTTCTCAGTTACTGTCTTGAAGTCTGTCTTCAGCATAAAATCCACCTTTATAGGAAGTTCTGCTTTTTAAAGATTCCCCTGTAAAAGTTTTCGCCCTCATTTGGCTAAGTAACATTGTTGGTGATTCCTGGTGGGGCCACAGCTGGAGTATTGTGTCCAGCTCTGGGCTCCTCAGTTCAAGAGGGGACAGGAAACCACTGGAGAGTGTTCAGCAGAGCCTATGAGGATGCTGAAGGGTCTGGAACATCTGTCTGAGGAGGGAGGAATGGCTGACAGCCCTGGGGCTGTTGAGCCTGAAGAGGAGCAGCCTGAGAGGGGATCTGGTCAATGTCTGTAAATAGCTGAGGGGTGGGGGACAAGAAGCAGGGGCCAGGCTCTGTTCAGTGGTGTCCTGTGACAGGACAAGAGGCAGTGGACACAAACTAGAACCCAGGAGGTTCCACCTCAGGAGGAGAAGAAAAATTGTAGGTGTGAGAGTGCTGGAGCCAGTTTTGGCGTCTCCTGGAGACTTTCAAGCCACATCTGGATGTGTTCCTGTGTGACTTGCCCTAGGTGATCCTGCTCTGGCAGGGGCGTTGGACTGGATGATCTCCTGTGATCCCTTCCAACCAAGTAATCCTTGTGAAAATCTTTCTCTTACAGGTTCAACTTCATACACTCAGCTGCACGTGGGTGTGAGAAGATAACTGCCTCCTACCACCCCCATCACTGGCAGTGATGATCATGGATTTGCCTTCAGCCTCTGCTCTTTCTGTGCTTTTGTACGGCCTGGACAGCATGGGACCAAGATGAACGCAGCCAGAGGATTGTACCCAGCTCCCCCAGGCAGACTGGGACCTGTGTAGATAGCACTTTGTGGTCATGAAAAAACAAAGCCAACACAACCCCCCTGCCCCCAGAGAGCCCCCCTGAGTGACCTGTATATTTGTGGAATGCTAATTTAAATGATTAACTTATGAAGTATTTATCAAGAGGGTGTGGAGATGGACCCAGTGTCCATGAATCAAGCTATGTTGAGCAAAGTTTACTTGCACTTTTTTCTGGCAAGGCTACTGAAGTTCCACGACTCCCCTTACTCTTTGCTACTGGCAGTGCAGACAGAATATCACTTGTAGAGACCTATTTTTGTAACAGTAGAAGTTTTGGATTTTATGGGTATTTTGTCGAAAGTACTGCAATAAAGATGACTTCCTGCTTTTAGCTGTGACCAAGAACCACTCTCTTACGCCTGAAAAGGTTGCTCCTACCTGCATCCCTCCTGCTTCTGGTGGCTCCAGCATTGCTGTCTACAGTGTCCAAAACGCTGCTACTAAAGATTGGGAGAAGAGGACAGGTACAAAGTGACTTTCTGAAGACCTTGGTCACATCTGACAGGGGTGGAAGAGCTTGTGCTGCCTCAGCTGGCTTTACAACACAGAACTATAGAATGGTGGGGATTGGAAAGGACCTCTGGAGATCATAAGTCTAACCCCTCCTGCCAAAGTAGGATCACCCAGAGCAGGTCACACAGCAACATATCTGGATAGGTCTTGAAAGTCTCCAGAGGAGACTCCATAACATCTCTGGACAGCCTGCTCCAGGGCTCCAGCACCCTCACACCAAAGAAGTTTCTCCTCATGCTGAGGTAGGTGTTCCAGCTTATACCTGTTGTTCCTTATCACAGGACACCACTGAAAAGAGCCTGGCACTTTATTCTTGCCCCCACCCTTCAAGTACTTGCAAACATTGATCAGATCCCCTCTCAGGCTGCTCTTCTCCAGGCTAAACAGTCCCAGCTCTCTCAGCCTTTCCTAATCAAACAGGTGTTCCAGTCCCTTCAGCATCCTCATAGCCTCTGTTGGACCCTCTTGAACTGGGGAGCCCAGAACTGGACATAGAATTCCAGGTGTGGTCTCACCAGGGCAGAGGGGAGGAAGAGGAGAACCAAGCTAGCTCTGCTGTGACAAACACAAGGTATTGTGATCCCAGTGAGAAAACAAATGTTCAGTACCAGCAAACTTCCTCCTAAAAGCTTTTCAGAACTGATGGGGTCAGGCACAGAAAACTTCCACAAAGGTTTGTTTAGAAATTTAATTCAAAGCTGCTGTGAGGCAGAGCTCATCACCATTTCTCACCCCCAAACAGCACTGCCCCCGTGCTGGGCTCAGTATAAGGTCAGACAACACTCAGTGATTTCACTTCACCTGTGACCATTTTACACACAAACATTATTTACAAAATGAATCTTATTTGTATCATCATCCTACTTGCACATCAGCTTCAGCAAGCACTGCCTCCAGAAGCTGGGGCTTTTAGACAATTATTCCTTGCTTTCTGAACTCCACATGTTACAAGTTAGACATTGAGGTGGGTTGCTCTCAGAAAAGCCATCTTTGTGAACATCTTGTCAGCTTTTAAACGCTTCCACGACTTGGCCAAGACCATTCCTACTTCACATGGAACAACGACACAAATACCAAAGCTGTGTTTCCTTCTGGAACCTGTTCCCTGATGCAGTTCCAGCAGCTGGACACAGAGGTAAGGTTATGTGGGAAAAGGAGAAGCTCTGAAGGCTCCAAAAGTTCGAAGACATGTTGGATGGAGCCTTCAGCAAACTGGTTGAGTAGGAGGCATTTCTGCCCATGGCAGGGGGACTGGAACTAGAAAATCTTTAAGGTCCCTGCCAACCCAAACTATTCTATGAGAAGTAATCTTTCAAAAGCCAAGAGTTGAGCTTGTAGAAACGACTTATTTCTTCACCTTGGAGAGTTAGCATGCACCTTAAAAGTGTTACATCAATAGAAAATGAGTTTTCCTCTTAAAAATACTTGTAGAACAAGCAGTAACACACAGCACCATTCAATGGCAGGAGCAGACAGACGACACAGATGCCCAAATTGTTTGCAATTGGTAGAATGTTGTTTTCCTACCTGCAGGCACCAAAGTTTCCACTTGCCACTCTTTGTCAGGGTTTTATTCAAAAGGCTGTTAGTTGACACAACTTAGTGACATTTTTTGCTCCCGAGTTTACAATGACCTCCTCTTGTATCTGATTATGGGGTTATTGGGGGTGTGGATCATTGTTGTGTAATTTATGGTTGGGAAATAGTCATTGACAAGGTCAAACTTGTAGAGGCGAAGCAAAGTGGACCAAATGGTCTTGATCTGCACATAAGCAAAGTTCTCTCCGATGCAGCGGTGACGGCCTGGAAGGAGAGCCACAAAAAACAGTTAGAGAATGTGGGTCTTAAATCAGCTCTGACAGCAAGCTAACTTGAAATGTTTCACAATAGAACTGTTTGGGTTGGAAAAGACCTCCAAGATCATTTCAGTCAAACCTTCAACCCAACACCACCATGGCCATTAAAGCATGTCCCATAGTGCCATGTCCATAGCAACTGCTCCTGTCCTTTCTAAGCCAGGTGAGGCTCTGATGTTGCAGGTACACCACTATGGAATCCCATCAAAGCCTTGTTTCTGTGAGCTGTCCCTGTGTAAGACTGAGGAATTTGAATGAGACTGCATTGGTGTGGCTGCACTAGGAAGAGTTAATGTCTAACTTACCACACTAAGAGTTCATCTGTAACCTGGAAACTGCCCAGCAGCGTAAGGGGCTGCTTGTGGACAGCTGGCTGAAGATGAGCCAGGGTGTGGCCAAGAAGGGCACCAGCATCCTGCCCTGGATCAGCATTGGTGTGGCCAGCAGGAGCAGGGCAGGGATTGTGCCCCTGCACTCAGCACTGAGGAGGCCACACCTGGAGTCCTGGGTTCAGTTTTGGGGCCCCCACTCCAAGGAGGATAGTGAGGAGCTGGGGAAGGGTCTGGAGAACAGGGCTGAGGAGGAGCAGCTGAGGGAGCTGGGGGTGTTTAGTGTGGAGAAGAGGAGGCTGAGGGCAGACCTTAGAGCAGCCTCCTACCACCTGAAGGAAGCCTTCAGGTGAGCTGGAGAGGGACTTTCAACAAAGGCACAAAGTGACAGGATGAGGGGTGATGGCTTCAAACTGGAAGAAGCTGGGCTGAGATGAGACATTGGGAGGAAATTCTTTCCCATGAGGGTGCTGAGGCACTGGAACAAGTTGCCCAGAGAAGCTGTAGAGGCTCCAAGCCTGGCAGTGTTCAAAAGCAGGCTGGATTAGGCCTTGAGCAACCTGATCTAGTTGGAGGTGTCCCTGCCCACAGGAGGGGAGTCAGAACTGGTTGATCTTTAAGGTCCCTTCCAGCCCAACCCATTCTGTGACACTTTGCATACATCCTATCTCCTCAGCACAGGGAGGTGCTGTGTGCCATAAGCAGTTTGTGCTCCAGTAAATGTTTACCCAAGAAGGTGCTGGGGTTTTGTACTCACCAGCCCCAAATGGAACATAGGCAAACTTCTCCCCAGCAGCTGGGTTCTCTTGCAGGTAGCGGTCAGGCTTGAAGTCCAGAGCATCTTTCCAGGAGTCCCTCAGTCTGTGGTTAACAGTGGGAGACACACAGACCTGGTGGCCAGGGGGAATGTCATAGCCTGCAACAGTCTGCATGAGAAGACAACAGCAGACCTCACACATCACGGAAGTGTCCCCATTTTTCAAGTGTTACATGAAGTGCTGCATCACAAGGCTTGGATTTTAAGAGACTTTTTGGGCTCAACTCATTAAAAACTAACACAGCCTAACAATAAATTTCACTTGCACAGGGCTCAAAGATCAAATTGTCACAAGAACCTTTCAACTGCTTTAAGACAGGAGGTGCTACAGAAAGAGTTTGTAAAACTTCCCATTGACTGAACATCTTTGCCAGGGGAGGGACACTGATGTGAAAATTAATTTGACATTTCTTTCTTCTCTGTACAAACAGGAAGTTTTCTCTCAGATTTACCCAACCTTTATGGTGTTAAGCACAAGCCAAAGTTTTTGAAGGTCATTAAGTAAAAGGTTCTTTAATTGGTAGCACCAAATTAAGCTCATGTGAGACCAAGTGCCCTCTAACAGCTTTATCTATGATCTGGGTGAGAAGATCGAGGCACCCCCAGTGTACAGATGACACCAAGCTGAAGGCAGTGTTGATCTGCTGGAGGGCAGGAAGGTTCTGCAGAGGGACTTGCCCAGGCTGCATCCATGCGGTGAGGCCAAAGAGATGAGATTCAGCAAGGCCAAGGGCTGGGTCCTGCACTTGGGTCACAACAACCTCATGAAGGCTGCAGGCTTGGGGCAGAGTGCCTGGAAACTGTCACTCAGCACTGGGGATGCTGGGTGACAGCAGCTGAAGATGAGCCAAGGTGTGCTCAGGGAGTGGTTGAATCCGCACCCCTGGAGATGTTTCAAAGAGGCAGAGATGTGGTACTGAGGGACACTGTTCAGCACCAGAGAACAGTTGGACTTGAAAGTCTTTTTCAACCAAACCAACTCTGTGATAGCTAAAAGAAAGGGCCAGCTTTGCTGAGCAGGACTGCATGTGGTGCCTCAGAGCCCGCCCTTCACCAAGTTGAACAAATCCTGTTCCCTTGGCCTGTCAGAAGTGCTCTGACCCCTGACTATTTTGGTGGCCCTCTGCTTGCTGATTGCTAAGGACTGAAGGGCTGCAAAACCAGACACACATCATTCCAGATGAAGGCAATAACTCCCAAGTTCAAGGTAGTAATTGCTTTCCTCAGTCACCACCACCTCCACTCCCACTGGCAGAAGCCAGGCTGCCATCAGCTCTCACCCCTGGACACTGCTCACTCACTGTTTTCCTTCTACCACCACACTCCCACCTGGCTCCTGAAGTGGAGCTAGCTCCAACTTGTACTCACCTGGGGAGTCCTGGCCATTCTCATCATGGTCATGATTGGAGGTCTAAGCCTTAAAGTTTCTTTTAGACAGCGATCCAGCAAGCTGAGATCCTTCAGCTGAAAACACAGAGACCATGATGCATCAAGACACAGCTGAGTTTATGCAATTAAAAAAAACAAATTATGTTTTATACCATTTATCAACAAAACAAAGGGTAGGCAGCTCATACTGACACACACTTCACTGGCTCCTCTGGTAGGTTTCATTCCACTTGCTTTGAAGAAGGAAGAAAATCCCTGACCAAATACAAAACTGGGTTTGCTAAATCTCAGGAGCATTTTCTGATGCCTAGTTTAAAGACAAGGCCACACTACAGGCCTTCCCTCAGTGAGAATCATAGAATCATAGATTAGTAAGTTTGGAAGGGACCTCAAGGATCATCTAGTTCCAACCCCCTGCCATAAGCAGGGACACCTCCCACTAGAACAGGTCACTCAAGGCCTCATCCGACCTGGCCTTGAACACCTCCAGGGAGGGAGCAGCCACAACCTCCCTGGGCAACCTGTGCCAGTGTCTCACCACCCTTGCTGTAAAGAACTTCCTCCTAACATCCAGTCTAAATCTCCCCTCTGCCAGTTCAAACCCATTGCCTCTTGTCCTGTCATTACAAGACCTTATCAATAGTCCCTCCCCAGCCTTCCTGTAGCCCCCTTCAGATCCTGGAAGGCTACTCTAAGGTCTCCTGGAAGCCTTCTCTTCTCCAGGCTGCAGAGCCCCAACTCTCTCAGCCTGTCCTCATAGCAGAGCTGCTGCAGCCCTCTAAGCATCTTGGTGGCCTACTCTGGACCCGCTCCAACAGTTCCATGTCCTTCCTGTGCTGGGGGCTCCAGAACTGTACGCAGGACTCCAGATGGGGTCTGAGGAGAGCAGAGTAAAAGGGGCAGAATCCCCTCCCTTGCCCTGCTGCCCACACTGCTCTTGATGCAGCCCAGGACTCGGTTGCTGTCTGGGCTGTATGTGCACACTGCAGGCTCAGAATGAGGATCTTCTTCCTCTACAGAGCTGTCATTTCTTTAACAGGTACTTGTAGGAACTGCAACTTCCTTCAGGTACACTGATTAAAACAACAGTACCAAGTTGAAGAGTTGCCTGGGAAGGAGGAGAAGGTGGAGATACACTGGCAGCCAGCATTATCACAGTGACTGCACCAGATCATGGCATCCCACATGTGGCTGTTGAGACTTTTTAGGTGTGAAAAAACCCAAAACCCCAGCAGGAATCACATAACACACAAACCTGGTCATAAGTTAAGGGTGGCAAGTCATCCCCACAGACTGCTTTCTGCTCTGCGTAGCACTGCTCCTGTATGGCTTTGTCCCTGGCTATGAAGAAGCCGAGCCAGGCGCTGGTGGTGGAGGATGTGTGCTGCCCTGCCAGCAGCAGCCCGATCAGCATCCCGGCAATCTCATCATCCGTCAGCGGCCGCCCATCCCTGTGGAGCAGGTGATCAGAGCATGGGGGGGGCTGGAAGGGACCTCTGGAGAGCTCAAAGCTAAAACATCTCTACATGACAACTCTTTAAACTCTTGGCTTACTTGTATGAAGCATCAAGCAGCGTTTGGAGCATGTCATCCTCCTTTTCCTCAGACTCTCGGCGTTTCTGGATCACCTTGTAGAAAATGTTCTTTATTTCTTTGTGCGCTCGATCTCGGCGCCTGCGATTCAAAAAAGTTCCATTAGACTCACATCACACAATGGTTTTGTTTGGAAAAGAACCTTCAGATCATCCAGTCTGTTTGCCAAAGCTGGTGCTAAACCCTTCAGCTTCACATCTGTGTCTCTCTGAAACAGAAATAGCAGGAAACTCAAACACTTATCTGGGGAGCCTGCTCCAGGCTTTAAGAACCTCTTCAGTCAAGAGATTTCTTCTCATATCCAACCTAAACCTCCCCTGGTGCAACTTGAGGCCATTTCCTCTCACCGTATTGTTCCTAGGGAGCGGGGCCCAACCCTCACCTGGCTCCAGCCTCCTCTCAGGGAGCTGCAGAGAGCAATGAGGTCTCTCCTCAGCCTCCTCTTTTCCACACTAAACACTCTCAGCTGCTCCTCCCCAGCCCTGTTCTCCAGACCCTTCCCCAGCTTCCTTGCCCTTGTCTGGACCTGCTCCAGCTCCTCAAAGTCCCCAAAACTGAACCCAAGGCTCAAGGTATGGTCTCTCTAGTGCAGTGCTGAGTACAGAGGAAAAAAATCACTTCCTTGGTCCTGCTGGCCACACTACTCCTGATCCAAGCCTGGATGCTGGTAGCCTACTTGGCCACCTGGCACATGCTGGTTCATGCTCAGCTGTTGATCAAGCCAGCAGTTTTATCCAAAGTAGCCCCTAAAACACTTACAAGGATTTGCTAGGACCTCTAGAACAGTGTACAAAGAGGAGGGGAAAAAAACACCCAAACAACAAAGGCATTTAGATAAAGCAGTGAAGTTTCTTCATCTGTTAGTTACCTGAAGCTGGGCAAAGGCAGCCAGCCTGGCAGCAGCCAGGCAGCATGAGTGAAGCCCCCGTCCAGATCGGCGTAGAGCTGAGCCACCTTGGTAGTCAGAAGGCTTCTGATTTCCTTCCCGTGCAAGCAGTGACTTGCTGTCAAAATGATCAGCTCTGAAAGGGCTTCAAACAGGTCTGAGGAAGGAGTTGAAATGCACCTTCAATAACGTTTGTCAGGACATACTTATTCTTCTCTTCCACCAAATAAAAATTCAGTAACTGGACACAGGTTAATGATTTCAAGTAGAGTTGTAGGTTGTTTTAATAGTAGGGTGGTGCACCTGATTGTAAATTTGTGTGCCTATCAAGACTCTCATCAAACTTGTTAAATCACTGACTTCAACCACTTTTTTGATAAGTTTTTTTTCTTTCAGAAATTCTACCAGGACAGGTAGTCATCCTTCCAAAGTAAGCCACGCAGCACAGGCTCAATCCTTAGCAAATACATGGAAAACAAAATTTAACCTTGAAATCCAAATCCATGGGGAACCAGTTAGCCTTGCTGCTCATTTTTCATTAATAATATTGATATTTGACAACACAGAATTTTAACTCTATTATAAATTATATAAGATTAAATTCTACACTACTAAAATAAACAATATCAACTGTAAAACATACATTATATGACTATTATAATCTATGTAAAGTAGATTACAAAGATCTGTGTGTAAATAAATATTTCTGATACAGTGGCAGTATTTATGCCACAATGGGCTTGCAACCATAGTGATGGTTAGGTCTAGCAGGCCAGGTGGGAAAGAGAACAATTCCACTTAGATCATCAACCTAAACCTCATCATCTTCAAGGACACAGTTCCTCAAGCTAAGCTCCCTGACAGGCTCTGGGAATTCAGTGTCTCCTCCTGGGGACTGAGGTGGTTGCACTGAGCTGACTCATGTGGAAGGAGCAGGATTCAGCCAGGCAACAGGCAGACTTTGAGAGCTGCCTCAGAAAGCAAAAGTAAGACAACTTCTTTACTCCTCTCAATGATTTTCTGAGCAGCTTCATTCTCCAGCAGCCTTAAATTTGACTAAACAAAATCTGTATTTTGCACATTTCTCCCCTAATGCTCTGTAGTTTGACCCATGTCATTTTTCATTTCATGCTGCTGCAAATCCTTTACAAAAATCAAACCTTGGCCTTCATTCCTCCCCAGAAAATCTGAGGAAAAAATCCCTCTGATCTTGCTTACTTTTCTCTCCACTCTCTCCCCATGCTTTGAAATACTCCTTTGTTTCCTCTTCAATCACAGTCACGTGCTGTTTAAACTGGGCAATATTTAGCCCACTTTTGAGCATCTTCTTCTGTTCCAAGAACACCTAGAGGAGCCAAGACAGTAAAAACAATCAGTGCAAGGATCACCATATTCATAACATTGTTAACAACTTATTATCATTTGTACTCTAAGAACATACAGAAATAGAAAATGAGGATGGCAGGGTAGATATTCAGATACAAATAACAGACTATATTCCAGTTTTCATCATCTTTGTTTTTCAAGCAAAAAATTGGTAGCATCCAAGAAAAGTAGTAGTTTGGTAACATCCAACCTCGTAGATATTTTTTTCTCTCTTTCAGTGCCAAACCCAGAAAATAATTTTAATGTCTTTGTTAAACTTTATCCTTGGAGGCACAAAAAGCATTCAGGGTTAAAATACAGAATGCACTTTAGATACATAATCACACATGCAGTCAGAGTCTGGATTCAGTCTGTATTCCTCATTGTGTGGCCTCCTTGCTCTCTCTCCCCCAGAGCATGTCTTCTCTCGTGGAGCACTGGGGGAAGTCTGGTCTAGAGATCCACATTTCCTTGACAAGGAAAGCCAGACAGGAGCAGAAAGGAAAGTGCTTGCTAGGAAAATGGGGAGCTTCACACCCTTCTCACCTCTTCCTCCTTATCTTTGTACACTCATACCTAACATGCATACTGGCAAAAAAAGCCTTAATTAGATAAGGACACCATAGCAGAAATGAAAATTTATCTCTCTTAAGGCTCTTTCAGAAGGAAGAGCTGAAGTTGTTTGAGAGGTAAAAGTAAACTGCAGACAGCAGCATGCTGTGAAGGAGTGAAAAAGACTCACTCACTAATTTCGCACTGTGGGGGAGATTGTTTGACGAACAACACCCAACACTCAGACTGACAAATGGCCAGGGGGGTAAATAAAGCAACCTAAGCACGGGTCAGCCTTGATTATCCAGCTGTGATAATGTACCACAACTACATACCAACACCAAACATTCTCATGCAGAGCCAAGAGCTCAGGGCTGCCCAGACAGATGAAATCATGCTGCCTTTCTACTCAGATATGAAATACGCACCGCATTGGGGACGTCGTAAGCAACTCCCCTGCCAAACACTGGTGTGGTTAAGCGAGAGTAGACATCCTCTGCATTCAGATCTTCATTTTTGCTGTTGAAGAGGAGAGCAGCAGCATCACTGCCCAGCAAGTATGTGAATGTCTTGCCAACCATAGTGAAACTGAACACAGGTCCATACTAAAAGAGAAAAAAACCCACAGTTTAGTTAAAATAAGAAGAGAAATTACTAAATTTATATCTCTTCATGTGCAGGCTTCAATAAATCACTCTGCTGAGAAGTCTCCAGAGATTTAATAAATACATAAGCACTTTAAATCACATTTCAGTTCTGTTCTCAATGTACTTGCTAGTGGTATCAAACATACCAAACCCACATGAGATCTTGCACATTTTAAAACCATTTAGTTTAAAAAAAAAGGATCAATTACACTACAAAACCCAGGAGGGATGTTACAGCACATAAAGCCTCCAGCAATCTACAAACAACGCACAAGTTTCACACAAGATGCCCCCTCCTTGGGGTGTTCAAGGACAGGTTGGATGAGGCCTTGAGCAAGCTGGGCTAGTTAGAGGTGTTCTTGGCCATGGCACGGGGTTGGAACTGGATGATCTTCAAGGTCCCTTGCAGCCCAAACTATTCTATGAATCTATGAATCTGTTAAGAGCAAATAAGATTTTAAAGGGCAAATATCCCCTGCTAAATTTGGCTTTTGCCAAAATAACAAAGGTAAGATTTAAGTGGGAGGTGGTGGAATCCCCACCCCTGGAGGTGTTTCCCAGAGGCAGAGATGTGATGCTGAGGGCTGTGGTTTAGCCCCAGCCTTGGTAGGGTCAGAGAATGGTTGGATTGGGTGAGCTCAAAGGGCTTCCCCAACCAAAACAGTTTGATGATTCTCTAATGTGAAACAGATCACTAAGTATCATTTAATTGGAATTAAGGCTGTCCTGCCTTAGCTCCTTTCTTTTGGGCTGTTACTGTATACAACTGGCCCCTAAAATTCATCAGATTGCCTAGAGAGGCCATTCTGGCCCTGTCACTGATTTGACTAGTTAAGAGTCAGGTTAAAACCTGCCAAGGAAGACAAGAAATAACATCATGGAAATAGCTATTAATTAACTTGTGATTCAGCTAGAAGCATGACTCAAAAATATAGATCTGGTTTTTAAACCTGAAACACAAGAGAGAACTCAGAAAACACTCTAACGCCAGTGTACACAAAAGAGAGCTGAAGACATCAGAGCCTTCTCTGCAGGCTCCAGTCCATACTGGAATGGATAAGAAATTTAACAGATATATTAAATATTTTTAGCAGATACTCAGCCAGTTGTACCTTGTCATAAGCGTTTTCCAGAAATTCAATGGGACTTTTTCCAAAGGCAACTGCATGTCCAAGGAAAGGGATGCTGGATGAAATATAAGGTGGGTATTTCTGAGGGGAAAAAAAGGACAGTAAACAAGAAATAAGAAGGTTGGACTTGATGATATCAAATATCCAACATTAATGATTCTACAATTAATTTTCTTAAGAGATTAATAAAATCACATATAGTTACATAAAAACCACACAGCAAAGAGACTTTAGCGTTTTGTTCAAACCCTTCTGTGAAAAAGCCAACTGATTATTTTTAAGTAAGAAGACACATTTAAAGCTACCTTTAAAAGCAGCAATGGTTAAAATAAAATGACGATCATTAAGACTCTTGTTAACTTGCCTCTGAAAGCAAAGCAAAATGATAACTGCAGTTGGAAGGAATGCAGGCAGAAACAGTTAGTAGTTCCGCCCAGCATCAACCTCCGTTGAGCAACGGCTTTCATACATCTGAGCCTTCTTTTAAGCTGCACTGATGAAGCAGCACTGGGTGTGCCCTTGCTTTTAGAAAACCAAAGCACCTCTGGGGGTGCTGGTGGCCAAGCTGCTCATGAGCCAGCCACAGCCAAGAAGGCAAAGGGTCTCCTGGAGCGTATCGAGAAGAGTGTGGAGGTTCTCCTGCCCCTCTACTCCGTCCTGGTGAGGGTACTGTGTCCAGTTCTGGGCTGCCCAGTTCAAGAGGGACAGGGAACTACTGGAGAGAGCCCAGCAGAAGCCATGAAGATGCAGAGCGGCCTGGAGCATCTCCGTGACGACGAAAGGCTGAGAGCCCTGAGGCTGCTGAGCCAGGAGATAATTGATCAGAGGGGATCTGATCGACGCCCAGCAAGAGCTAAAGGGTGGGGAGCAGGAGGATGGGGCAATGCTCAGTGACGGTACAAGGGGCACAAACTGGAACCCAGAAGGTAACTCAGGAGGTTTCACTTCAACATAAGGGAAAAAAAATCTTCAGTCTGAAGGTGCCAAGAGCCCCGGAATTGGCTTCCCAGAGAGGCTGTGGAGTCTCCTTCTCTGAAGAGATTCCAAACCCACCCGAACGTTGTAATGTGGACAACCTGCTTCAGCTGGCGAGTTGGCCTGGATGATCTCCAGAGGTCCTTTCCAACCCGAGCCAGCGCAGAAAGTGTCCCCGGGAGGGCTGCTGAGCAGGCTGCAGGCTCTGCAGGAGCAGCTCCCGCACGCCCGGAGCTCTCCGCCCACTCTGCTCTCCCCAGGAAAGGCTGCCAGAGCAGACGGCACCGTTGCTGCTCCTCCTCCTCCTCTCCGCCCGCCCGCACCCTGACGCCAGGACCCCCTACCCCTCTCCATCTCCCCCGCGCTCTTTCCGCGGTGCCCACCCCTCTGTAGGGTTTCCCAGTCCCAACTCCTCGCCTCTCTCTGCCCCCCGCCGGCGGGCTGAGGCCACGCACAGCCCCAGTGCCTACCCTGCGGTCGGACCCGACATGCCGCCGGTAGCCCAGCTGGAAGAGGTAGCCGAGGCTGAGCGCGCAGGCGGAGGCAGCCAGCAGAAGGGAGATGGGGTTGCCAACCGCCACCCGCTCCAGCAAGGACCCGCCGACCTCCAGCAGGCTCAGCATCTCCCCGGCCGCTGCCCGGCGCAGACTCCTCGGCATCGAGCCTCACGGTGCCGGGGGCAGGGCCCGCAGCCGCCCCGCCCGGCCGCGCTGGGCTGATCTCTGCTCATCTGACGACTGCCGCCGCCGCAGCCAACCGGCGCCCGCGCTGCGCGGGGTGACGGCGTCTGCCGGGCTGCGGCCGGCGCCATTGGGCTGNCGGGGCTCGGCGGCTGGCGCGGCCGGGCCATGCGCGAGGGTCGCAGCAGAGCCTGAAGCCAGGGGTTGGATCCCCGGCAGTGCGGGGCTGGCTCAGCGGTGAGCGAAACGAGGGCAGGCATTGTCCCCATGCGCTCAGCGCTGGGGAGCCCACACCAAAGTCCTGGGCGCCGTTTTGGTTCCTCACTCCACGAACGCTAGCAGCAGGTCCAGAGAAGGGCAACACCACTGGGGAAGGGTCAAAAGTCTGGAGAATAGGGCTGAGGAGGAGCAGCTGAGACACCTGGGGGTGTTTAGTGTGGAGGAGAGGAGGCTGAGGGCAGAGCTCATTGTTCTCTGCAGCTCCCTGAGAGGAGGCTGCAGCCAGCTGGGGTTTGGCTCTGCTCCCTGGGAACAAGTGGCAGGAGAAGAGGAAATGGCCTCAGGCTGTAACCAGAGCAGGTTTAGGTTGGAGATGAGAAGGAACTTCTTGACTGAAAGGGTTCTCAGAGCCTGGCACAGGCTGCCCATGGAGGTGGCTGAATGCCCATCCCTGGAGGTGTTTCTCAGAGGCAGAGCTGTGGTGCTGAGGGCCATGGCTTAGCCCCAGCCTTGGTAAAAATAGAGAATGGTTGGACTGAGTGAGCTTAAAGGGCTTTTCCAACCCATACCATTCCATGGTTGTGTGAAAACCAAGGAATGTGACTTTTTGCAAACAATTTATTAATAAATAAGAATTCAGCAGGAATAACTACACAGCAATGAGGTGTATTACTTATAGTATTGTTAAACATGCAACTGACAGACATTTTAACCTTTTTTCTCTAGGTTTCCTAACAAAGTGCTCTGCAGAGAAGAGCAATAATGCAATTCTGACACCAGTGCCAGGTGATGGCAAGGATGTGCAATGACGAATCATTGCATTATTTACCTAATATAATATTTAACAGTCCCTAAACAGTTACTGGTATTTATGACATGTTGGTGAAGTAGAAAAAGTACAGCTTGCTGAGCAGATTGCAAAATATAAGTCTTCACTTTATCTGCTTACTACTATCATTTGTTAAACTGCACTTACTAGTTGTAAAGTATTAGTAAAGTTACTACAAAAGCAGCATTAATTTTTAGGTTTCCTTTGTGCTGAGTTGTTTAACATCTTTGTCAGTGCCATGGACAGAGGAATCAGTGCACCCTCAGCAAGTGTGCAGATGACACCAAGTTGTTTGGCACAGTTGACTTGCTAGAGGGCAGGGATCCATCCAGAGGGAGCTGNGTTCTAGTGGGAAGTGTCCCTGCCTATGGCAGGGGGTTGGAACTGGATGATCTTTAAGGTCCCTTCCAACCTAAACCATTCTATGATTCTATGATCTATTTTAAAGCTTATTCATAAAATTTTACACACTGATTTAGCATGCAGTTCACAAAAGAAATCTTCAAGTGCACTTAAAACCCTGAAAAGACAACCTGAAATGTTAAAGATTTATGTCATAGATACTATTTTGATAGATAAGGATATGTTTCAGGCCGGGTGTAGGGTCTTGTCTGACACCTGGGCCTCAATCCTGAGGCTGTAAAGTGCTTACAAACTGTCTCTGACTTCCCTGCAATATCAACCTTCTTTCCTGCACTCTTTGTAGCCTCGAGAAACTGAAGTAATCTGTCATAAAATTAGTTTAACAGGAATAGCTTAGTGCCTTCTACATAAGTTTCTGTTATTGCATGTGTGTTGTGTTGCAATCCACAGTAGGATTTATTCAGCCTTTTGAAGTGCTCTAAGATTCATCTGTAAATCTCTATCCCCGACTCCTCCATATACACATTTTATATAGCACAGCAAAAGTAAAAACCCATTCTCTTTTAAATCCCAGGCATGCTAAACATTTGGTATGTCTTCTGAATGATTAAAAGTATTTCCCTTTTGGCGTACTCGTGCAATATTTGAGAACAAATACGAAGGAGGAGCAAGTTAAGAGTAAATATAAAGCAAGCTATAATGTTTGTCAGAGCCCACATAAAAAGTGTTTATCAAAGGTAGTAGCTCAAAGATCTAACTGCTGTTTTACATCTACTTCTCAGTTGTATCTTAAATACAATTTTGTATGTTACAAAATCGTGTAACATACACAACCTCCTTGATGTCCCACAGAATGACAGGAAAGGTGAAGAGGTTAATTGAGACTTGCTTAGTGGCATTGGTAGCCCCTCTGGGAACAAAGCCCTCCAGCTTTGTCCAGTTTGCTAAACTATTGACATGTCATTAGCTTTGCTTGTTAAGCTTGAGCCCTGTGATAGCTTATAGATGAAAGACCAAAACGTTTGCAAAAATAATAGACGTGCTGTAGAGCTTTTTAAAAAATATAAACTATGCATCTTCTGTACAAAAGTACAAAACTACAAACTGACTTTTCTGCTGTACGAAATTCACCTACGTGGAAGTCTTCTGTGATAGAGAGATATTTTTTGCTGAGCCATCAGACACTGTGTTGCAACTGTTGCTCATCACCATTCATTTCTTTCAGCAGGCATCAACTGGCAGAAAGATAAACAAATTCTTTCACCTTTTTCATAACGACACAAGCAAGCAGATGACAGCTGCAAGTAGATTTAAATATTCAGTTGGAAGCTTCATCTTTTTGGAATAGGGAACACTTGAAGTTTGCTCAGCTAACAGAAAGTGTTTCTCAATATTTTCAATCACCTTCCCTACAAATTATATTCCATTAATAACTTGTGACTTAATTTCCCTTAATACATGAGAACCAAAAGCAACTGTTGTCAAAGTATGCAACGAACTCAGAGCTGCTATTTCGTCACCACAGACGACAATTTGGCACATTGCCACTGACAGAGACTGAAGAGGGAGGATTTTCCCTTGTGTGTGTGGTGTTCTTTTTGAATCCTGCTTCGACAAGAATCCAAGCTGAGCTTGCGCCCCCGTTCCGTTCTCAGTGCTGCCACCTTGTGTTTACGTGTGGACACTGCAGCTCTATAGCGAGATGTGCCACCCCATCGCTGCTCAGTGCTGCCACCCTGTGTTTAATTCTCCACACTGCAGTCGATCAGCGACGTGTGGCGTCTCATAACTGCTAGGTGCTGCCGCCTCGTGTTTAATTGTCGGTACTGCAGTGCTGTACAAGCCCTCCGTGCTTCTGCCTCCTCTCTAAATGCCCTGAACGCTTGAAATACCTGAAAACTGGGACGGGGGGAGAGGAGGGGCGGAAAAGGCGGTGGTGGGGGGAGAGATAAAAAAATATTTAAATTTTTAAGTATTAGTGCGAGGAGTTTAGCAGGCAGATATCTCTCATTGTTATACAGGCACTACAGATTTGTATTCCTTTATAGTTAAAATGGGATTTAAAATTAAAAAAGTCTGTATCTGCTACTTTATAATAACGGCTTTCAAAGGCCGAGACCCGTGCTCCTATGGGGCCAAGGCATGCACTATGGAGCTGCGCAGGGCGGCTCACACATGAGGGTGTCATGTTTTGGGGTCCCACAGGGTTTAGGAAGGTCTCACTCTGGTTTTCAGTAGTCCCTGAAGGTCTGGAACCTGAAGCCATGCCCCCTGCCGGTGTGTCAGGGCAGTCTGGGGGCATGTAGAGGGCCTTTGAGGGTAACAAATGGGCTGTGGGCGCTTGTACAGGAAGTCTGTGAGCATCTTGAGGGGTTCTTGGCCTCCTAAAAGGGGTCTGTAAGCCTGTAAAGGGGGTCTAAGTACATGTAAAGTGGGTCTATGGGTAACAAAATGGGATTTGGGGGTATCCAACAGGTTCAGGGATTATATAGAGGTGTCTGGGGGTCTCTGGGGGAATCCCCTTCTTTGCTCCAAGGGCATCTCTGCAGGGTCCCAAAGTTGCTGAGAGTGACCTGGTGAGGTACTGCTTGCTGCCACATGCTGCTGAGGGGCTTGAGTGGTCTCTGAAAGGGGTTTGGAGTAACTGAGATTTGTTCTTTGTGTTTTCACTCTTAACAGATTAACACTTTGCTTTCCACTTCATTGACCAAGCCAGCAAGATGTGCAGTAGCAGCAGGATCAGCACAAAGACTACAGCTGGTGTGGTGAATCTGTCAGCGTGGATGCTGCTGCTGGTGCTGGTGCAGCCTTGTCAGGTGGGAAATGCTGACAGCTGCTGTATTCCTTGTCTAGAGGCACAGGATGGTGAGGCTGTGCCCAGCCACAGAATGGCAGAACTGTGTTAGAAAAGGATGCATTCCTCACAGCTCACTCTCCCTTTGGAGCAAGACAAAGGTACAGGCTCTGTACCTTGGTGATACTGATAGCTACAGCTGGTGCTGAGATAAAACAATGCTTTGTTTCTAGAGCCAGGGCTACCCAACGGAGGAGCAAAGCTTTTTCTTGCACTTGTTGCACAGGGTTCCTCAGGCACTCAGCATGCCCAGCTCAAGTGTGTGGCCAATGTCACCTTGTAGGGGAGATCCCCATGGCTTCTGGAGATAGCCAGGACTCTTACTGGAACTATTGGGCAGAATTAACACTTGTCCTTTTTCTTCCAGTGCCCTGAGAAGGACTTGAACTGAGACAGGTTCAGAGAGCTGAAACCATCCAATGGTTTAATTTATCAGAGCAACAGGCGCAAGATATTTGTGACTGCCAGTGATAAATGCACCGACTGCAAGGTGGTCTCAGGGTAGAAAATCCTGGGGAACACTGACAAGGCTGGAGATGCAGGCCTGTGCAACAGCTCTGCTAGAGAAGAGAAAAGCAGCAACTGCTCAGCCATGTGCTGAAGGTACAAATCTTACCAATAAGGATGTCCCTGGCTTGGATGGAGAAAAAGGAGCAGAGCCTGTCAGCTATCCCTGTCTCTCTTTCCATCCATGATGCCATGCATTGGGGAGGGCAGGGTGTGATGATGCCGCAGAGGAGCGGGTGAGCAAGGGATGGGGGCAGCCTCTCTAAAAGTGTACTTGCAGCCTTGAATGTTTGCAAAGCTTGAAAATCCTTGGGGGGGATTAAAAAACATTAAAACCTGTAAGTATCAGTGTGTCCCAACAGAGATGCAGCTCCCGTTTTTATGTAGCTATTGAAGGAATGCATTAATTTGTATGTAAAAAAGACTATGAAATGTCCTCCCCTGTATCTCCTCTATGATACATAAAGGATTCTAGAATATAAAGCCTGGATGGGGCACTTAGTGCCATGGTCTAGTTGATTGGATAGGGCTGGGTGATAGGTTGGACTGGATGATCTTGGGTTTGTCATGGCTTTAGAAACAGCTTCTTCTCTTCCAACCTGGCTGATTCTCTGATCCTATAAAAGGAAATCGTAGGAAGTGGAAGCACAGAGGGTTTTGAACTACAAATATAAATTGCGTATATATAAATTAAAAGTAGTGGATTTTCCTGTGTGCGTGTGTTTGGTTTTTTTCAAACGTAGATGGAAAAACTGAACCGAGCCAGGGTGAGCTGCCTCCCAGGCACAGGGGCAGAGGCTGCCTCCGTCAGTGCTCAGTGCTGCCGCCTTCTGTTTATTTGTCGGCACTGCAGTGGTGCAGCAGCGTTTGCTGCCCTGTCGTTCCTCAGTGCTGCTACCTCGTCGCTAAATGTCCCGAATGCTTGAAATGTCTTAAAAATTCTTTGGGGCACGGGGCGGAGAGGAGGGGGCGAGAGAGACTAAAATTATTTAAACTTGTAGCTATTAGTGTGAGAAGTTAAATAGAAGTCTGCTCTTTTATACAGATATTAAAATTTTGGATTCTTTTAAAGTCAGATAAGGACTTAAAAATAACTACCCCCAATCTCCTCTGTTCTCGAAAAGATTTTAGGAGCTCGAGGCCCGCGCTGCAGTGGGGCTGGTGCCTTCTTAGCGAGCCGGCGCGTGCCCCGCAGAAGCCGTCGTTGCCACGGGGCAGGAGCGTTACGTTGCTATGGACTCCGCGCACGCGGTGTACGGCAGCGCCTTGCTAGGATTCGACGCATGCGCTACGGAGGCGGAGTCATCGTGACCCGGAGTCGGACGGAATCGAACTCAAGCCGATCCGGAGGGAGCTGAGCGGCGCCGAGCGGAGCCGGAGCGAAAGGAGGCACTCCGGACACTCCGGAGCTGGGCAGAGGCGGGTGGAGCCGTGAGGCGCTTTGCTGAACGGCACGGAGCCACCGTCCTGCCGGGGGGAAGGGAAAACCTCACGCGTTCGCTGAGGCAGGTCAGTGCTTTGTCTGCCATGCAAGAGGATTCAGCAAAATGATCAGCAGCGACGGACTTGAGGCACGGTTTAGAGCAACTCGTGTAAATAATGGACTTTGAAATTGCTCAGTGTATGGCTTCCTTGCGGTTTAAGTACAAAAACAGTCGGACAGAGCCGTCTGCACTTCTGTGTTCTGTAGTCAGTCTAAGCAGCTGTTCTGTGCAGCCCAGAGACTGTAGGTAAGTGCAACCAGAGAACGAAAGGAGGTTTCTAAACTGCCCACGTATGGCATTTATAGCAAGGAATTTAAGCCATGACCCTCCCCCTTAAACATCTCTCTATCCCGGACAGGGGAACCCTTTCACAAGCCCCCACTTCTCCTTTTCCCCGTTCCCCATCCCGGTTCGGGGCCGATTGCCCCAAACGGGCACTCTCCCGCACGTATTGGTGCAGCCCTGCGCGTTGCTATGGACGCTGCGCATGCGCTCCGGTGCCTTGTGCTCTCAGCCTCACTGCTGCCGCCGTGTGGCCGGAGCGGGGTGAGGAGTGGCACGGCAGCCTCACTGCTGCCGCCATGTGGCCGAAGTGGGGAGAGGGAGTGGCACAGTAGCCTCACTGCTGCCGCCTTGTGGCCGAAGTGGGGAGAGGGAGTGGCACAGTAGCCTCACTGCTGCCGCCTTGTGGCCGGAGCGGGGTGAGGAGTGGCACAGCTCGCTGTCGCATGCGAACTGCACTGCTCTGTGTTAAAGGGCAGTTTTATCCCGAAGCTGTTTGCAGGTACAGGTTGAGTTTGCCAGCCCAGACCCGGCAGGTTTTTATTATTTGGTGCTGTTTCCCAGGACTGTCCAGTGCCTCCGAGTGACCCCCAATATTGCACAGTCGTGCCTGCTGTTACCAGTAACCCCACAATTCCTTCCCAGTGCTTGCAGTAAGCCCCAGATCTCCTTCTCAGTGCTCCCAGTGTGGCCACAGTGTCCTCCAGTATCCCAAACTCTCATCCTGGTGCTACTGGTAAGACCAAGTGGTGCCCAGTCTCTGCCAGTGCTCCCATTAATAACCAGTGTCCTTCCGGTGCACCCAGTAACAGACAAAGTGTCCCAGTCCCTCCTACTGCTCCCAGTAACTCCAAAATCCTTTTCCAGAGCTCTCAGTAACACCCAGAGTCCCCCAGTCCCTCTTGCTGCTCCCAGTAATTCCAANCCAGGGAGGTTGTGGAGCACAGAAGCACTTTGGGTGATTCTGTGCTCCACAACCTCCCTGGAGGTCTTCTGTGCTCCACAAGCTCCCTGGAGGTGTTCAGGACCAGGTTGGACGAGGCCTTGAGTGACCTGTGCTAGTGGGAGGTGTCCCTGCCTATGGCAGGGGGTTGGAACTGGATGAGCTTTGAGGTCCCTTCCAACCTTACCATTCTATGCTGCAACTCCCAGCATGCCCTGGGAAACAACACAGCTGACATGGGAGTCACATGGCACAGGACTCCGGCTCCCAGCAATGCCCCCAGAAACAAAATGGCCATTGGGAAGTTCCAGTATCATGACTCCTGTTCCCATTATGCCCTGGGCAAACAAAAGGGTGAGCAGGGAGGCATGTACCACGTGACTTCTTCTCAGACCTCTTTTTTTTTTCTTTCCCCTGAGCATGCTGGGAACTGGAGTCCTGTGCCACATGAATTCCCATTGGCCATTTTGTATGCCCAGAGCATCCTGGGAACTGGAGTCCCTTGGTATGCAACTGCCTGCCGGCCATTTTGTTAGCACAGAGCATGCTGGGAATTGTAGTTAGGGTTAAGGATTAGGGTTAGTGGTTAAAGTTAGGGTTAAGGGTTTGGTTTGGGGTTGGAGCTAGGTTTAGATTTGAGGGTTAGAGTTTGAGGTTCAGATTAGGGTTTGGTTGCTGTTAGTTTAGGTATTAGGGTTAATGCTTGACATAAATGATGGCATAAATTATTCAAGATCAAATGAATTTAGTGGTTGAACACCAAAGGCAAGCAATCAGCACTGGGTGCGCCAGATTAAGGGGTTTGGGTTATGACATTAGGCTTAGGTTTAGGGTGTTAATGGTTAAGGTGTTAGAGGTAGGAGGTTTGAATGTTAAGGGGTTATGGTGTTAGGGTTAAGGGTTAGGTCCTAGGGTTAGAGTGTTAGGGGTTAAGGTGTTAGGGCTTAGGGTTAGGCAGTTAGGATTAGGGGTTAGGGTGTTAGGCTTAGATTTTTAGTGCTTAGGGTTATGGTGTTAGGGCTTTGTGTGCTAGGGGTTAGGGGTAGGAGGTCACTATTATGGTGTTAGGATGTCAGGGTGTGCTGGTTTGAGGCTAATTGGAATATTTTAATGAGATATATTAGCTCATTGGTTGTACAAAGAAAACAATGATGAAGTCTCTATGCTCACATGCCACCACCCTGCAGTCAGATGCTGTGTGTTTTGGAGGTGGAGTGTTGGAGTGGGATCTGTTCAGAGCTCTGCAAGTTAAAAGAATGCCAATGGAAAATGAAATGCTTTGGTAGTATTTTTATTGGACACATATGAATGTTCTCACACCTTTACAATGTGAGTAACTGAGATTTGTTCTTTGTGGTTTCACTCTTTACAGATTTACCCTTTGCTTTCCACTTCATTGACCAAGCCAGCAAGATGTGCAGCAGCAGCAGGATCACCACAAGGACTACAGCTGGTGTGGTGAATCTGTCAGCGTGGATGCTGCTGCTGCTGCAGCCTTGTCCTGCAGCCTTGCAGGGTGATCTCCTTTTGCTTGGCTCGTGCGGGATCCAGGTAGGGTTTCTCTGTGTCTGTCAGAAGGGAAAGGTTGGAAAGGAAATTGTTCAGGCAAAGCTTTTACCTGGTAGCTGAAGTTTCTGTCAAATGTAGACTCTAAAAGAGCAGTCAGATAAGCAGAAAGCCTCTAATGAAAGTAATGGAGCTGGCAGAAGTATTTCCCTTGTCTATGATTTATGTGCCTGTGGAAAGATAGAGAGAGGACACAATGCAGCTGCTGTATTCCTCCTGGTCTGCTTGTTGCCCTCCCTCCCAGCAATGAGCAGTTCCATCCAGAAACATGGACAGTGTTTTTCCTGGCTGTCACAGGTGTGCCCTAGATTGAATATGCCCCAGTGCTGCTGAAAGGATGAGTAAATGTTCAGCCTTAGTGAATTTTGGCCATTTCTGGTGGAGAGAGCCCACATGAGGTGCTGGAGCCTGCTATAGTCCCTTGCTCCCCATGGTGGAAATGTATCCCACCACTTGGCACTGTGATAAGAAAAGAGAGCAAAGAAGTGGGAGATGCAAGTCCTGCACGTAGAATAATATTCATGAGGCACCATTTGCAAGCCACCCCAGCAGGTAACATGCAGCTCACTTGGATGGCAGATCAGAAGTGACTTCAAAGAGAAGTTCAGAAGCGGAGGCCTAATGCTCATCCTTGGAGAGTTATTAAGTAAAGGTGCTCCACCAGAGGTCTCTGGGCAAGGAGAGAAGGAATAAGATGGTTCTTACCCCTGAGGGAGAATTTTTTTTTACAGAACTGAAGATATTGAATTGTTTGAAGCACATGTTGAATAGATGATCTCTCATGTTGGTTTAATGCTGACTTTTGACAAAAGTGTGACTGAAAAAGTAGAGCTTTGTCAGTGGCTTACCTCAGTGGGATGGATATTAGAAAGAAATTAACTGAAGCTAAGGAGCTGTATGTGTTTTAAGAAAATCTAATGATTTAATAAGTCTTCTGAAAAAATAATGGCTTGCTTTAGGAGAAGTAAAGGAAGAAAAACAAAGAGGTGATTTGAATTTGCTAAAATAAAGACGAGAAGACTTAAAGAAAAAAAGAATTAATTCTTTATCAAAATTTAATCTACCTTCTAATCCTTTGGCCAGCAGAGTGAAGTGTCATGTTGTCTTCTGAATGTGAAATGTAAAATTCCCTCCCTTCACATAGCTCTGCAGAATTGTAATGTGTCATCCAACTGTAGTCGCATGTCACAGGCTGTCAAAATACCAATGGGAGATACTGACCCCCAGCCCCCTGCTGGAATAAAAATGGTTGCAACTAAATGGCTGTGCTAGGAATAGTTAAAGCTGACAGTATTTCTGGAAGACAGCTCTTCTGGCTGGCTGTGAGCTACCTCAGAACACCATCTCAGACAATGTGCATTTCCTGCTTCAGTGCCAGCAGGGAGGGAGCCAGAGGCCTTTGAATCCCACCAAAAGAGGGTTGTCCTGAGCGGCACAGCTTGTGGTGTGCAGGAAAACACCTTTGTTGCCATCACTGGAAAGAGAAGTCTTATTGTCCAGTGTAGTTCAGCAGCTATTCTGGAGAAAGTTGACTATGCTGGTGTCAGAAATTTGCTACTATTGTTTGCTCAACTGTTCCACAAAGCTAAAGGTTTATTCAACAGGGTGCCATGAGATTTCAGTTCTTTCAAAGGAAGCTTATTTTCCAAAGGTATGCCTTTTTATGGAGTGTATTCACTTTAAAAAACCCCAAAACCTAGAAATAACACCAAACTAAAATAGTGCAAGTGCTGAAGCCCAGAACAGTCACTAACAACCTAAATTAATTTGTGTTGTCCTTCCCCTCCTCTCATTTCATTGATATATAAAGCCAACACCAGGTGTAATGTTGCACAGGGCACTGAGATTATGTGGACCTGTGTTATATGGATTTCTTGGCAGTGATGCTATTTCTGTCTTGAATGTTGAGGGAAGGAAAAAGAATTTCTCTTGCTGTTGAATTCATGTGCTTCCTAGAGCCCACAGCCAAAGATATTAGTGTGGTCTGAATTTTACAAGATGGGAATGAATTCTTGCATCTGAAAGGACCCTAGAGAGTAAGGCTAGACTTGGGAGACACTGGATTGGAACTCAAATAGCCTTGTTCAGATCTTAGCTTTATTGCAGTCTTTTTATTTCCTTTGCTGGGCAAGTGACTGGAAATAGATATACTTCTATCTGGAGGTGTAATTGCAGCTTATGTGGGCTAAGTTTAAATTAGCTCAATCAGTCATAGTTGTTAAGAATGCCAGCATGAACTTCGGTGCACTGCCATAACCCCTTTGCATCTGTGAATAGACATTCAGTAGGTAACATCTGCAGTCAAAGTGTTGTATACCAAAGTATTTCAGTATTGTGAACCACAGCCCAAGAAAGCTGCTTTAAAGTTGTGCCCTGGTGTAGGTTGTAATGTGAGTGATATTTTAAGACTACAAGAGATGCCATCAGGTAGTGTTGTAGTTCCCAGCTCTGTTAGGGAAATGTGAATATTATTCTTGCACGAGCTGTCTTCTCTATTTAAATTGTGACCTCTCTGGAACAGGAAATGTCTTTGCTTTTATGTTTATACAGCAAATAAGGTTTGGATTTATAACAGTCATTGAAGTTATGGAGGCACCTCTTGTCTACATCTGACAGTAGGTTGTTTCATGAGTCTGTTGCACGAAGCTTTCTAAGGGACACACTGCGTAACTCCCTTCTGCATGGAGGGGAACCAGCCAAAGGGAATCCATCCTCTGTTTTCTCAGGTTGATTGTGTGCTTTTTCTTGTTCTCTTCTCATTCACATAGCTCTGAAGCAGTGCTTTGGACTGTAGGGGAAAGCATTCAGATATCCATTTGATATGGCAAAGAATATTGCTCTGTTCACATTTAACATTCCAGGAAAAATTAATGGGTTGTGTCTTCTTGAGATCACACTCAGTGGATAGTGATCACTTTCTGCTCTTCCTGACTTCTTGTAACATAACCCTGGTTTTATCATAATCATTAAGTGATATCCTAACAGGCAGGACCTGCACAGTTAACTGCTTTCTATTTTAATAACTTTAACTTTGAACCAAAAATGGGTGCTGTTCTGAATAGGTCCTAGCTATCAACCAGGTCAGATATTCTTTGTTCATATCAGTGTTGATAACCCTGGTAGAAAAGAAAACTAAAGTAAAACGTTTTAATTTCCACTATTATGAGCAGAGATTCTAAAATATTAGTGTCATAAACCACCTGAGACAAGTGAAATATGTGATACAATACATTATAATGTTGTAACTTTGCCACTGGAAACAGTGCCTATTTAGGAACAGAAATCTGGGCGAGCCACAGGCTGTAGTAGCTGGGCAATGACAACAGGTTTCACTCTACAGCAGACCATTTGTATTGCAATTGATTTAGAGAAGACTCAGAGTTGGACAGGCTTGGGTCAGATTGAATGAACTGGTGTCCACCCATGGATTTGTTATGGAAAATCCTATCTCTCATATCATTAATTACTCTGCCATTACAGGGTCTTTTCCAATGGGGGTGTTTCTGTGATTCTGTGACTCTGCAATGCCATGCAGGAAAGACAAAAGAATGTAATTTCAATTTCTGAGGATTTTAGAAGAGCAAGATAAAGCTCTAGGCTATCTGAAGAGCTGTAGAGGTTGCTTTCAGCTATTATTGGTCCTGTAAGTTTATTTGCACCAAGAGATTCAGTAACACCATTGTTGTATTAATCCTTGAATGTAATGCTTTAGTGAAATTCTAGAACTGCTCAATGGCTAATGCTCTTAACTGCATCTGCTGTTGTTTGTTTGCTGTTTAAGGGACTCTAGAAGTGAGAAAATTACACTGTAATATGTTCATGCTGCTGAAAAGGGGCATGAGGATTGTGCACCAGGAATATGACAGGACAAGGGGCAATGGGTTTGAACTGGCAGAGGGGAGATTTAGACTGGATGTTAGGAGGAAGTTCTTTACAGTGAGGGTGGTGAGACACTGGCACAGGTTGCCCAGGGAGGTTGTGGCTGCTCCCTCCCTGGAGGTGTTCAAGGCCAGGTTGGATGAGGCCTTGAGCAAGCTGGGCTGGTGGGAGGTGTCCCTGCCTATGGCAGGGGTGTTGGAACTGAATGATCTTGAAGGTCTTTTCCAACCCAACCTATTCTCTGGTTCTTGTGGCTCCTTTGATGTGGAGACAGACTTGAGTTTCACTGGGAGGTGGCCTTCAGCTGAGAGCTATTTTTTTTTGCCCCTGACTAATTGTGCAAACTTAATGATATCTTTGTACTTTTTTCTTTCTTTCTGGTGTGGATTTGTTGGGTTTTTGTTTGTTTGTTTGTTTGTTTGTTTTGTTTTAAAGTTTTTTGCTTGTTTGTTTGTTTTAAAAGAAAGAACAGGCTTCTAATAGCTGGCACTGGTCACCCATCTGCTGGAAAGAGAATACAAACCTCCATTTGTGTTTCTTGCCTTAACCCCTCCTGTGCCTTTCACAGAAAGTAATCTTGGGATAGCCATTAAAAGGTAACTGTGTCCCAGGCAGAGACAATGATGCTTCTCTGCATAGCTGGTCTGCTAAGGCATCTAACTAAGCAGCTCACAAAAACCGCTCTGTATTTTGGCTATGGAGCTTAGCCAAAGTCTGCATCCCTTTTAGTCATTAACTACATCATCTTTTGATGTATGTCTGAAGCATTTACAGTTTTTGCATGACCAAATGCTTTCAGGCTTAACAAAACCCACACTCCTCTGTAGTGTCTATGGATTGTCCAGGTCTAACATTTCGAAGGTTTGCCAGATCCTCTCCTTATGCCTAAGAGAATATAAACAGCATTCAGTTTAATTAACATCAGCAAAGACGTGTTGCAAATAGATTTGCTCTGTTACTGGCTTTCTCCATTTCTTAATTTCAACATTTTAAGCTTTCCATGATAAATGTAGCCACTTTCTGCAGGTGGAGAGGAGAAACTTATTCCTCTTTCTACTAGAAGGGAATTATTTCAATTCAAATCTTCATTTTGTTGGTGAGGAAGTGAGGTTATTGCTGTGAGGGACTAGGATACAAGGCAGGCAAGATTGTGTGAAGGGGTAAATTAGCAGCTGTTGTAATACAATGACCACATTTCCCTGCAAACTTCCCTCTTTCTTTCTGTTTTGTAGCACTGTTTAGCAGATAAAATAGGGAAAAAAACAACCCAAAATCACAGTGCTCAAGTCTGTTGACTTATCTGAGGATCTTGCATTACAAGAGTAGCAGCACAGATCAAGGCAGAGGGCTGGGCAACCTTGAGTCTGGCTACAGTAAATGCCAGGCCAAATCTCATTATAATTAAAAGCATTTTAGAAGCTGTTTCCAATTATACAGTTGCCACTGGGCCACGTTCTTCTCCCTACCCTCAGCCCTTCCTGGTCACTGAGGAGCAGAGTTGCCACTGCAGCAGCTCCTTGCACACCCACAGAACACTTCTGCAGCTACCTTCACACAGCATGGGAGGAAGTTTTCTCCAGCTGGTGAGGAACAGAACCCACGGTTGCCATCAGGTCTTGCAACTGTAAGGTTACTCAGGAGGCAAGTGCTCCAGTTTCCCAGAAGCAGGCTTAAAAGCCTGTAGGGTGTATTTTCAAAGCACTGTGAAGGATTTCACCATGTGACTCATTAATGTCAATGGGAATCATGCTGCTAAAACTTTGTGCAGTGCTTTGAAAATGTATCCTATTATGTCCATTTTCCTTTCCAGGCAAAATTATCAAAACCAGACTTTGTGGGCCTTCTTTAAGAAAGGTTTTTGGTATTATATGCTAATAAATCACTGGCTTAGCAGGCTCAATCAACTCTTATTCCTTCCTCCTTCATCTCCACTTTCCATTTTATCATTGACTTTGATTTTGTGCAGAGTTACAGTAACATACAGGGTTTTGCAGATGTCACCTGAAAGAAGACAACTGCAAAATCTCAAAGACTGGATTGCAAATTCTGTGAAAATCAATGATTGTGACATAGGAGGATAGTAATATTCATTGCATCATTTCAGTTACAAAGCAGAACCAGGAAGGGAAAGGAACCCGGAAAGGAAAATAGAACATATTTAGGCTTTGGTTGGTTGGTTTTAATTGCTGTTTTCATTAGCAAATTGCAACCCTTACTTATTAAAATAGAATATTTAGTTTGAAAGATTTGCAATTATCTTTTCATGATAACTCCTGGGATCTGCTAATTAAACCAAATATCAGGTGCCATGAGTATGAACTTAGCAAAAAAAAAAAACCAAACTAATGCAATGAGATCTCTGGTTTTCCAAGAATTACTTCCTTTGATTGTGTTGAATACATGGAAAATTACTCTGAAATGCTTGTAGACTCTAAACTGCAACAGAAGGATGAATTTAGTATTCCTAATAGCTGCATTTTGTGTTTGTTCAGAAAATGCTGCTACACTCTTGATCCTTCCTCCATAAAGCTTACTACTTGTGCAGCAAAAATGTGCATCATCTCTATACAATTCAGAGTTTTTACCTCTAGATCATCCATTCATGTCTGTCCTGGGAACCATATCTCAGTCTGAGGTAGTCTCTGGAATAGAATGATTACTGTCTATATGAATAGCATATCTATGCTTCTGTAGTTCCATTTCTCAGGCAGCAACGGTTTCATTCAGTAGCTGCTGCTCTACAACTCTCAGCAAAGACAGAAGACTAGAATTACACTCACTTCTCCACTTAAAAGTCGTTGTTGTGGAACAACAATGTTGTTAGGAAAGCTTGTATCCTGCTCCTTTGTGCCTGTAAATGCTGACTGGTTGTCAATCACAGCAAGAGTGTCTCTTAGATAATTTGTGTTTAAAAGGAAACAAATCTCCGTGATTGCTAAATAAGAGTGTAAGAAACTACCAGAATGCTCCAGCTAACTAGACAAAGGTAGATGGAATTACTCCTAGACAGAATTAACATCCATCTACTCACCTATTTACATTTATCTACTTACCTTCCTTCCTCCTTCCAGAAAAAAAATCACATTTTTGGCCAGTCTGCTGTGTTCCTTAGCTTTGTGACAATAGTAGATGTTAGCTTATGTTATATCCTAACTTAAAAGAGTAGGACCATTTTGTATCATGATAATTCTGTGTAATGCAGTCCTCCTATGTTCCCAGAGCCCACTGTTTATATAGCCTACAACATGCTCTTATGAGTTCACAAGAGATGGCATAGTGCCACTGAAAAGTGGCTATCTGGATTATAACACCACATGTAAGGATGCCACAAAGGTTTCTTAGAGAGAGACACATTCCAGCACATTTTCCAGAGTCACATTTCCCCCTTTTAAAAGACTTTTTCCCCCCTCTTTTTTCTCTTTTCTATTTTATTTTACTTTTTTCTTCTCCTCCTCTCCCTCTCCTCTCCCTCTCCTCTCCCTCTCCTCTCCCTCTCCTCTCCCTCTCCTCTCCCTCTCCTCTCCCTCTCCTCTCCCTCTTTATTTTTTTTTCTCCCCTGGCATGCAAAAGATGCTTCCTCTGCAATATTTAGGAAACTCTGCCCTCTGGACTATCTTGCAGTATCATATTGGTTGTGGAGAAGATAGTTGTTAAGAAGTCAAAGAATATAAAGTGGAACTCTAGTTAGTAGTCATCCAAAGTATGATGCTTAGGAAAAAAGGAGGAGATAGAAAAGTTAATTTGTTCTTTTGTTTGCTGTAAATTAGGCCCAGCAGCAATTATTTCAGTGTAAATAGTGAAAATGAGAAAGTTAGGGTAGATTCAGCATGAGTAGCACAGTGAAACTTAGCTTAAGCTCAACAAAGAAGAGCTCTTATGCCTTTTCTCTGTCATTGTCTTGTTATTGGTAGGCTAATGACATCTCTATTTCCGTAGTAATTCTTCTCTGTGAAGCTCAAAGTACTCCATAAACATGTTTGTGCTGTGTAAGCTTTTTATGCAGGTGCAAAAAACTGGCACGTGGATGATTCTGTCTCCTGACATGCTGCCCCAAAATGCCACCTTTCCCTGGTGCCATTGTTAGTACTCTGGTCCTTGCCCTTCCTCTACTTGCAAGGTCTCTTTTTTCTTCTCTGCACAACACCAAAAGCTCCTACAGAGAGATTTTAGAAGGCTTTTGTATTTGGACACCATGATGATAAATACATTACAAAACTTCAGTGAGAGAATGAGTGCTAAGTTTCTAAAAGTTAGGGTTTGGGGTTCTTTTAAGGTACCAACAAAAGAAATTGTAACAGGTTTCTATAGCCAAGGGTGGTAAAGCCAGATTTTTCAACTAAGCTGATATACTGTGACTCTCATTACAATCATTATCATTGTGATTAAGTAATCTTACTAAAACACTTTCCACGTTGAGAATGAGGGAATTCTGCTTGTACAGTGTTAACCATAGACAGCTGAAACACTTTAAACTGTGTGCTTTTGGTGGGAACACCAAGGGGAAGCTCTAGAAATTATAGAGAGATGTGTGCTTTGTGACTGCAGAAGTGATTTTGAAATATGAACCCCATTATCCAGGAGATTTTCACCCTTTCACCAGCAGGGCATGCTGCCTTTTTGCCTCCTTTTCCGAAGGTGTGTCAGTTCAGCTTCTAACACCTGATGTACAGCAAAATCTGTGCAGCCAAAGTGAAAACCTAGGCAAGCTATTTTGTGTCTGATCAAGTCCAGTTCAGAAATCAACAAAGTACATAGTTTCCTTAATGTTCTGGGGTTAATGTCTCTCTGCTTCTAATGTACTCTTCCTCTGACTTCACACAGAAGTATGTAACCCCTGTTGTGTTCATTATTTATGTAACTTAAGAGAATATTTTATATCTTGGAAGAAGCAAGACATCTTTTGTCTTTATCCTCTGAGTTTAGAGATTTTTTTCCTACTAAGCTCTGAGAGCAGCATGCTCATTCTCATTCTCTGATGATCAGACTGCTTTCTCTTAGATCCAGGTACAACCAACTCACTCCAAGTAATATACAACAGGGTTGGTACAGAAATTGAATAAAGGGGTTGAGGACCACCACAGCTCAGTAACCTGTGTGCTTACTGTGTCCTACACATCAGTCATTAACCCACCCCAGGCTCCTCTTTTGGAGTGTAGTTAGATACTGGACTCTGGGCCTTTATGATCACTCTGTTGACAGGGGATCTGTGCACTGGATTGCTTTGAAGGTGTCAAGATTGTCTTCAAACAACTGTACTGCTCACATAGGTGAAGCAATTTGGACTGCAGATGCCAGCAAGGCTACCAGTTTGATCAGAAGCATGCCAGACCGAGGTACCAAAGCAGCAGGTGGAAAGACTGACACCAGCCTTTGCAGGGATAATCCCTCAATTCTGCATTCTAACCTGTTAGGGGAAGAATTATAATAGGGGCTGAGTTAGGTCAACTTGTTTATAGAGAAAATAACCAAAAGGGAAAAATAGCTCAAGATCAGGCACCCCTTTGGCAAATTCAGGTTAACCTCAATTAATGGAAAACCTGGAAAAGCATGAAGTGCTCCCACACCTTGAAGCTTTGCACCCCACAGACACATAGGTCTGCCAAGGTCTGGCATTTTGCCTGGGCTAATAAGCTCCCTGACAAGTGGCAGCACTGGGGATCTGTGTGCTGAGATACCCTTGTGGCTCATGTCTGGCAGAGCTTAATGACTCAGGTTCGGCATCGTGTGAGAGCAGCTGCACTGCTGTTGGACCTGGTCCCAGAAACTGGCTCAAAGTTTCTCAGGAGCATAATGGCTTAGTCTTGCAGTGGTGGGTGAGAAATTTTGGAGCAGGTAAATAAGAGTGGGGGAGGGAAGGGGGATTCGGAACAGTTTTTAGTGTTTCGTAGCTCTCTTCATGGAGAGGCTACAACGTTTTGCATTATGATTTTGCTGAGGGAACAGACTGGGTGGAGTTAGTAAAGCTTTGAATGGAAGTGTCCATCAGAAAGCTGAGGGGTTTGGGGGCTTACAAGAAGATTTCTCTTTCTGTCTGTACTTTTGGGACGCACTTTCATTTTTGTTTCATGAGCATAGAGTCTTCTCCTCTTTAGTCCATCTCTTGCAGGGATCATGGACTCTCCCATCTCTAGTGCAGTCATTGCTCTGAGCCCATCCTACACAGGCAACTACTTCTCTCTGGGATGGGGAGAAGGCCAGGAAAGACACTAAATGGAAGCAAGTCTTGGTTTTGAAGGTGTTGCTGAGGGTCTGGAAAAGTCATAGAAGCCTTGCTGGGACACAGACCCTGCTGATCCTGACAGCAGTCTGTGGGTGAACACCCTAGGCTAGTGTTAAGTTCAACCCCATCCCCAGGGAGCTGGGGATCCCTTGGGGCTGGGGCTGTCCCCACTGCCTCCCAGCTGCCCTAATTCCTGGCTAGGCAATGGGATGGCAGTAAACAAGGTACAGTAACTTACTGCTTGGGCTGCTTGTTCTTATCCTCCCATAACTGCTAGGTAACTCAACACTGTATGCCTTGCTTTGGTTGAAAATGCTCTGTGTGTGTGTGAGTGTGTGTGTGTGTGTGTGTGAGTGTGTGTGTGTTAATTTTGCCGATCTGGTTTTGTTTCAGGTGCCTCCAAGCACTGTTTTCATTAATGGCGTTATTAAAGTTAAGCTCTTTCCCCATATTTCATGAAAACTACCAGCCAAAAGATCAAAAGCTCTTCTGTGCAAAACAGAGTGTTTAAACAGCTGAAATACTTCTTACGTGTGTCTGTGTCTACTGTAGATTTCTATGAAGTACTAAGTATCGCACATTTAGGCATCTGCCATCTTTGAAGTGATTTCTGAGTAATGGATGTGAACAAGTCAGCTCTTCGAATGGCAGCTTTCCATAACTGCATTTAATTTGGGGAAGGATGTTATTTGATATTGCTTTTTTTTTTTTCCCCATAGTAAATTTTATTTCCAATTGTTATTTTCGTTGTATTTCTTTTTATACCATTTCTATTATCTATCCCAAGGGACAAGCTGAGACAAATGCTTTTGAAACGGCACAGAAACTGCATTTGTATTCTTTTAAAGTTGAGGTTTATCCTTTCTCTCAAATCATGGAAATTCATAACAATAGGCTCATCTCAGTTCAAGACATTCCGTTGCCTTCAGAATGCTTTGAATCAGGAATTGTACTGTGTTCTTTGGAGTATTAATGAAGCATTTGTGCTTTAAATTATGCCTATAAATTTATTTTTGTCTTGCATTTGTCTTTCCATTTCCTTTCTGACTTTTCAGCCTTCAGAAGGTTCTGCATGGAGATAGACCAACTCAGCAGTTTTAATATCTTATATTTTGTTACTGATTGCCTACTTATAGAATCATAGAATCATAGAATAGTAAGGAAGGGACCTCAAGGATCATCCAGTTCCAACCCCCTGCCATAGGCAGGGGCCCCTCCCACTAGCACAGGTCACTCAAGGCCTCATCCAACCTGGCCTTGAACACCTCCAGGGAGGGAGCAGCCACAACCTCCCTGGGCAACCTGTGCCAGTGTCTCACCACCCTCACTGCAAACAACTTCCTCCTAACATCCAGTTTCAATCTCCCCTCTGCCAGTTCAAACCCATTGCCCCTTGTCCTGTCATTGCCATACCTTGTCAATCGTCCCTCCCCAACCTTCTTCAACATCTGGTTTTTTTTCTTAGATGACATTTTTTTATGGTGGCTTGTAGTTAGTTTTCTCTTTGAAGCAGGCATTTCAAGCATTTTCAAGTTCTTTTTCTATGAGATTTTTCTTTGTATCCTTTCTTGCTTCCAGTTCTTAATAATATCTAATTTTGCACTGGCTTTATTGAGAGACCATTTACAGTACTGACTCCATTTGCAGAGGAGCAGGAACTCCTGATATAAATAATAGCATCATTCTTATGTCAGCATTTCTTTTACACACACACATACACCCCCCCCCCCCCCCATACACTCCTCTTTTTGGTGCTCTCTTACCTTTTGTTTGGTTCTTTTGACCTTATCTGGCATCAAAGTGACTTGTCTGTCCAGTGCAATGCCTGGGTGCCTTTCTTTAAATAAAACTGTCCATTTAGAACCCAGTAGTCTTCAAGAAATTGCTTTTATATCTATCTTCCCACAGAGAGTGGGCTTTCTTCCAAAATTCCTTGATTGTTCTATTATTTACGGCTTACAAGGCTTCATAATAGTTGTAATATTTCTCACAAGAAGCAATCAATAAACCTCCTGAGCTGGTGTGAAGAGCTTACAAAAGAGATTCTCTGTAGATTCAGTTTTCTAACAGCATCATATATGAGGGTCATAGTGCTGGACTCAGCTCTAATCAGTATACTGTTCTCTCAGACACTAAAATAAAGGTTAGTTTAGGTCAGCTAATAGCTCACTTGCAAAGTTTAACATTGAAGTTATTCCTAACTATCCTATATTGCCCAGGAAGGTGGTGGAAGCCTCATCCCTGGAGGTATTTAAGGCCAGGCTAGATGAACAGCCTGATCTAATGTGAGGTGTCTCTGCCCATGGCAGGGGGGTTGGAACTGGATGATCCTTGTGGCCCCTTCCAACCCTAACTGATTCTGTGATTCTGTGAATCTATGATTCTATGGTTCTATGATTCTGTGGTTCTATGGTTCTGTGGTTCTGTGGTTCTACTCTCTCCTTTGTAGTTGGTAGTTACAAAAGTGTGAGTTTTGAAAAGGCAGCGTTTGCTTGCAGCGGGAGAGGGGAAGAGCAGACACCTGGATTTGCAGGTCATCATATGCATGCACATATCTCTAAACAAAATAGAACAGAGAAACTATTTTTATTCTCCCCACCCCGAGTATGAAGAAAATTCTGTCCAGCTGAAAGTACAGTAATAAATTGCATTCCTGGAGTGAATTTCTATTCCAAATGCTGATGGCAAGACTTTTGTTGATACCAGTGGTATTTGGTGATGCCCTTTTAATTCTTCACTTCCTGAAGGCAAAGTAAGAGTAAATTGCTCAATCTTTTCAACAGTGTGGGACTGAACTAGGCTGATGAAGAGTTTCTCTTGTTCATTTTAAGGGCCAAATTCTCATCTCAGTACAACAGGTTAAAACTTTCCCCGCAAGGAGGTCAGGTATTTTAGATTCACACTGGTGCAGCAGTGCAGATTTTGGCTGCAGGTCTGAATTTGGCTCATGTGCTGTAATGTAAATAGTTACCTAAATTCTAAACAGTAGATGCTGGATCACTTCTTTAACCAATATATTTTGGGATGCATGTTTCTTTAAGGAGAAAGTAATTTCAAACTCCTTAGAAACCTCTTTGCCTCACCTGGTATGAGCAAAAGTCGGTGGTGGTTTAGCTTGGGTCTGCTGTCTGTGACTGATGGGTCAGTCTTGTTTAAAGACAGGGCTTGGCAGACTTCTTGTAACTTGGCCATAGGTTTTGGAGGACATCTGCAAATCATTGAGTGAATCAGAAAACTACAAATTCACAGCAGTTCTACTCTCTTGAGTTGTATTTGATATTTCCTGTTTTTAAGGTTTCCTTGGTATCTAACACAGAGGCTACTAAACACCAGCTGCTCCCAGTGATTCAGACCTGCAGATCTTTGATCAATGTATCTTGTCAAGATTAGCCAATTTCTATACTGGAGGGAGGTTGTTACTATTTTTTAGTGAGTATAAATGTTGAACAAACATCCTCTGTATTTCAGTGCAGTACAAACCTCAGGCTTTGGTGTGTCCTGTATTGTAACTGCAGGTCCCTTTCCCTCCATTGACTCAAAGCCTGTGTAGGACACACTTGGCAAAGTTTTATTCTGAATCTAATGTATTGTCAACAACAAATTGGAGTCAGAGCTCTGTGACCAAACTTTTTTTTCCTTATTTTTTTTTTTTAAAACAACTCATTTTCATGCAACTGATCTTATTTCATTATTTTTTTTTATTCTCTGAAAGAACAAGTATAAAAAGATAAAAGTGAAGTAGTTATGTCATGCTGAAGTTAACCTGTTTCTGTTTACAAAGTGTGGCAACTTACTTCTCTCTCAGTGTAGGGGTTTCCACTTGTTTTTTTTTCATTTGTAGACATGCAAATGTTGCTAAGAAACTTAGAGACCCCCATACAATTCCAGTACTGATTTGCTTCAGAAGCCTTTGACATGTCTCTGCCTATAATTTAATTTTTTTCATTAAAATATTCCAATTAGCCTCAAACCAGCACACCACTATAAAGCAATTCCCAGTGACACACTGCATACCTTGACAGCAATAGAGGTGATCCTGGACTTTTTGTTTAGCTTTGTTAGCATCTATCCCATAATCAGGAATGTTAAAGGAAAGAGTGGGCAATATCTTTGAAAAGTAATTTCTGTCAATGGTCTTATGATATTGTCAACTCATTATCCTTTTGTATTTATAATCATGTCATTAGATCCAAATCTAGTACAAGTTCCCAATGAAAGGTATTCCTGATGGTTTACTTGTGAGTGCTACATGCCCTGCATCCTTCATGGGGAAAAAGGAAGCACAGCACAGATTTCTTATGATTGGTAAATATCAAACATAACTCCTTTGTATGACACTGAACACACTGCTTCACTTTCATCCATGGCTTCTGAAGAATTTGACACTAAAAATGTAAATTTTGCCCTGATAGTAAGACTTGTCAATAGCCAGATACCAAAAGGCTGTAAATCGGACTCCTGATGAAAGCAGCACTTGCACAGAAACATAAGACAGCCACATGTGTGAATACCTCATCCAGGTGTATTAAGCATCTATTAGTCTTTGTTTTCACACAATAGTTTACTAAAAAAATAAAAAACAAACCAACCAAAAAACCTTCTAATTTTTCTGTTTGTCTTGCTCTCAATCCTTAAAACATTGCAAAAGCAGATAGAAGCAAGAACTCCAAGAATTGAATATCCAGGCTGTTGAATATCAACACAGACCTTTTGTACTTCAGTTGGCTGGGTCATATTAATTCACTTTAGATTGTGTTACACTATAATAGTCTTCAGGGATTTTTCTAAAATTAAAGCTGCAAAAAAATACTCAAGGTGAAATTGCTTAGATCTGAACCTGAAAAATGTCGCAAATCAGCACATTTTGGACAACAGTCTGCAGTATCTGTGAAGAAGGCTGTCAGAGCTGGGTATGGATATTATTTCATGCTGTCTGAAAGTCTGGAAATGTTTGCAAGTAGATTATATGGGTGCATTTGCCTTTGAATGTGTGGGCAGGGAATGGAGAAGTGAAAAAAACTTGCAAGCCTGTTCTCCACTTCAAGTCTAGCCTCCTCTCAGAAATGGTGGCTGAAGATTATTTGGGGTTTTTTTCCTCCATGGGAATAGTGTCTTGGATTTTTGTGATCTAATCAACAAAAACAAGCAAAGAACTATATTATTTTCTTAGGTCCTAGGGACTACAATATTGTTAAGAGGCATCCAAAATCTATGTGTCTATGTATCTATGTATCTATCTATCTATCCATCTATCTATCTATCTATGTATCTATCTATCTATCCATCTATCTATCTATCTATGTATCTATCTATCTATCCATCTATCTATCTATCTATGTATCTATCTATCTATCCATCTATCTATCTATCTATGTATCTATCTATCTATCCATCTATCTATCTATCTATGTATCTATCTATCTATCCATCTATCTATCTATCTATGTATCTATCTATCTATCCATCTATCTATCTATCTATGTATCTATCTATCTATCCATCTATCTATCTATCTATGTATCTATCTATCTATCCATCTATCTATCTATCTATGTATCTATCTATCTATCCATCTATCTATCTATCTATGTATCTATCTATCTATCCATCTATCTATCTATCTATGTATCTATCTATCTATCCATCTATCTATCTATCTATGTATCTATCTATCTATCCATCTATCTTTCTATCCATCCATCTCTCTCTGTGTCTATCACTGTATCTATCTACCTATCTATGTATCTATCTATTCATATATGTATGTATCTATCTATGTATGTATCTATCTATCCATGTATGTATGTATGTATGTATCTATCTATGTATCTATCTTTCTATCTATCTATCAATCACCTGGATGCCAGTCAGCTTGCAGTAGAAAAACCAAGACAGTATTTTGCTTTCTACTGTAATGTGTCTACCAACAAAGCTCAAAGACAGAGAGGAAGGGAGGCCTGCTTTTGGCATAAGTCAGTTAGAATGGATAAACTGAATCTGTTTCTTTGTCTGAGGGCTTTCAGCACAAGGTATTAGTGATGGGGATGGGTGAGAACAAGAAAACCTTTGGGATAAGTCACGTTATTCCAGTCTGAGGCTTCAGAGATAGATATAAATATTGACATGTTTTTTCCAAAATACTCTAGGAGCCCTTTGAACTTTTATTCATAGACACAGATGAGCACAAGCGAAAACTCTCCTGCAAAAGTCTCAGCATGCCTTTAAGACCAAATACTTCTTGCACTATGAAAAAGTAGAATAGGGAAGCAACACATTTTAGGATTCAGGCCAGAGGAAACTGCAGACAGCATTTAAAAAAAAAAAAAAAAAGAAAAAAAAAAGAGAGAGAATTACGTAAAATCTGCCTTCCCTCCTGCTTCTGCTCCCTGGGTCTCCTCAAAGGAGCATATGACTTCTGTGAATGGACAGGTCACGCACTGAGTAATCTTTTGGCTCACTATTTACAATAGAGGTAATGGATGCTGGCAGGGGAGCACGCTGGGAGATCTGTCCCATCTGTTAAGATCTGCTATGGACTCGGTCGGAGATAGCTCAGGGTATTATCTTTCTATGAATCATCATTGCTCCTCTAACTGTGTGCAGAATTCAGTTCAGCATAGCTGGTAATGCTTTGGGTACATGTTAGGTAAGAAAGCTATTTTCTACAGTTCCTGCTCTGTGCTGCTGTCTTATGCATCACAGTTCTGAAATTCACTCTTACATTATTCTTCTCATCCCAGAGCTGCTGCTCTGTTAACTTTCTAGAGGACACTCGCAGCAGCAGAGTGCATTTGTAGCAGTATAGGAAAGGACCTGCAATGAAATAAGTTTTCTTTCTTTTTGTTCTAGTTTTATTTGTTTCTGAGCAAATGGAGTAATTCTGAGTGACTTTTCTCCCAAGTTTCAACATACTGAGGTGAATTTGGCCTGAAGACAGAATGTAATATAATGAACAGAATGAGAAATATTAACTTGGAGGTTAATGAAAACTGAATGACCAGCGGAGTTTCCCCAAACACACTTGTAAAATATAAAAAGTGAGTTCTTGCTCTCTTTAATCAGATTATTGGCTAAGGTTCAGGAATCATTTGGCAAAATTATGTAGCTTATTCAAGCTAGGTTTACATAATAGTTCATAATGAAGGGAAACCTTGTATGGTGATCAACCTTCAAAGTCACCACTAGCCTTCAAAATCCCAAACTAAAGCATAAAGACTGACAGAAACTGATATGGCAATGGCCAGAGAAATACCTTTATTCCCAAAGAGCTTAGCTGTGATAAGCAGAGTTCATTGTTTTAAATAAAAGATTTTAACTTTCAGAAGACCATGAATTTAATAAACATTCATTCTTCTTTGCCTTCATATAATTCATTTGCTTTCTTAAGAAAGTAAGAGGGTTTATTGGTAAATATTAATATATATTGGTTTACAATTAATGATTGCTTTTATGTTTCATCTAAGTATTTCTTTCTGCTAATAAGCAGATTACTTTCATATATAAGTGAAAATAGAACTTTCCTTTTAAAATTTAAGGAAAATTCCTAAATTTATTATGTTATAAAATAGCAAATGGCATTTCTTATTTATTAGAATATTTGTGCATATTCACTGTTGGGTAGAAATGTCTTTGGACAGAAAGAGAAATTCAAGTAACAGTGCAGGAAAAGATCTCTCTAAAAACAATCTGAGCTGATTATAAGGAAAAAAAAGTATGTGGAACTTGCTGGATGCATTAAAAAAATTAATATAAAAATGATTTTTTTTTTTTAAAATATTACCAGTAAATAGTCAACTTACTATTTCTGGTCATTTACTCTTTCAGACTTTTAGAACTAGAATGTCCAAGCTCCTCAGACTTTTTATTCATAGCTTGTAGAGGAAAACCAAATTTTCCTACTATTCAAATCCAAATTGGTTTCTTAGTTTGAATGGATTCACTATTCAATTGGCAAAACTGAAAAAATAGAAATGAGGGAGATGTTCTCTCTGGGGATGTAAAAAAGTCTGTATCACTCATGAGTTTATTTATCAGTATATTGTGTTTCCTTGGGGTTAGGAAAAGACTCCTCCAACTCAGTACTTGGAATCTGTTAAAAAAAAAAAAAAGAAAAAAAAAGAAAAAAAAGGAAAAAGAAAAGAGAAAAAAGAAGAAGAAAAAAAGAAAGAAAAAAGGAAAGTATAGCTAAACTGTACAATGTGACACAAATAGTACCTTCTTTTAGTACCAAATTACTAAATCCTAAAGGAAGAAGATGGGTTTAGGTTAAGATCTGAACACTTTCCCACAGAATGAGGTCAGCAAATGTCAGAAAGGCTAAAGCCACCAATGGTCTATGAAAGTTTCACCTCATGGATGAAGCATGTTTTATATCTCACATAAATATGGCCCTGCACCGCGGGGTCCCAGAGAAGCTGTGCAGCTTGTTTTCATTTGAACAAGCTGTTGTGGTGATAGCAGCAACAGGTTATTTTTACAATCTGGAAGAGTTGTTGTTGAGTGGCTGTGTCTGGGGCATGGATCCAAATGTTCTAGGTCTGAAAATGATGAACCTTTTCCCCACGCCAGTGCAAGCTCTGCTCAGTTGTTTTACGAAGCCTGGTGGTCTATCGGCACCAGCCAGCCCAACCTATGGCTCTGGTTACACTTTTGCTTTCCTTCAGATTGTGGCTGCTAAAATTATACACATCTGCCTAGAAAAGGGCTTTTGTCCAGACAGATCAAGTAATTGGCCCTCGTGGCCTTGTGGAAGTTAGCTCTGGCCAATTGTTTTGAGCCAGTCAACGTTTAAGATGCATTTTTACAATGCTTTTAATAACCTGCTTTAATTTTTGGTCAGCACTGAAATGGTCAGGCAGTTGGACCTGAGGCTCATTGTAGGTCCCTTCCAACTGGGCTACTCCATTCTATATCTAATGCTGTACATCCCACCTGTTTTTAGACCTCTGCTTTCAGATTATTGTGCCCTAAAAGCTCCTCTTTATTCCCAGTGAAAGTTAGTGCCCTTTAATATGTAGCTACATATCAGAGTTGATCAGAGGAATCTCATACTTGGCAATCTCAATTGCCAGTTTTAACAATTATATAAGCAGTAAGCTTCTAATTTTTAAAATAGGGATGTTTAAACTTGTTCATCAAGCCCCCCACCCCCTTACTGCTTTTCCTAAGAAAGGTTAATTTTAATTGGTTAAACAAAAAGCAATTAAAACAAGTGAACACTTCTTGCTCAGTTTGCAACTTGTGGGCCAGGGGAGAAGGTTAATCACAGAATCATAGAATGGTAAGGTTGTAAGGACCTCAAGGATCATCTAGTTCCAACACCTCCCACTAGTATAGGTCACTCAAGGCCTTGTCCAACCTGGCCTTGAACACCTCCAGGGGGGGAGCAGCCACAACCTCGCTGGGCAACCTGTGCCAGTGTCGCACCACCCTCACTGCAAACAACTTCCTCCTAACATCCAGTTTCAATCTCCCCTCTGCCAGTTCAAACCCATTGCCCCTTGTCCTGTCATTACAAGACCTTGTAAATAGTCCCTCCCCAGCCTTCCTGTAGGCCCCCTTCAGATATTGGAAGGCTACTCTAAGGTCTCCTCATCGAAGAATCACATGAGGTAATCTCAATCCCAACCAGCTCAGTGCTCAACTTCTTCTGTGGTAATCAATGAGAGATGAAGTCAATGGGAATGACACCCCCTGAAACCTTTGTGTCTTCTCATGCCTTTGAGAAGTGGATGTCTTTTTTGCAGGATCTGATCCTGATGAAGCATATACTCTGCTCGAGGATTTCAACAGCAGCAACAATTTTCTTGGTTGTTTTTTTTGTTGGCTTGGATTTTTTGGGTTTTTTTGGTTTTGTTTTTTTGGGTTTTTTTGGTTGTTGTTTGTTTGTGTGGGGTTTTTTTGTTTGTATTTTTTCTTTCCACCCCATCTTCTTGATGGGGGTTCTTTCTGCTACTGTGTGCTAACTTAAATGCTCAGGGCATATTCAGGTAAACCTTTTACTTTTTTTTTTTAATGTGCAGCAGAGTCTGAAAGTGCTTTTGGTCAGGAGAAATGTAAATATCAGAACTTGCTCAATTGCAAAGACCGAAAATAATGTAAATATTTAATGTAGTGCATAACTTTGCAACATATTTATAAGGTGAGCTGACCTCTGAAGTTTCCTTAGCTGCATATAACTAAAAAATAGCACCTTTTATCTCATTGCAGTTTAAGGGGAGCTCATTGATTCAGAATATTTTTAAAGTGTACCTAAACATTTTTCAGGTATTAAATCTTGGCCTTAATGTAGGATGTTATAAAATCAAATGTAACTTTAAACAGGCCTATTTTTTAATAATAAAAGTATGTTTAAATAGGGGTAAAAAACTGAGCTGCTATAAAGCAGCAAATATCCATCCTATTAGAGCTGTTTAAAAATGCATCAGTTTTAGTGGTTGTTTCGGCTCCCATAAATTAGAATTTATCAGGCTTGCTCAGGCTGCAAATGGCAACCTGTCCAAGGGACTAAAGGCCTGGTAGTTAGACAGTGAGTTTGGGGGGGGTGTTGCTAGTGTGGATTTTGATCAAGTTGATGTTCTCAGACAGAGGCCATTTGTTGTCTTAGCCAGGAAAATAAGAAAGCATTGTGGGAGCTGATAGACTGGACATGAAAGGCAGAGGACGTTTCCTTGAATCCAGAGAAGGGGTTCAGAATCTTATCTTCTCAGCAGAGAGGGATTGAGCAGGTTGGAAACCAACCCACATCTTCATGTGAAGAACAAAGAAATGCCTTGTGAGAGTCCTGCTGGTTTGTGGAAGCAAGTAGGTGCAAAGCCTACCTATGCATTGTTTCTGTGGCTGTGGCTTTGAGTTTTCTGCCTATGACCCTTGAAATCCAAACATCCTCACCACCTTCTCTCCCCTTCTTTTCTGAAGGAGCAGCCTGGGCAGCAGATGATGCAGCATCAACCAAGGACTCTCCAAAATCCCTGTGAAGCCCAGAGGAGAGTGTAGAAAAGGATGTGTGGGTCGTGGAGAAATCTGCCACCAGCTTGTACATCCTTTATGCAGCAGGAGCACCTCCCGTAACACAGTCGTGCTTGTACCTATGAAGCTTGATTCACCTTTTACACTGCTGATGCAACAGGTGAGTAAATGGCCAAGAGGAAGTGATAGGCTCAAGCTGAGTCGTTCAACAACCTCCCAGTGTTGGAGGATGTGTTCCCTTAGGAAACCCCAAGAAGATTGTTATGTCTGGAGAAAAAGCTGCTTTTCTTTGCAAACATTCCTCTTTAAGAGAAAAGTGTTTTGAAGAAAAGCTAAAACTCAGCATATTAAGGGCTGCCTCAAATGGATGTGTCACTTTTATTGGAATTCTAATTAAATGTAGACTCATAAAAGGGTGTACCTTCCCAATTTGAATATGGCTGGCTCTCATGTCTATGCTCTTCCAAAACTTATGGTGACAGATTAATGACCAGGCTGAAAGTCTGTCATAACCTGGTAGGATAAAGCTAATCCGAATCGACTATCTGCCACGGTTTTATGACACAAAGTTATTGAAAAGTACAGGAATAATTAAGTAGAAATATAATAGAGGAAGTATTTTCTGAGCTCTGGCACTGTGGGCAGAGCCTGCCACTTGATAGTGTTTGGTTAGAATAGCAGCTCTAGAGTAGTAACACATTTTTATGCTACTTTTTTAAAGAAACTGTGGCTCAAGTAGTCCATCACTAAAATTCAATTCTAAAAAAAAAAAAGCGTGGCAGCTTTGGCAGTTACAAAACAGAGGTACCTTGTTTAACTGGCTGACACTAATTATAGCTAAGAGCTCTATAAACACAACCCTTTGTTCTCTGGAAGCTGGACAACATATAATAAAAGTCTGGCATAACAGAAATGTCGCCTATAAATAGAAAATAACTGCACTTGTTTGATTGTATGCAGATAAGAAAATAAGTTAGGACCATTTAGAGCACTTTAGCTTATTTTTGAGGCTCTGTCTTTTCTTTCAACAATGCTATTGAAATGGTCTTTGGAGTACCTCCATGTGTGGCTTTCTGTGGTGCTACTTATCTACAGTTCCAGCTCTGCACTGATGCAAGCTAGTCAGCTTTATTACCTGAAGGTAACAATTTTGGTCCAAATCTCTGTCTGCATTAAACTGGTTACAGGCACAGTGTGGATGCTTGGTCTAATGACCAAAACCAGAGGTAGTGTAGTCATGTCAGCATTACATTCCGCCTAAGCAAATCCATCCTAGTAAGAAGCTGAACCCACAGTGTGCATTTGATTTCAAGATAGAGCTAGGATTCTTGCACAGGTTCCATGTCTCTCCATGCAGACATACCAGCTTAGTCAATGCTAGCTGGATTTGCCTGCTGTGTGCCTTTCCACTGTACACAGGAGATGTGTGCTAAGTGATGTCACTTTCTTTCTTGGAAGTGAGGGTGGTCAACTACAGCTGTCTGTTGGTGTAGAGAGATCAGGCTTTAAGGAATAGATTAGCTCACTGCTTCTATCTTATAAACTACAGGTGAGATTCATCTCCACTATTCTGTGTGTCTGAAACCTACAGAAAGCTCATCTATGCTATCTGTCCAGACTTCTCTGTAGTTGGTAGAGCATGTGGAGGATGACTCATCACATGAGTAGCAGACATCTATGCAGTGCTGTGTTGCTATTACAGAACAGTTTTTTTAGTTACTTGAAAATGCCTCAAGCAGTGTAGGTAGAACATGCTTTGTCATTACTTTACACACCAGTTATGACACCAGGCCTTAACACATTTCACATATTTTAGTACAAATAATATTTTAAGTATTGCCATGCTGATTATGAATGTAGAACCAAAGAAACAATCAAAAACATAGAGGAGTTCTGGTTTGCATTTAGAAGCACATGTCCTGTATAGGTGAAGTTTGTTCCAGACAAGTGAGAGAGACACATGCAGCAGAGGCTGAGGTGGTGAATGAGGCTCCCTTGGCAGGTGCCCAAGCACTGGGATGCTGAGCACAGCATGAGCATCATTGGAGGGCCACAAGGATGAGTTAGAGACTGGAGCATATGCCTTATGAGGAACGGCTGAGAGACCTCAGGCTGTTTAGGGGGAGGAGAAGACTGAGAGGGAATCTAAAAAATATATAGAAATGTGTAAGGGGTGAGTGTCAAGAAGGAAAGTCTTGACTTCCTTCTTCTCACTTGCACCCTGTGGTAGGACAAGGGGCAACAGATGTAAACTACAGCACAGGAAGTTCCACTTCAACATGAGGAAGAACTTCTCTACTGTAAGGGTCACAGAGTGCTGGAACAGAGGTTGTGGAGTCTCCTTCTCTGGAGACTTTCAAGACCCATCTGGATATGTTCCTGTGTGACCTGCACTAGATTATGTGGTCCTGGTCTGGCAGGGGGGTTGGACGCAAAGATCTCCAGAGGACCCTTCCAATCCCTAACATCCTGTGATCCTGTGATCCATAGAGCAGGCTGCACTTTGCCTACAAAGCCAATGTTTCATCACCAAATGTGGAGTGAGAGAACAATCATGCTTCTCCTGTCCATCTTTGAAAGGCTGAGCTGAAGTTATTTCCACTTCTTCAGAAGAGCTAACTCCAAGTCCTTGCGGAACACTTCCTCAGATGTACTGCTCATTTCTCTGCGTTTTGGAAATCCATCTGCTGATCTTGGTGGTGGTAGTGGCACTGAAGAAGCATATCACAAGGCAGTAAGCACCTTGGACATGGCAGGTTTTAGAGATGTGAAAAAAGGTAGCTGTGGGACCCTTAGGCTTCAGTTTATCAAGAGTGGTTTTCATTTGTCCTTTTATTCCAAACCCCATGCTATAGGCCAAGCTGTACTTCAATTACCTGGGCAGCGGATAGAAGCTGCTCTCTCGTAAGCTGCATGGACTCCTATCACTCCGAGTATTCGCACATCACATCGGCACCAGTTCGGTAACAGAGCAGCGGTGCCGCTGATAGCGCTGCGCACGGAGGCAGCAGTCTGCTTTCCTTCAGCCTCTCCTTTCTGCCTCCCCACCAATCCTGCCGCTGTGCGCTGAGGATCCGACCGCAAAGCCCGGCGGAGGAGGGTCGGGGCGGGCGCCAGCCGAGCGCGGCCAGATGTGCCGGGGAGCGGCGGTGCGGGGAGCGGCGGCCCCGGGGCCCTCTAGAGGGAGCTGTCCGCTGAGAAATGGAGCGGCAGGCAGGTCGGGGTGCAGGGAGCCTTCTCCCGGCGCCTGTCCCGTCCTTTAGGAACTGGAGATGCCCGACCCTGCGGTAAGCCTGCCTCTGCCGAGAGCAGCCACGGGGCCCTGCCATCCCGTGTGTGCCCCGCAGCACTGCCATGCACCCCGACCGTCCGAAAGTAGAGGTTCTCAACACGTCTCCAGCTCTTCGCCCGAGTGTAAGACCTGGCGGGCACGCCACAAAAGGCTGCTCCGAGACGGCGTTTGGGTGGAAAAGTCTGCAGGATTCCACAGCTGGAGCAGATGGGTCAGAGACAGCGTTAGCAAGGGAGCGCAGCGGGGGATGCAGAGCAGCGCACACATCTCGCACATTTTGAGCATGACACCTAAGGTGAAAGGCCAAGTGGCTTCAATTACAGTTGCAAGAGTACAACTGGAGCGGGATTGGCAGCCTGAGTGTGCTCCTGGGACCAGAAAATACGATTGTAATTGTTAGGAATGAGAGAAGAATATAGACAAAGTTATTTAATCTCTTTTTTCCCCAAAAAATACATCTGTATTCTGGGTGAGTTTTCATGGTTTTGAAATTACTGTACTTAAATTACCAGGTATATCTCTCTTTTCAGGAGACACTTCACTAAGTTTTCAAATAATATTTACAGCTATTTAGTTTCTTCTAAGATACTGCAGAGCAACAAAGTTTTAGGATAAATTCATAACAAAACAGAGGCAAACTAGGCAGCTGGCTCTTAGAAAAGCTGAAATAACTGAAGTAGTGGGAGCTAAGCAGCTTCCAAAAAGGTTTGCTAGTTAGAGCACATGGAAAGAAAGATGAAGTTTTATGTGCCTTTCCTATATTACTGAGTAGTGTATTTCCAAACCCCAGTTTGCCCTGGAGTTGGGAGGAACATTCAGTATGCCACCCATTGGAAATATGACTGTTTACTTTAAGTGGCACCTGTAAATTAAAAATTAAGTAGAAAATCAAATTGAAAAGAGAAATTCATTAAATTGAAATAAGCCCAAGGAGAATGAGTGCAATATCTCACTCCAATGAAAAAGCATAGGGCAAGAGCTTGTTTGCTGGAGAATTTTGGCCTTTCTATGTCGTTTTGAGTTCGACAGTTCTAAATGATATAAATACTTAGAAGTTCTGGCTCTTTTCAATTACTATTGTTAGAAAACAAGCTCGGGTTTCTTCAAACCTTATTTTGTTGAATGTGTCTGAGTCACAGGAAAAGTCATTCCATCATGTCTAGAGACTGTTTTTATTCAGAGCGCTTGTCAGGAAAAAAAATAAACAAGTATTAGTTCCTGCCACCATTCATTTTCGAGCAGTTACAACCAATATAATTAGGTCTCAGATTTTTTTTTTTTCCTTAAGTCTGAATGAAAAGATATAAGATTATATGTGTCAGTTGCTGAGCATTTGGCATGAACAGCTTTTCCAACACTTGCTCTGGTTATTATAAGGTTCGAGTTGTAAATGACTGCATTCAGCAGCAAACCTGTCAGGCTGGAGAGCTTTTCATTAAATGTTTGATCTAAAATTTTTTAATCAGTGCACAAATAAAACAAATTATTAAAGCACTACATCAGCTGCAGTATATGTAATTGGGATGAACGGGGTGATGTAACTGCTGGGGAACAGCACAAGCATTCTTAACAGACGGCCTGGAGCTACAGAACTTGTTACCACTGGAGATGAAACAAGAGCCTGAGTCTTAACCTGTACCTTGAAAATGGTAAGATGCACCTATTAAAGACATTCCCAAATAACCTGGTGATAAATCATGTACATTGTATAGCTTTGCTGGAGAAGCTGGGGAGGGATAGCCTTCCAGAATAGCCTCTGTGTGTGCGTAAAATGATGCTGGGATGGAGAGTGTGCTGGAAGCACAGCAGATTGTGTGAAAGGGAAAAGGAGTGATTTATATTCTCTAGTTCTTACTGCTGGTGTCTTTGTTAGCTGAAGGTAAGTCTGTAAGATCTACTTCAGGAATTTACCTAATGAAAACTGTTGTGTGACTTCAGTACATTAATCAGAAGTAGTACTTACAACTGGTGAAATCGATGGAGCCACTCTGACTTCTGTACTTGAGGCTGTACTACAAGCATTAGTAACATTTTAGCTTAAACCCAGCATTTATTTTAGCTAGTCTGGGTAGTGAAACTTCTGAACATGTAAGCAACAAGATGTTGCAATTAGACTAAAAATTAGAAGACAGCTCACTTGCATATATGAGACTAAAAAATCACCACCATATAACAATCAGACACAGTGTTACTCTACACTTCCTACCAGACTTCTTTCTGGGGTGATTCTGTTTGACATGTATATCTAAGCTAAAATACAACATTTTGGGGTTTAATAGGTTCTCTGCTTGTTTAGTTTGGTTTAGTTTTTTGTTTGTTTTTTCTCCTGTCTTTGAACAAATTAATTTAGGAACGCCGATGCAAAAGTGAGGAGTTACATTTTGCTCTGAAGGCTGCAACAAAGCTGATGTTTCATGGCTGAAAATTCTGCCCTATGTCACCCAGTCAGTATCTGAGAACGAGACTGCTGCCTGCAGGTTTGTGTGCTTGAAGTCAGAAGCTGAGGTAGGTGGGTGAGTATCCTCATCATCAAGCTCAGGTGTCAAATCTTGCCTCCACGTGAACCACCAGAAATGTTATTTGCTGTTTTCCAGAGGAGCCAGAACTTTGCTGTAAAACATTAGATCTGGCAGCAGCAAGGGAGCCCAGCACCTGTGTATCACAGCACTCACACACCAACCAAATGCCTGTGGGCTTAGGGTGGGCTGTGTGCACAAACTTTTGAAGGTTTTTGTCTTCAGTTTCAGATATGGCAGAGGTAGAGAAACTCATGCTCTGCTTCCAGTTCAGACACTCACAAGCTCTGAAACAACAGGAGGAGAAACATATCCTGAAAGTGCAGGGTCTGTCAGTTCTCCTGAGAAGAGCTCCACGCAACAGACAGATCTGGCTCTTGGTCTCTAGATACACGTTAGTTAATGCTCACCACACAGGAAGACACTGAAGAGAAAGGAAAACAATTTTTGGTCAAAAATCTTCCAACTCACAAACTTTAATTCTGTTATAGCTGCTAGGCTTTGGTGGTGCCTCCCTGCAGGGTGTGGGACCTGGAATTGTTGCAGCACCTGGGCAGGAATGGTGCTGGGAGGGGGCTTTTTTAGGTGTCTTTGGCAAATGTGCCTTTGAGTACTCTGTAGGATAAGGGGATTAAGAGGTTTTATTAATTGCTTTAAGATGGAAGCTGGTTCAGCTGTGGTGCCCTGGGCCACAGGCAGCCCCATGTGTAGCTGCACAGCCTCAACTGGCTCTGTGACTTCCCACTCTGATGCAGGTTCTCTGTCTCTATCCCACTATACCTTTTTGAACTGCTGTGAGGATAGAGAATGTGACTAACATAATTTCCCTTCTTTAGTCCTTACTGCTGCTGTGCCTTTAAAATAAAACCTTAGTTTCTTTTTTTTTTTTTTTTCCTTTTAAATTTTTAAAATTGTATCCCTTCCCTTTGGAACAGCAATTTACATCCTGTGTGCCTTATCTCAGGTGAGATAAAAATAGTGGCTTCACTCCATCAGCATAATCAGTTGTGTTAATATCTCTGATTGTAGGCTTGGCTCAGAGTTTACATTACCCCATACAGGCGCTGCCTGTGCAGGCACAGTTTATAGATACTTCTAAAAACCAACAATTAATGAAAAAAAAAAAAAAAAAAAAAAAAAAAAGGAAAGGAAAAAAAAAGGA